>CM029390.1:17230728-17425728 GCA_017165825.1 Hepsetus odoe
AGAGAGAGAGAGAGAGAGAGAGAGAGAGAGAGAGAGAGAGAGAGAGAGAGAGAGATGAGTGGCTCAAAGCTGCCTTATGTTCAGCCATACGATAAAGGAGTATAATTGCTTTCATCTTTACCACTGTGCTGAGATAAAGAGATAAAACAAATCTTTGATGCAGGTCAAAGGGAGAAGTGTAGCTCCTCTCAAATCAAGTTGTTAGCCATATGCATCATGCTAGCAGCATGAAATACACCAGAGAGTGATCAATGGGATTCAGCCTGAATTCTCAAGCTCCTTTTGATCCGCCCATTCACACTTTATATCAGACCTAAATGAGTGCTCATATTACTTCACAACTAATTGCAGCATTGATCACCTACACCCTTAAAGGGCCCATATTCAACATTTTTGGTATTTTATTATTTCTCCCTCAGGTCAACATGTCACAAATATGGCAGTTTTATAAGTTTACAAAAACATTTCTTTATCCCTTGGAAGAAAGGTAACTTTGCCTTTAAGACTAAAATAAGTAAATCACACAATTGGCTGTTTAATTAAAAAAAAAGGGACATTTATTTTTTTATTTTTATTTTTTTTATTTCTTCATCATGAACTAGATATCACAAAAAGCTAATTTAATACAGGGAATTTGTTCCATATATTGACTGTATGGATTAGCATATTTATGAACTACACAAAATGCTTTAAGTTAAAACATTTCCTAAATTTCCAGCTTCCCATTACATGAACCCTTAAAAAATTATCCCATGAAAGGTTTTTCATAGTGATGGCATAGAAGAACCACTTTAATGGATGATTCTTTAAAGAACCCATTATATAATTAAGATAAAGGTTCAATATATTTTTTTTCTTACTAGAACCAAAGCCAAGAACCATTAAGAAACTACTTATTTTGCAAGAGCCTCCACCAACTACTCTGTCAAAACACTCAAACTTAGCTCATTAAATGTGAGTCTCTACTGTGTTTCTTAAAGTCAAAGGTAGTGTTCATCTCTGTGGCAGTTCATACACAGCTGGATAAGTGCTAACTGTAGGAAGTTCAGCTGTCAGCATTCTGCGCAATCTCTGTGGCCACACTGAGGACAGTGTAAACTCAAAGCAGCTTCAGCACTGAGAAATCCCACCTCTGTGAAGCTGGGCATGAATGTCAATCTCATTAAACGCACAGTTTTAAACACACACACACACACACACACACACACTTTTGTAGCCCATCGATTCTCGGGGGGTGTTTATTAAATTAATCACATTTTGCTCAAGGCAAGTTTAGACAATCAGTGGCAATGATTGGCAGGCCTGGCAGCTTGTGATGCAGTGTGAGGGGTGGGCCAGAGTGAGACGGGGATGCCATAGCAGTTTTACACCTCGCCTTATTGAATTATTTCCCCTCTGGGCTTCACAAGGAGAGTATGCTGAGTGGCTTTGTAGAGGGATGTGAACAAGGGATGTGTAGGAACTGAAAAAAAGGCAAGAGTATATTGACCTGAAGGGCTAAGCTAAATTTATAGCTAAATTTATAAATGTATAAATTTAAATATAAATTTATATTTTAGTAATAGTACAGACTTTCTTCTCCTGATAGTTTTCCTGTGGTTCTTTGCATTCCATGCTAACATTGCAGCAATAACAATAATATGAAAAAAGTTGCAATCTGTCCTTTGAGCTTTGGAAGTGGTGCCCTGGTGGAATGATTCACATCTCCAACCACAAAATTGCAGATTAGGGCTGCACAATAAAAAACAGATTAGATGTAAGAGATGTACAGGTTTCTGACCTTCCAGCATGTTCTTTGGATGCACACTTAAATGAGGCAGATCCCTGATTCAAAAAGATACAACACTATGGTCTGTTTGTTAAGTATTTACCATGTCATCAAAAATAATTCTCTATTTTACAGGAAAACAGTTTAGCGGAATCTAGAAAACCATGTAATAAGAGAGATAAACCAATTTAACATTTTACCATGCAGTGCTCAAATTATGGTCACGTTTAGACACAAAAAGCAACATAATTTACAGGCTTCATGTTGTAGTGACTGCATGCACAGCACAGATTCATACACACTAAGGACCCAATGTCCCAGTTAAACAAACAAAGCCCCATCATTAACCACTGCCAGACACTCTTTACACGCTTTACATCCTTCTCCGTCCTTACTTTTCTCCTGCAGCTCTTCCTAATGGGAAAAACAATAATGCAGGTCAACACCTGCGACCCAGACCTAAGATCCATGCCCAAAAGTGATTGCATTGTAAATATGTAAGAGACTAAACAGAAATAAAACTCGACCATGTGCTTGCATTACAGGGTCCTCCAGGTCTGTACTGCTGTATGTCAAACTGCATGTTTTAAACAAAATGTCTGTTAGTCCTTGCCTCTTGTATTGATGAAGGTCTTGTAACTTCTCTCATAAGATGTTCTTAGCAAAATGCTTTTACTGAAGTCAGTGCTTTGTATTAGTTGCATTAGCTATGAGTTTTTTAAGAGCTAGCTGGTTTCATTTGAATTGGAAATGTTTGTTTATGATTTAATTTTTGAGTTGAATTTCATGTTCAATTATGAAATTGTCAAAGTTCTTCGTAAGAAATTTTAGTGTCTAATTCAATTAGAATAAAATAATTATGATAAGACCTGACTGTCATGTTTTTGGATGGTTGTGTGTCTAGCAATTTTCTTTTACATTACAGTGAGGTTGATTTAAGTAGATTGAAAATTGTTGTGTTCAGCTAATTACAGAGGATTTTTGAGTTATCACTGCCTAACAGCTATTACTGCTGAAAGTAACATTATGTACCTTTTGTCTGGAATGTTAGTTATTTTGATGATGGTCTTTCACTTCTAATAGGTGAAAAATGTCTCCTACAAGTCTGCACTTTTTTTTTGTTGTTTTTTTTTGTTTTTTACTGGTGTGACCTTCACTATAGCTTCTATATGTACAGAGAGGCTCCAAACAGTTAAAGTTGGGAAACAAAAATGTTCATTTGAAACCTGTATTATATTTATCATATTTTTTGTGGCATAAAACCTATTAAAAAAAAAAACATGTTATGCAATTGTCAGACTACCTTTGCTAAGACAGAAACATCTCATTAACGATTAAAAACTGAGACTTATATTTATGGAAACTTGCTAATTAACAAGAAGTAAAATTACATAATCATGGGTATGAACAAGTCTTTCTATACAAATATAAGGCCTGTGTTAAATAGTTTTCCAATTCATCTGTTAAATTGAAATCATATGACGTATATAACCTATGTATCGGTTTGAAAGAGGAAAAAGCAGAAGACAGGAACATATTTTCAATACTTTCAATAACTTGATATGGATCCTACCCACTTTCTTTTTTATTTTGTTTTCTTTTCCTTTTTTCTTAAGCCCATTACAAGCAAGCCGTTTCAAGACCAATGATGGACACATCTGGCCTTAAACGTTAAGGTACTGTATTTGGATTAACACTTTAGATTTCATACTCTATTGACCACATAATGTAACTATATAGTCTACCCAAGTTAAATATTAGTTCCATAGCTGTTACTACCATAGTCGTCTCTTAAAATATAAGAAAACACTTTCTTTCCATAGTCTCATGGAGGAAGAGAAATTAACACGGCTATGTCATATAAGTATCAACCACCACTTACCTCTCTGACAGCTATAGATAAGTGGTGGTTAATATTAATAAGACATATACCTGCAGCTATCTAATAATAATAGGTATGTGGCATGAGGTACACATATTTTTACCATACTAACCAATTTAGATATGCAAACTCTACAATGTAGTTGTCAGCCACACACTCATGAAGTAGGTGGTCTAATTATTTGGCCAAAAGCAGAAAATTCTAACAGAGCCTGGAGACTCTAAATAGGCCACATATGCCGAGGCTTCAGCTCACCTCAGTGCGTGACCTGTTTGACAGCGTGTGAGTGTGAGGAGGTGAAGAAGTTTACCTTGCCGTCCTGACTCCAGGAAGGGTTTAATGAGCTCTCCCATACTGCTCTCATCCGCTGCCACTGCCTTCAGAAGTTCACCACAACAAACTACAGAGAGTGTGAGAGTGAGAGTGAGAGAGAGAGAGAGAGAGAGAGAGAGAGAGAGAGAGAGAGAGAGAGAAAAAGAGCAAGAGAAAGAGAGCAAGGGAGAAGAGAGCAATGGAGAAGCAGGGAAAGTAAAGTTGAAATTTTAAATAAACAGAATGCACAATGTTCAGTGTGACCTTTCAGGCAATTCTCAAGACAGAATAAGAAAGGTAGGTCTTGAGCTTGCAGCCCAGGGCAGTAAGAAATGACAGGTGATGAAAGTTAACATGACAGTAGAATGAATTGTGTAGCAATATGGAAAAAGAAGAAAAAAATAAACAAAGAAACTACGAAATACAATTAAAAAATTCATAGACAACATATTGAGTGTACTCCTGCATAAACATAGCTGGATTTCAACAGGTAACAAGAGGTAAGAAGGTAGTGTGATAACTCACTGTTGACTATGTCATATTTCTGAGCAATAAGTCCTGCCTGCAGGCTTTTTCCAGATCCTGGGGGTCCAAGCAGGAGAATTCTAGGAGTGTGAGGTGCAGCAGATCGGTGCCTGGACAGAACGAAGGTCAACACTGCAGCACAAAGACAACACAGACAACACATTTTTTAAATGAATGGCAAAATTTCCGATCATCTACAGCTTTTTGTCTGTGCTGTAGTATTTAAACACATTTATGGGTGGAAGTTTTCTCAGCAGTCAACTCACTACTTTGCTATGACATGCAAAAACGGACTTTAGGGTGTTTTGTAATTGTTTTCTACATCATACAGGTTTGGCACAGCTTTCTTTTCATATTCTTATGGTTTTTCATATTCTTATTGTGGAGCATTGGAGCGCAGTCATTTTCAAGTCTCATGAAAGTTGCCTCATTGAGTTGAGGTCAGGATTAACTTCATGACTTTCAAACAGTTTTCCCAACATGCTTTCATGGTGGTTCTGGTACTGGTTTTGATGAAATGTAAACCCACTGGCCCATTCAGGGAGAATGATTTTTCTTGATCCATCTCTCACTCTATTTTGAATAGCCACACAATATCTGACTGAAAAGAAAAACCCACAGCAAGATGCTATGTTCGACCATAGGAATAGTTATCTCAGTGTCTAGTTATTTTCCCACATGCTGCTGGGAATTGAGGCCAAGTAGTTCAGTCTTGGTTTCATCAGATCAGAGGATTTTGCTTTGTTTGGCAAACTCCTCGTGGACTGTCATGTGTCTTTCAGTGAGGAACGGCCTCCATTGCAAGGGTCTGATTGTGCTGCACTGATGTTCCACAATGGAACTCTAGATTGCATTTAAAGTGATCACTGGAGTCTTGGTTACCTGCCTGACCAAGTTGCATCACTGTTAAATTCTAGGAAGACTATTCTTGGTTTCAGATCTCTTACATTTGAGAAATGGATGTTATCATGTTCTTGGGCAGTTTTGTGTTCTTGGGCAGTTTCAACTCAACATTAAAAGGACCCAGGCTGCCCCCTCTGGGAATCAAACCCGGGACCTTCTCACTGTGAGGTGAAAGTGTTACCCACTGCACCACATTTTGAAACCCCTTGTGATATTAGATTTTTTTCCATTAAATTAACATAGCAGTCAAAAAACACTATGCAGTACTGTCAGCTCATAGTAAGAAGGTTCTGGGTTCAATTCCCAGCTGGGTTTGGCTTGGTCCCTCTGTAGAGTTTGTATGTTATTTCATATTCCCCTGTCTAGTTTCCTCCTGATGCTCCTGTTTTCTCCTACACTCCATTCAACTCAGTTGGATTGGAGTGTGTGTGTGTGTGTGTTCTTGTGTGAGTGTGTTTGCGCACATGTCTGTGTCTGCACTTGATGGACTGGTGACTTAGGATACATATTCCTTGATATGCATATGGTCAGCAGCTCTGTGGAAGCTAATGTTGTGCCAGTGCATGATAAATAGCTGTGCCATGTACCAAATGCAACCAATCAATAATTAACTGCGAATGCTGTTTAACTTAATTGTAGTGAATATATCAGTGCCACTGTCCTAATGTTGCAGATCATACATTACACATGTAATTACAATACTTACCAGCGACGGTTTACCAACCAGACTTACTAAGCATGTGCCCAAGCCCTCGGTGACTAAAAAGGTCTCAACCAGTATACAATTGGCTGAATGTCTGGACTACATCTTCAAGCTGTAATCTTATAAGCTGCCAAGATATCAACAGGTTCTCGTAACAATGGCCAATGTCACAGACATTAAAATAAACTCAGAAATGTAATTAATATGCAGGTTTGCTTTTATAATCTAGGAGAACATGTTACTTAAGGTCCTAAGTTATTTTGATGGTAGAGTATGGGATTTTTTTTTTGTGTTTTAGGACAGTCTCAAACATATTTGGTACTTGGGAGTACAAGCATTCATTCTTGCCAAATTTAATCTCTGTCTTGGCCTCTTTAGATTCGACAAGTTGTCACAGCAACAGCTTACCAGAACTGCCAATTGAAACATGTTGAAAAACAAGCACAGATTGTATTTTTAGCATAGTTGCACAGCACACATTAAAACACAATAAATCTTTCTCTGCGTTTAACCCATTACATCCAAGTATACCTGTGGC
Organism: Hepsetus odoe; assembly: GCA_017165825.1. Classification (NCBI taxonomy): domain Eukaryota; kingdom Metazoa; phylum Chordata; class Actinopteri; order Characiformes; family Hepsetidae; genus Hepsetus; species Hepsetus odoe. Next base: position 17,237,360 of record CM029390.1, read on the forward strand.
CAGAGATACCCAGAATCTGCTAAGTTGTCATGTGGACGGTACCTTGCTCAAGGTTACCTCAGTGTAACTTACTGGTCAGGGACTCAAACCCATGACCTTCCCCTCTTGTCCCTAACCACTAGGCCACCACTAATCGTGTTTAAGTTAAACATAGACATCATGTTTATTTGTGTAGCGTTTGGTCAGGACAAGAATGCTAACTTAAACCACCCATATCCAAAAGATTGATATCAGAGGTTTACAGCCGATAAAAATAATCTAATTAACTTGGTAAATGCAGAACAATAGAGCTTTAACTTAATATTCAATATGCACACTTAATAGCTAAAACTACAGCTAATGTTGTAAAGTGTTGCTAATATAAAGCAAACAAAAATGCACAGCCAAAATATTTAGCAAATTAAGTTTAACCATATAAAAGTAAAAAAGCCAAAGATTAAACATAAGCATGATAGAAAATTTGTAATATTAGCAGCTAATGATGAAACAAAGGCTGCATAATGCATTTGGATATACAGGTTAGGAGTAGGTGGAGGGTGTTTTTGAATGTGTTCCATAGAGGGGCCAACAATAATTTGTGCCCAGAGGCTCTGAGAAATTCTTTATATGCATACCATGTTCATTTAATAATATCAGCCTTAAGTTTACAGAAGTTTAGAGAGTCTAGAAATATCTTGGTAAAGTGAACAAACCAAAACTACTTTCGTCAGAACTTGTCCTCCATTAGCTTTAGCCTGTATTCTGCATTTCTAAAACTGGGCTTCACTGTTTCATAGTGCAATAAGAACACAGAGATCTTGGATAAATGTTTAATCGAGCTGGATAATACAGCACTTATGAGGAGGCAGTGAGAGTTTTCTCTTTGAAAGACCAAAGACCTCACAATGATCAAATTTAATCTGAATATAAGGCAGCTTATAATAAATCATTAATCAATCATTTAGTATTTCCTTCTACCTGCCATGTGACGCTGCTACTTAGCTAACATCTGTTTGTAGCTGGGCCTCACTCACAATGCTGTTCGCCTAATGTGTGCTAATTAACAACGGCCTAATTGTGACTAATGAGGCTCCCACATTCTGTGCCTTGAGCTACTTTAATTGCAAGACAACAACGTTGATAAATGGTTCATATGCAAAACATGTTAATGTGCTAAAAGGCAACGGCAGGGGGAGGCTAGCGATGTCGCAATCAAACCGCATGCTGAATTAGCCAGAATCAATATTTAAGACGACAGCTTTATTGCAGTTTATGGCTCGGTCTGGAGTCATGAATGTTTTATAGCAGAGAAAGACTCCAAATATTTGTTTTATTTCCTCCGTTTAACTTAATCAAGCAAACTGGGTGTGATTAAATAAAGATAGAGGCAGCACAGCACAGTGGCCCCAACCTCGCATTTTAAAAATCAAGCTGAAATCACCAAACCATTAGTGGAAGAGTGAAAGAGTTGCTCTCCTGGTGCTCTACATGGCAATCTGAACGCAATACTAATGTGCAAATGCTGACTGAAACAGCACTGTGAGCACCCATTGCACTGTATTTGGCAGGTTATGAATATGAATTACGTCTGTAGAGTTACACAAAAAAGGCTTGTGTACTGCCAGAAAAGTAGGTACTCTCTCATGAATGCTGCTCAGTTTCTTCCTAAACACTGAGAAACATAAAGCTGTTTGATTTAATGGGGTAAAAAAGGGACATATGCAAAGGACTACCGGGTTTGCATCTCTGATCACTTTACAGTTTTCATCTGTTAATTGTTACAATAATAGAGCAAAAAAAAGAAACCCTCACAATTTTATTTTTACTGTGTGATATAAAGATTAACCACAGTTCCACATATTTTTTTCCTTGGATGTTTTTGATGAATCAGAGTACAGAGGTTTTTTTTTTTTTTTTGCTCAAAATAAGACTATCATCTTTAACCTTGTGATAATGGTTCAATATTATTCTTCAAAAACCTAAATAAGGTTCTTTGAAGACTTTAATAAAGAGATTTGTGAATACCTTGTTTAAAGACTTTCAACAAAATGCAAAGGCTCAACAAATAATTAAATTTGATTAGAAAAAACCCTTGACAACTAAATCATTTAATCAAACATAGTTCTTTATGGAAGGAAAATGGCATCACTCTAAGAATATTTTGTAGTCTCTTTTTAAAGAGTGTATAAAACTATCTCTACCAGATAATATCAATAACAGGCATCTATATTAGACGAAAACTGCAGTGATTATTTTATGCCCACTTTCAAAAATTCAGATTCACTTTACAGTCAAATGATGTATGCAAAGGAGAGTTAAAATATTCAGAAGATACTGCTCTCCTTATCCCACAACAAAAGGAGGGAGAAAGTGACAGAATTATTTTGTCAAGTTGAGCGGTGTAATATTGAGACAGGTTGCAGCAGGCTGGCTTTAATGGCCCTGGTGAAGACTGCATACCGTTCGGTGGGCCCTCACGGGACAGCAGGTGCCTGTAGCACAGCCTGAGGCTAAGTCCCCAAACCAGCCGCCGGCCTGACAGCCCGGCCAATCACTGCCTCTCAGTGGAGCGGCTGTACTGCTGACCTGCGACCAAAGCTTGGGTCAGCACAATGGGGAAGTACTGTATGCTGAAAACAGGGAGTCTCAAAGTGTATGCTAGTGAAATGTGGGCAACTTTAAAGATGGCTGCTAAAAGAAAGCAGGGGACCAGTTACCATGATCTCATGTGCTAAATGCAACCCACTATTTTTTAATCATTAACTGAATAATATGCGTAGAACACAAGCTTTCTGTCAGTCCATGTCTCTTCTTTGTTAATATAAAATATGCAAATCAGATGAGCTGCACATGCAAACAGCAAATGATCGAAAGAAATGTTATGCTTTGCTCGTAGTAAGTATGTCTTTCTTAACTGCCATTGCATATTTTAGATGTAATCCTTTGGGAAGTAGCTACAAAGTGGTCAGAAAGAATAGTTTCTTTTGTCAGTGAAGAACCTTTTTTTTGTGCAAAGTGACATCATTTGCTTTTTATCAACTGACAAATCAATGGGGCAAATGAGAACAACCAAGATGGAATGCAGATGAGTGGAAAATGTGAGTCTGAGTATTCTCCCCCTCTTAGAGTCAATAGCAAATCAGCTCACCTTGAGCAAACACATCAACATAGGGCTGGTCAGCATCAATGATCTTCAGGCAGCCCTGGTAGGTTCCTTGTAGAGCATGGGCTTCCCTGTGGTATGCCTGCAGCTGACGGCATATTAGATCTTCTGAGATCAAACCCTTTGGCATCTCAAGACGCTGAGCCACCTCCGAACTCTCAGGCCACATGAATGTTATATGATACACATCTTAAGACATAACACAGAAAAAAAATGGGTAATCTGCAATAATAACATATAATCATTGCACCATACATATTGTGGATCTGAGATAATAACATCTAATCATTGCGCCATACGCAAACATCAGGGATTTTAGTCACATTTAAGCAGTAAAAGAAGTAAGTTTTGTGGTTCATTTAGAGACATTGCTCTGGGGCATTATAGAGGTCACATAAACATTTTTACGTTTAGTAGACCATATATTTTTCATCTGATGCCCTTCTTTCACATATGGAAGATTCATAAAAAAAATACAAATTAATCAACTGACAGTTGAGCAACTATTTTTGAGCTTGACCCAACTAATCAGCTGCTTTTTCCCCCTCCAGAAACATATTAACCTGTTTTCCCATGGTCATTTGAAGACATATGATTTTATATAGAAGTTTTCTGTGTGCACATTACAAAATGTGGTCCTGATTAAGCATTTCACATGTCTGAGATGTACTGTGTGCATGTATATTAAGTGCATGGGAGTGCTGAATGCATAGTCGGCTCACTGTTCCAGCAAAAACTAGTGGAAAAAAAAACAAGACGGAAAAACATATTTGAGAATATTTCAGCACACCTACGCTGGAACTAAAATATGAGTCTGTTCTGGGAATTTAGGGACATTTCATTACACAAACTACCTGCAAAATAAAGAATGAAAAGTTGTAATCAAAGATGAAACTGACTGGAGCAATAAAAACACCTTAAGACAGCACTCAAATTTGAATTCTGAAACGGAGGAGATCCACTCTTTAATCTATGGGGAAATCTATGGGGAGTGAGAGCTTTAGTTCATTAGAACACGGCTTTGCTATACCCAGAGGACTTGCTGCCATAGTTGAGATTCAGCAAACAGGTTCTATTTGGTTGAGGTCTACGGTTCATGAAATGCATTTCAATCAAGGCTGTGGGTTCATTGTCTGTTTCTTGGCCAAGCTCTCTACACTGAAAAAACTGTGGTGATCATCCAGACATTACCTCCTGTGACAGGATCTATTCTCTTTCCCAGACTCCTTTCAATCAGGACAGCATCAGGCGCCTGTAGCATCACTGACATAAAGCAGATAGAACAGAAAATATGAAAACTGCTCTGTTCCCACCAGTTATAATAACAGAAGAGTACTTATTTAACTTATTTAAGAGTACTTACTTATTTAGTAATAATATAAGTAATAGTAATAATATAATTTTTCATGGTAATTACAAGTAATAATAATAATAATATGAAAAGATTATATAGTTGACTTATGTCACACAAAAAATGTAACTCTTATAATTTAAAGCATTAATGGTGAGTGAATAGTGTAACTGAATATTATTGCTCACTTATAGTTTAATGTGAAAGTCATGTATGAAGTATGGATGCTTTCAGCCAACCTTCTGTAAGCAACAGAAAAGGAGAAGCTGAACGCAAACCAGATATTATGCACTGTGTAATTAAGTATGTCAGCAAAAATGTGATTACATTTGAACATTACAGCAAATGCATTTAATTTCGAGTCAAGCTATGTCTGGTATGGGAAACTAAACTCTTTCTTTTTCAGCTTGTGTAGCACTGACCAACATGTTCTGGGATGATGCCAGCCTCCTGAAGAAACAGAGCTTCTTCTATGGTCTTTGGGATGGCTTCAAGTATCCAGCCCTGTGAAAACAATACTTGCTGCATATCACAAATTGTGATTCAAAGTAAAAACACAGGACAACATTGCAGGCTTGAAAATCATAAAAAGCCACACAGCTGCTTTTTCCCTTGGTCAACTGCAGTACATTTCTAGTCCCTAGTCCTTCCAGAAAAAATCTTTCAACGATAAATAGTTGTTTAAGCTGCTAATGGGCACCTGATGTATAATTCATATGAATTTTGTCCCTGTATGAGGCCATGAGAGATAAAATAATGAATCCATAAATTCATCTATAAATGCAGGGTAAAAGTAGCCTATATGGGGTTACATGCAGTGAGGCAAATCAAGGGTTAAATCCATAAAACCTTGAAAATGTGCCTAATTCTCCAGCTCCTCTCCTTCGCTTCTTACATGGCCATAAAAAGAACATAAGAAGAAAGAGAAAAATCGCATGCATATCATTCATTAGCTACAAATCCATAAAAAAAATCTCTCTCTAATAGTCTCCTAAATCCCACGGCTTGCTGCGCAATGGTGCAGTAAAATAAAGAAGCCTCAAAGAAACCATCTCCCTCAAGTGCTTGTTAGGGGCCAACTTATTACCGTGGCGAATAATCTTAAAATAAATAAATATATGCAACAAACATTTATAGATCTAAGTATTATCAGAGGAGCTGTGGGTTTTTGCTGCCGAGTTGCTGGTGCCTGTTTGAAATCAGCCTTTGTTTTTTCCCGCTTTGATCTTTAACAGCGAACCTATCCTTTGCTTCACCTGATCTCAGTGCGCGAGTTTCCTCCCACTTACTTTCCCATTAAGCATTTGATTGCCTCTGTGGCAGTAAGGCCCATGGGCTGGGCCCGCTAACACACGCTGCACATTGACTTGGAAGACTCGCATTAAGTAGACTTTGGTGGAAATGAGGGCGACGACGCCCATCCAGAACCCTTCATCCGGGACAAAGAGGTCAGCTGGGATAATAAGATCAGAGTAAGAATATTGTACCTGTATCAGTATTCATATTTCAGTGACTATTACAAAAAGTCACACTTAAACAAATTTTTGCTGTAGGTTCAGTTGGAAATCTACAAATACTTTTAAACAAGAGTACTCCTATAAAGACAGAGGTTACATAGAACACTGAACATTGAAAGTATGATTCATAGAAACCTTCATATGTAATAAGTAAGTAATGTATCATCATTTTCATTAGAAAATGTTTTATTTGAATGGCAATTTCAAAGGAAAAAGAAAGAAATTCAGTTCATAACATATGATAATATAATATTTTGGTTTTAAGAGAGAGAAAAAACAATTATGACCACTTTTAGTGCCCTGAAGAATTTTTCAGTGGATGGTTCTTTAAAGAATCACTTTTTAAATAAAATGTAAGAATATAAACAACCTTCACAAGTTCCACAAATTCTTTTTGTACCTTCAAATATGACTTTTGAAAAGAGATTTGGAATCATGAAGAACTTAACACAGTATAAAGGTTTTTAACCAATTTATTTTTCAAACCCTGCTATATTTCCTGAAACTTTAAAAAGTTTTTTTCAGACTTGTGTAACTCATTCACAAAACTGACCCTTTAAAGAACCATCCATTAAAAGACTCTTTTCATGGCATCACAAAAACAGCCTTTTCAAGAAAAGTTTTTTTATACAGCCTGTGAGAACCCTTGACTTTTAAGAGGCAATGCATATAATTATGTGTGTGTGTGTGTGTGTGTGTGTGTGTGTGTGTGTGTGTGTGTGTGTGTGTGTGTGTGTGTGTGTTTGTAAAACCTGGAAAGCTCAGGGCAGGAGAGTTCCACACCAGGTCCCAAGCCTGATCGAAATTGTAATGAGACACATAAACACACACACACACTGCATGCACACACACTCTGGTCCTGTCCCCAGAGCCTGACAGCGGCTTGCTCCATTCCTTTTCATCCACACATCAAAAGGCAACGTGCCGTTTGGGCGTGAGGCTCTGACAGAGACCCGAACACTGGAACATCTGCAGCAAGGCTGTGTATCACAGGAGGGACATACATGCAGCAGATGTCACCCACTAGCTCAACAGCAGGCAAGGCAGGCGAGCAGCCACTGTGACCTGACTTAACTTACACACACCTCAATACACGGCTGGGGTTCTTACACAAAGCCTCAATGACTTCCCTACTGCCCATACAATTAGCCAATTAAGCCATCCTTCTGCTAATCGCATAGTCATTGTCTCTGTTACCCTTTTCCTAAAAGGTTTTACAAATTGCTCCCAATGTGTCCTTTAATTGTCTTTCATGAACAGGCTGATGATACCGTAGTGTTGGCTCATTTTAAACTCCACGGCTTGCTTTAAAAAAGAAAGTGATTAGGAAAATTGCTAAGACTCTTAAGATTAATGTTTAAAAACAGATTATAGCTGAATGAAGAATTTTGGGTCTGAGAATGTGACTGACCATTATTTCCTTAAATAACATCATAACTTCATAGTGATTCAGTGAAATCAAAGGGAAAAACCATGTGGTTGATCCAAGTGCTATTATATGTCTAATTGGTCCAAGAATGATTCCCCTTTCTTTGTTTTGAACATTGAAATTCAAATTCAAATTAAATTTTAAATTGAATAGTGAATTACAAAAAGTACCACCAAAATAAACAAAAGAACCTCCTAAAGATCAACATAGCCAGAAAACTTTCAGATTATGATGTGGTATGAACCACGTTGCGAGCAGTGGTGGCCTAGTGGTTAGGGTGTCAGCCACAGGATTGGAGGATCGGGGGTTCGAACCCCTTCCCAATGGGTTGCCCTGAGGTACCCTTGAGCAAGGTGCTGTTCCCGTCCCGCTCCTCCCTGCGATGGGCTGGCGACCTGTCCAGGGTGCGTCCCCCGTCCTTGCCCTGTGTGCGCTGGGTTGGACACCAGCACTCCACCGCGACCCCATTTGGGACAAGCGGCAGAAAATGGATGGATGGATGGATGAACCACGTTTTTCCATGTGTCAATTCTTTTTTTAGAAAACTGCACTAAATTGCACTACACCTATACTGATATTATTTGCCATTTTCTTAACTGGTTTGCTTCTGTATGACTGCAGCTTTTTCCTAAATGCCCCAGTGATGTTCCAGTCTATTTGGCTAAAGCACATGGTCCAACATATACATTGTCCACAATCTCTGTAGCTTTGAGTACATTTACTCCAAAATAAGTGCAAGCTTTGCGTGAGATAAGACCATCCTTCAAAATCCTTCTGCTGTGGTATGTTTTGTTTACCTACAGCTATTGACCTTTGCATGAAGATTCCTAGAAGATCAGTAAACCTATCTAAACCTAAACTTAACACCTAAAAAACATCTGACCTTTACATACGTGCAAACAGGTTTCATGGCTCTTTCTTCCACTGATGCTTTAAAACCTATGTACAGAACTTGGCAGAGCTGTTTGTACCAACCAGGCTTCTCTTCTTCCCTTCCTTCTTCCATCATCAGCATTTATCCTGCCCAAGTAAAGTAATAACTCTTAGACTCTGGACAGACAAAAGCATTTAAATCAATTTGACCTCTACAGCTACCAGTCCCAGTGTAGAATGAGTTTAAGAACAAATCTGACAGCACTACTTTTAGTTTTCAGTGTAGGATTCTACTCCATGCTTGAAGGCTCTTACAAAAATGTATAGTCTTTGGATCATCACTGAAAATAGAAATGCCAAATGGCATTGCTTGGTTGTCATTCTTGCTACTTCACTATCAGTTCTGTAATGTTATTCTGATGGGTCACGGCATTGTAGAGCATTTCTGTTGCATGATGCCTGGCCACAAGGCTTTTGCCTTTTTCAGAGCGAGGACCTGGAGAAGACACTCTGTGGAAATTGATATTTGACCAAAAACACACAATGATACTATTATTATGTTACTATTTAAATGATCAATGGGCTGGCGACCTATCCAGGGTGTGTCCCCCGTCCCCCAGCTGTGTGAGCTGGGATGGACTCCGGCACCCCCCGCGACCCCGCTTTAGACAAGCGGCAGAAAATGACTGACTGACTGACTATTCAAATGATTCCTATTGAATCAAACTATCATCTCTTTCATGTTTGCAATTAGAAAATAATTTTGAATTGCACAATGCAAGATAACAACCCATCTTTCTTCATAATTATTGCTGTACATTATCAACTGGAGAAAAAAAAAACTTTCCAATTCCTATTACAATTGCAAACTTTCCTGCACACCTCCCTAAATATAGAATTAAAGGCATTATGCAAATTCTAACAGTCTAACTTTATGTGGAACTCTCATTAGGGATCTGGATGACTGCAACACTTGCCACATGATCTTTCATTCTTTCTTTTTTCTCTTTTCTTTATTTTCTCCCCAATTTACTTTTGGGGTTCTTTTTCTGGGACTACGAGGGTATTCATTAAGTTGATATTTCACTTTAATTCTCTATTCATTACCTGCGCTTCCTAACATTTCCTGCTCGCTTGATTTCCCCCTAGATTACAAGTCTAAAGTTTTTACAAACAGCAGCCTCGCGAGAGCGGAGAGGAGAGACGCGTACAGTAAGACAGTTTGAGAAGCAGTGACAGGCAGAGATGAACTAGATGACCTAGATTAGGCATGATTAACATTCAGTGTTTCTTAATTTGGAAAAAAACAGGTACAAACATCCTAACGCACACACATACGCATACACATACACACATACATAGATGACACAGGCACAGCAATTAAGCTTAGCTGCCTTTGCTTCAGTGGTGGTGCAATGTGTCAATCATTTCATTCTTTAGCCCATTAAAGTGTGTGTGGGTGTGCATGTGTGTGTAAGCACGAGACCAAGAGATGAAGGAGCATCATGGTGTGACAGAGACATTTGCAGCCCAAACAGAGCACTGATTGAGATGCGTTGTCAGGTGTCTTCATCTACAGAAGAGAATCGCCTCCATTTCTTGCTCATTTCACAGTGCTTATGCAGATCAGAACAGGGCGAAAAATAATTAAATAAGCTGATAAATAGCATCAGACAGTTTGCCTGCAGGGATAAACATCCATTACCAGATTAAAAGCAGATACTAATCATAAACTACTGAGATTAAAAGGGTAAAGTTAAAGGATGCCAAGTGGAAAAAGTTTAGTAATGAGATTCAGGGCTAAGTAAAGCCATTTGCAGAGTTAAAAAAGGAATAAGAGGAAAACGTTGTTTGCAGTTTTTAATGATTTACATATTTCTCTGCACGCTTGCACAGGGGAAACTGACACTTCAGAGGAACGAGGGATCAGGAGGAGAGGGTGCTGGGACATTTCGGAATGACAGGCAGACGGACTGCATGATGTGATGGTGGGATGAAAAGAAGAATGAAAGGGTGCAGGGTTTTGGGCGGACAGCTGGATGGGGGACTCTTTAGTAGCGTTAGTGAGGCGATCAGGTAAGCAGAGGAGGGTGAAGGGCTCAGGGATGAAAGGTTCCCTTAAAAACACACACACACACACATACACGTATACACACACACTCTGCAGAGGTCCCCTGAGACTACGGTACTACTGTTACTGCTCCTTAGGGAACACAGATATACACATGGGTAATTAGCTTATCATAGCACACTTGCGTAAATACACACAGAGTACCAAAGAGCTGATTTGGATATTTGTTGTTGCTTACAAAAACACAGATTAGTAAGACATATGATGTGCGTAACACCTGTGCGTGTCCTTGTGTCCGTTAAAGTTGCCTCATGATTTAACATACGGCAAGCAGTCTAATTTTCAGTTATGATTTTACATATAATGGAGAACTAATTATATAATTATTCAATACATTATGTACTTCTCAAAAGATTCAGACAGTAAATTCACATATTTAGACTCAATTCCTGCATCAAGTAAGAAAACCTATGGTGCTTACCCGTCTCACACAGTCAGCCTTTGACAAACGCTGCTTGATCAGCTTGCTCCAAAGCTCTGGCGGGACATCCTACCGGAACAGCAATAACAACCATTAAAACATTTTTAATGCTTTCATTTCTTTATTATCTACTGTAACCTTTTATGTGGACAATGTTGGAAAAGCCAGCAAAGGTCAACAGTCATTATTTATATTTCTGAAAGCATTCTTTGTTTACAGCATTTTTTCACACCTGCCTAAAACTTTTGCACAGTACTGTATGTATATATATATATATATATATATATATATATAAATACACTTGATTATTAGCACACTTCATGTCTTAAATCACTCACCCCATTATAAATGATCTATAAATAATTATTAAAATCTATCAAAATGATAATAATTGTGTCTTTTGGGCTGTTCTATTTTAAAACTCAAGGCCAAGCTGATTTTAAATGGGAAGATAATTAGAATAATTAAGCCACTGGGAAAAGCTTTTTCTCAGCATGCTTTTCTCTTTTACTCCCATAATCAACTTTTTAGTTCTGCTGGCTAACTAGTTTGCATACCATTTGCATTAGGAGACTTCAAACTAAATCAGCAGACTCATTTCAAGATAAAGCCAAGGTTTCAGCCAAAAAAAACCAAAAAAAAAAAAACAAAAAACAAAAACAGGATACGTCTCAATACTTGAATAAATCAATTAAAAAATAAAACCAAATATGCCTTAGTCTTGCATCATTGTACTTCAAATATTTTCACTAGGTGTGCAAGCTAAATATTGTAAATATATTTACAGATGAAAAAATGAAAGTAAACATTAAAGTCCCACCTGATTTTTACTTATGTATTCGTGTGCAGTTCTGCTCTGGTCAGTGTCGTCCTTAAGAATATTACTGGCTGTTATATGGATCGCACCAGTGTGCTCATGCAACTTTTTAGCCTAAAGTAAAACAAATGAGATTAGTTTGAACAAGTTCAGAAGATGTAAAAAGCAGAGGCAATACTGACGACTGAGTAGTACTGAGAGCAATAAGCACAAACAACCAAATAACCAGAAGCATACACACACTGGCACTGGCACTGGCACACACACACACTGTGTTTGATCTGAAACTGAAACTTTCAACATTCATTCTTTGACTTATCATTATTTATGACATATATTTTAGTTGAATATAAATATACTAGAAAAACATCTTAATCACATGACAACATAATTATGAAAAATGGAGAAGTTGAATGAAATGCAGCACTTGCAGTGGTTGCTTTCCCTGAAGCTGGTGGCCCCAAGAGCATAATCCTTGGCACTAGAAATAGATTTTTTTAAATGGTAGAGGTGAAATATTATTTGGTTATCTGACATATGGTAACATTAGGATTAAAAGTGAACAAGTTAATAACACCAAATACGTCATGCTAGGTTAGTTATTATTCTGATGACATCTTTGCTTTTCCGTACTTAGAAAAACAGCATTTTAATTAAAAGCTTTTAGTTTATCTTATGTCACTGAAGTGCAATGGTAATCGTTTGCCATCTAGTGGCCGTTTTGAGAAGTAGAAATCAATTGGTTGGTTGAATAAAATTAAATCGTCATTTTGTTCAAAGCCTGATTGCTGCTATTGTATAAAAAGCTTATAATCTAATACCTTACCTTCTAAGTTTTCTCTTTTCAGAATTTCTATCAAATACTGAATAGGATCCGCAGGCTTATCTATCATGAGGTTTCTGACAAGGATCTGTGAAAAAGAAAAATGCATATGGCTTTATGTTTGTTTTTGGATTTTTTTTTTTTTTTAGAAGAATTTGTTAATGACATGATGTCATGATTTTTCTTACCTGAAAAAGGTCAAATATTTGATGCTTCTCTGCATAAACAGGCATTTCAGGAGGGATCCTTAAAGATTTGACCGTTGCGTCCATATTTGACTTAGTAATGATTTTGTCGCCCCAAGTAACTTACATTAAGTGGTAGTGTACCTCAGTCTGGCCTTGAGTAGAAATCTGTATGAGCAGAGAAGAGGAGAGAAGAGGAGAGGAGAGGAGAGTAGAGTAGAGGAGAGGAGAGTAGAGGAGAGGAGAGGAGAGGAGAGGAGAGGAGAGTAGAGTAGAGGAGAGGAGAGTAGAGGAGAGGAGAGGAGAGGAGAAGAGCAGAGCAGAAGAAAAGAAAGGAGAGGAGAGCAGAGGAGAGGAGAGGAGAGTAGAGTAGAGTAGAGGAGAGGAGAGGAGAGGAGAAGGGCAGAGCAGAAGAAAGGAGAGGAGAGCAGAGGAGAGGAGAGGAGAAGAGAAGAGAAGAGAAGAGAAGAGAAGAGAAGAGAAGAGAGGAAAGGAGAGGAGAGGAGAAGAGAAGAGAAGAAAGGAAAGGAGAGGAGAAGAAGAAAGGAAAGGAGAGAAGAAGAAGAAAGGAAAGGAGAGAAGAGAAGAGGAGAGGAGAAGAAAGGAAAGGAGAGGAGAGGAGAAGAGAAGAAAGGAAAGGAGAGGAGAGGAGAAGAGAAGAAAGGAGAGGAGAGAAGAAGAGAGAAAAGAGAGGAGAAGAAATGAGAGGAGATGAAAGGAGAGAAGAGAAGAGCAAAACTGAAAAACAGCTCCAGCACATGTATCCACCTATTCATACATTCAGAAGTGAACTTCAGACACCAAGCCTGGCCTGGTCCTGATCTGCTTGGAGTGTAAAATTCAGTTTTTGGCCACAAACCACATCATTTTAAAGTTTAAGAAGTAAAATAACTGTTAAAGGGGAGAAAGAGCTACAGATGGTCCTAACATTCAAACACATGTACAAAACTGAGCGTTTGTGTTCGTTTGTATGTTTGCTAGCTTGGCAGCTGTGACGTTCTTTAGCAGGAATCAGCAGAAAACACATTTTGAGAAAGAAATGGGGCTGTAGCAGCACATACGTGCGGGTCAGAAACCTGTTTGACGAGTTCAGATTAGGTTGTTAAGCGTTGAATTAATCTGCACGTTCCGTTTATCATCACTAACCTTTCGTTATTTCGCTTTCTTTCCTCAGTCATATAAGCACAGAGATATTCTCCACTTTGTGAAAAGTTAAACCGCTGGTAATTGTTTACCACTAGCTTCACACAGCGTCTTAACAGTTGCCAGTGGTTACCAAATAGACCAATGAGCGTCATTGTTCTTGCGCATGCGCAATAGCCGTCACCGGTTGCCAAGCAACTACGTAACAAACCACAAATAATTTACCGACAAAATAGCAAAACAGGGCTTAAAACGTCTACGAGTCCTAATCCGGATGCAATAAAAACGCGCTTTCACACTGGTAAAGCTATCTAAGAATGTGTTCATATAGGTTTGAGAATGTGGAAAATCAAATTTAGGGTATATTTTGAACTGTTATTGCCTTGTATGTTAAGCTTGCTAAGCTATATGTCTGGGGCCAAGCTACGGGTTTCTCGAACATTCTCTAACTCAAATTCACGATTTTGCTGAACAGTTTTAAACGAGGGAGGCGGCAAAATGAACGAAGTGGAAGAAAGTCTGCTGTGCATTGAGCAGAAGCATAAACGCTTTAAGCAGCAGCAGTTTATATTTATCGCAGCGCTGGAGAGAAGCAGGGAGCACGCCCGAGATAAGACGCAGCCCGTGTCCTCTGTAGCTCAGGTAAGACCGGTGCGACCGTGGCCACTCCTGAGGAGCACTTCATTAAGTACACTTTCTCAACCCAAAGTTAAGCCCATTCAATAGGGAAAGAGCTAGGAACCTTTCTGTTGATCAACTTTTTACCTTAAGTAATCCATTTTGCTGAGAAATCCTGTGCTTTGGCAAAATTCAAACGATACTTTTTGTTTTGTCTGTCTCTTGCATTTTTGTTTTTGTTCATCAAAAGAAGTTAATGTAAACAATCCTACAAATTTTAAAGTACGATTAACATTTATTATTTTACATATATTAACCCTATTTTTTTTAATAACAATAAAAGTTGTCATGAATGAGCACCTTTTCATTGGATCCAAAAGTGTTTTTTTTTTTTTTTTTTTTTGGTCACTGTGCATATTTGACTCATAAATCCATGAATTCATGAACAGATTTAGTTAAGTGTAGATAAAAGAGAAGGTTTACAGGACAGTAGTGAGACCAGCTAAGTTGTACAGGTTGGAGATGGTGGCACTGACAAAAAGACAGGAGGCAGAACTGGAGGTGTCGGAGTTAAAGATGCTGAGATTTTAGTTGGGTGTGACGAGGATGGACAGGATTAGAAATGAGTATATTAGAGGGACAGCTCAGGTTAGATATTTTGGAGACAAAGTTAGTAAGGTTGCGTTGGTTTGGACATGTCCAGAGGAGAGATGAGGATTATATTGGGAGGACGTGGTGAGAGAGGACATGCAGGTGGTCTATTTGAAGGAGGAAGATGCAGAGGACAGGAAGAAATGGAAACGGATGATCCGCTGTGGCGACCCCTAAATGGGAGCAGCCGAAAGAAGAAGAAAAATGTAGATAACTGTAGATAATTCTTTAGTGTAAGAGACTGTGCAGCCTTTTTCTGGTCATTAAGAGATACAAGTAAAGAGAATAGAAAGAGATCAAATCTAAAAATCTTTGGGGGAAAATGATCATGTATGTAATTAAATTATCATGTATGGAAATCAAATCACCTTATCCAAAATTGGGTTAGCACAGGATAGTGATGCCCAGGCCTACTGTGAAGTGTTTTTTTGCATAGAAAGGGTATTACATATAACTTTACCTGAAATCACAATAATTTTCAATGTCTGAAGTTAACCAACATAACACTTGGATGAGCCAGACGTATTTTAGAGGATTAGAACCCTACAATCAGAGATATGTTCGGAGAAAAAAGTGGAACCATTTTAATGAAATGACAGCTTGACAAATGTTAAAAACGAAGGTTGCATATCTTATGCTCTGTGGCAGCCAGTGGCATAGGACAGAAGAAAAAAAAAATTGCACATCATAAAATCTTGGAAGGTTATTTCCCACAGTCAGTAAAGAAACTACAGGTATGGATGCAACAAGACCGTGATCTTAAAACGCCTAAAAATCAATAAGTCTGTTTTGAAACGACCTTGGCATTATTAAAAACCAATGCAGGGGTGGAATTAACTTTTTTCAGTTAGTTGTGCAATTTGATTAGGGGTGCCTAAACTTTCAAATATAACACTCAACTCTTTCAAATTTTACTTAACTTCCTTTAACTGAGTAAACAGCTAATCCTCACCTTTCTTTCACATGCCAAACCTAGGTGCAGAGATACATGACCCATCACTGCACCAATGCCACAGACAGGCAAATCTTCTCACTTTTTCTGGACATCATTGCAGATCTTGAGGTAGCATTCAAACTTATGGAGTCCATATATTCCAACCAGAACCAGTCAAGTGAAGCTCTGGAGACCTGTAAGAAGCTTCTCAGCCCAAAGTGCAACATCACCCAGCTACAGGCAGAGTTATGTGACAATGTTTCTTTTTCCACATTAAATAAAATCAAAGGGGCTGGTAGGAAATTCCTGTTTATTCTTATTTGAAACAAAAAAATATATACTACACATATACTGCTTCATTATATAGATTGTTTGATAGGGATTTCAAATTGCTGTGTCCTTTAATTGCATAAAAAAAACCATCAACAGTACTGGCTATAAATAAACAAAACAAGTATCATTTTAATGCAATAATGTATCATATATTATTAATAACTAGAATGTATCGGATTTAGTAGACATTAAACATTTTCTTGCACTGCATTCGTAACCGAAATGTCCAAAACTTCAACTGGTAATTGCTATGCAATGTGGATTTTGCGTGGTTAAAACTTTGTAGTTTTAGTAGTCTCATAGCATCCATACAAACCTAAAGCAAATTTATAACACCTTAGATGACATGACATTTAATACGATTTTGAAATGTTATTCACTTCTCTCCCTCATACTCTTTCTGTAGCTTCCCGCATGATGAGATCAACCGGCTGAGTTGTAATGAAGCAAGAAACTACTATGGTGGAGTAGTGAGTGTGATTCCTTTAGCCATGGACCTGCTCAGAGTGGCTAGCTTTGATCTCCCAGGAACTACTGACCTAACTCTTCTTCCAAAAAGACCTCCTCAGCAAATAACATTAAGCAATGCAGAAAACACACCAGTAGGTCAGAGTAGGAAGACCACTATACCATCCCCAAAGTCCAAATCTAAAGGTGCAGGAGGATGGCATGCAGGGAAACCTGCCTGGAGGCCACCAGGCCGCAAAAGGATATGAACTTATTCATTGTTGTCTTCTATCAATCAATGTACCTGCAATAAAACATACAGTACAACATACAGTACCCCCAATCACATTAAGTAACTGTCAAATTGATATATTGTCTCTGTCAGAACGAAATCATTTAATTCCAAAGAAGCAACTTTGCAAAAGAAGGAAGTTTATGTAGGTTAAAACTTGCCACAATTTTCAGACAATATTAAAAAAAAATTGTTTCCAAAAGTGACAAACATTAAGAAATGAAACAATGAAACCAAGTATGCAAAACATAGATTTTTTTTTTATTTTTCTTGATCATAGCTTAACAAGTAGAATACCTTTCTGTGTGTATTCTGAAATCAATACTTTTTGAACAGAGTCCCTGAGGACATCTTACTCCACTCCAGATTATGGTCAAATTGTACCATGGTTGTAAAAAACCACTGGAATTTGGCCTCTGGGGCAAGGAAAGATGTCCTATTTTTATTAAGGCATTTTGTGAACTATATAAAAATCACATAAATGTCTGGGAGGGCTTTTGCTTGCAAAACAAGCAGTAACAATGTTTCTGGATACATTTCATTAAAATGAAATATAAGCTGCAACATCTGGAATTGTGAGCAGGTGCAATAATGATTCTTAACAGATATTTTTCATGCATGGGGTGCACACAAGGTTGATTTACTGAAATTAGTGATGCACCTCTAAAGATTCTTCAAGACTAGGCTTGAAACTCACTATAGCTTTCACAACATCCTTATCACTGCAAATCTGAGGCACATCCCTCAATAACAGGTTCAATGTGTGCTCTTTCAGATATTATTTCACATTTTCTTAACCCGTTTTCACATTTTTAACTTTAACTTTAATAAAATCTTGACTTTTTTTTAGCCAATATAGCCCATACATCTGAATTGAGGGCATCGGTAATACCCTTGCCTTAATGAAAAATGCTTTTACTTTTGGCAATAAGAAAGTTATTCATTTGAGCTTGTTTTCTGCCAATACGCTTTGCAATTGGTAAAAGTGCGAATGAAATGGAATACTGGAAAAAAAAAAAAAAAAAAACCAAAAAGAAAAAACCAACAACTGAATTTCATTCACGTTAGGTTAGATTTCTGGTCTAAGATCTTGTAAGATCTGTACAATCTATTTAGTGTATTTACTGTAGCTGTAGTCTGTACATTGTTACCACTGAATATTCACAGTTCACATACATTCCAAGCAGCGATGGTTCTCATTATGCAACAATTGCGGTAACTGTAAAATCAAACATCCCAGACATGTTTCACTGAAGTGTCAGGGGGCGAGGGTGTGATGAGGCACTACATCTTTGCAGGATGAACTTAACAGCAGCATTGCTATGTGGAGCAAGACTTTGATGTGTCCTGCCAAGCAGCGAAAACACCTATGCAGCTTTATCTTTCATGCTTTTGGGCTGGCATGAAGTGTAATGCTAAGAGAAGTATTGCACTGATGACTGGGCTATGCAATCCCAGTATTAAACTGAATCCATAAGAATTTATCTCTTTTTAACACTTGCTTCATTTTTCCTTTATGGGTAAAGCAAGGCTATGGCATCATACACACCTGGGTAGCTTTTTACGACAAAATGTCTAACTTTTCATTCTGCATTACGTTCCCAGAATGGTTGCTATTTGTATTTGTTCATTCAGCTTTATCAGACTGTCTAGGCTTGATTTTATGATGCACAAGCTTTTTACAGTGCTTTGTTGGGGTGGGGAACAACATATTGCACTGCTCCTTTTGCAGTAAATGAGGAGTCAGAGAAGCCTTTTCAAATGACAATATTTCTATGTGCTTCATCTAACCACAACTAACAGACCTTTTCGGGTTGTCCACATTTGAAAGGGCTTTTCATTCATTTAGGCAGTTACAAAAACAGACAGTAATTGATGAGAGAGATTTGCTGGGAAATACAAGGAGCATCAAACACAATCCAAACACATCCAACCCACCACTGCAGCTTGCTTTCAAACAATTCTGTAGCTGATGTGCCATAACCCAATCCAGCAATCCCAGGTTAGCCAAGAACCAAAGAATATTTCAAAAGACTAAAAAGCAAAGTGCTTCGGTTTCATTCTGTGGTGGTTTTAAGAGTGTTTAAAGGTGAATGGATTGTTTAAAGCTACAATCAGTATGTTCTAGATACTATTTGACATGACATTACTTAATTCAGTTCACATACAAGCTCAAAAGGTAATCTAAGTGGAAAGTGCAGAACTGGTACTACAGCCCAAGAAAATCCATCCCTAAAACATACTGACAGTAGCTTTAAGCCCTCGTTAAGTCTCTTTTTGGCCTTTCTTGCAAATCAATAGAACTTTTTAAAAAATATTAGCTAAAACAATGTAGTTCACTCTTTCATTCAAGAGGGCTACATAGTTCAAAACATCTTTTCCTCATTCTGTCTAGTGTTGCAAGCAGCAGTCCTGT
This sequence comes from Hepsetus odoe, assembly GCA_017165825.1. Lineage (NCBI taxonomy): Eukaryota > Metazoa > Chordata > Actinopteri > Characiformes > Hepsetidae > Hepsetus > Hepsetus odoe. The sequence goes on from CM029390.1 coordinate 17,256,883, forward strand.
CAACCTAACCTTTCAAGCTCCTCTTATGTCTCCTCCTAATGAGTCTCGTTGTAGTCCATGATATGCAGGTCATTCTGCCTCCGCGCTTGGATGTTGTAGGCCCGGGGCCGTGGCCGATCCATGGGCTGGAAGTCAAGCAGCTCTGATTGATTCTGGGTCATCAGGCCCTCAGTGCTTAGTACACGATAGGGTTTTTCTGAGCTGTGGTCATGCAGACTGAGCGACTGACTGGTGAGGGGAACTGGCTCCTCATGTTGGCTCTTCCTCAATTTTAAGAGCTCTTGGTTATGAATTCCCAGGAAGCTTTGGGCACTGGGATAAGAGCCTACATGCAGTGGGGAGTGGCAGGACAGTGTTGCAGACAAGTCTTCTTCCTGACTGCCATTGATCAGTGCAGTGGATGATAGAGGAGAGAGATCACCATTAACATACATGTATGAACTTTCTTCTCTCGTGGTTGGCTCAGAGATCTGGTCTGTTGCAGAAAGCCCTGTCTTATTGCCATTTGGGCTGAAATAAAAACAGACAGACGTCTGATTAAGATCATCACAAAAGTCATCATTTATTACATTGCCTCTACAGGCTTAAGCTAATTAATTTAGACTTTTAAGATCATTCTTTACATGGATGAAATCTGGAGCAATCTAAGGTAAGTTTAAAAAAAAACATTATGGCAGTACAGTCAATCATATAATTACCTCCCTGCTGAACTTTACCAAGCATACATTATTCTTAGTTTGCATCCATTTGATATCTTAAATAACAAATGTAATGCAGAAAAATGCAGGCGCAACCCACCTCAGGTCTTGGGGGCTGATGGGCTCAGCAGTGCCCCCTGCTGGTGAATTTTTGGAAAGATTGTTGATCTCTAGCTGGCTGTAGAGCTGGAGCAGTTCAGACTGCAATGCCTGAGTCACATGCTTTTGGGACAGATACCTGTTCTCTGAAGCTTGCAACTGCCCCCTGCAGGTGAAAACAAGCCAGTGTATGTATTTTATACTCGATCACCCTCAGGAATTTACACCTTTATAAATAGAAGGAAGCAATCTTAACTCTGCATGATTAAACAGAGCTATTACACATGGTAGTAAAGGAACTATATCATATCAAAACCATGTTGGCTGATTCAAGAACAATGACGTGTGTACTTGGCCTGGGTTTTGACGTTTTCAAGCAGTTTCTTCTGCTCCAGAATGAGGTGTTCTTTCTTGCTGAGTTGGGCCTCCAGGTCTGCAATGCGTTGCTGAGCTGCCTCAAGCCTCTGGCTCTGTTGTGTGGAGTTCTGCCTCAACCTCTCAAACTCTCGTGTAGAACACGTCTGCAGCATCTTCAACTCCTGATGCAATACACATTACAGAGAAATTCAAGCATGCACTCCAGGCAAAATTACAACCACAATCATTATTTTCACACATGAAGCGATTTAACTTATATTACAATGCTTACAAATAATACAATTAATAAACAATAAAAAGGTGACTGACCACCCCCAAAAAACAGGAAGCATACTGAGGTTCAAGGTTTAGTTGTTGAGGATAATAATATAATGGCAGAATAAGGGCAGAGTGCTACCTCATCCCAAGTCATTTCGGTGCATTGTTAAATGAGTAAAAACTTTAGGCCGTGTTATTCTTCACATGACAGAAGATTGATATTTACCTTATCAGTTTCAGGCCCTAAACGCTGGATTTCCTCCACACAGAGTTTGTTGGCTTCCCCTAGCAGTAACAGCTGTTTGTTCAAGAAGGCCATCTGTTGCTCCATACTTTCACTGTTGTTGAGCTTGTGTGTGAGAAAGCGAAATGAAATAAACTACACTGCAGAAAAGTGATTACACAAATTGGTGTGTATTCTTATTCATGTACAGAGCACAGTAACTGATAATGTTGCTTTTTTTTTTTGAAAACCGCAGTCTCCAGGCCAGCCTACCTTGATAGACAGCTGGCTTAGTAGGTGTCCTGTATTACACAGTTTGTTATTGGCTCTCTGCAGCTCTGCTTCCATCTCACACATTCTTTTCTGGCTTTCCTTCAAGTCACTCTGATATAACAAAAACAGGAATTGCACTTTTACTCTTGGTCAAAAAAAAAAACAAAAAAACAAAACAAACACACAATCATGATCTACAAATCTGTAGCTCTTAAATCGGTTTAAGAAAAGAAAAAAAGAAGTTCCTTGGCACAAAAGCAATTGTTGAATTACACCATTATCCTCACACCCTAAATGTAGTCATGAGCCAAAAACATGACAAGTACTTGGTGCTTTTTAATTTTGCAATGGAGTTTAGACCTGACATTAGTGCCACCATGTAAACTGCATTTTGTTTATCATTTTCAAATAGACATGTTTCTGTTTTTGGCCACCATAAAACATATGACAATGGATAATTTGTGGGCTATTTTGGATACAGGAGGAAATCTGTGATTCCGATTCTTGGATTTTTAAGCATTCAGCAGATGTTTTTCAAGATTGTTAGCGATAAGGAGGATGTAGTCTTGAGGTCTCGTTGCTCTGTTGCTCAACACTGACCTGCAGTTCCTGAGTCTTGGTGTGGTAATCATTTTTGTCCTCCTGGAGCTTCTGTAGCTGGCTGTGTAGCTGCTGCACCAGTGCCTCGCTGTCCTGTTGAAAATGCTTAGATCGCTGCTGCTCTTCCTGCAGACTGACACGCAGAGTCTGGATCTCCACTTCCTGTAGCCGCAGCTGGGCCTTCTGTTCAACAAGTAAACAAACATACATGTAATACTTTGCTTTTGAAGATTTAAGATGGGGAAAGAATAACAAGCAAATAAATCAAACCAAATTAAAACAAAAAGTATGTGCTCAATTTTACAGATTCAGGAACAATATCAAAGTTGGCAATGTGCTTTCACATCAAGCCTGCAAGATGTTTAAAATAAAGTGATAAAATAAGTGATAAAGTTTCTTATTTATCACAGGAAGCAATTAAATCACTATAAAATGTTCTTAAGAGATCAAGTGCATGAACATCTGATAAAAATACTTAAGGCTGAGCTTCTTTACCATTGAGTTGTTCTGCTCCTCCAGTGCCGTGGCGTTGATAACACGGCGCAGGAGGCGACGATTGCGCAGGGCATGTTGCTCTCTCTTGTGTCTCTCAAAAAACAGTTGGTTATGCAGTAGCAGCAGCTGACTGCGCAGCAATGCTAGTTCATCCGGAGCTCCGGGGCTTATGCCTGCAAAATACATGACATACTTTATACCACTGAATCCCCACTACTTTTCAGTTATTCTAGGTGTTGATGTAACTTGTAGGAGAATCTATGAATGTCTAAATCAAAAAAGGTAAGATATTTCTAAATCAAAAGGTCTCTTTTTTACTGGAACCAGCTATATTAAACCCATTCCAGTTCTGAAACCTTTGAGCTACATTTTAAAGTAAAAACTAAAAAGGCACATGAGATGTCAATGATTGATTGCTGCTTAATGGTTTGAGTTGAATCTAATAAAATAAAATAAAACTCATACCCCATAATCCAATTTGCCAGGGCATGTCTTACAACCATATAAAGGCAAGTCTAGTATATAAACAATTTAGATCCATATCAAAAGTAAAGAAGAAACATCAAGACATAACCCATATGGGCAACTATGCTGCTATCTTAAATTTTAGGGGGGAAAAAAAAATAATAAATAAAACCCCCCACCCCAGACTCATTCTGAAAGACAGACAATAATACAGAAATAGAAAAGGATACAGACAAACAGGCAGGAAAGGACCCAAAAAACAGATTGGAGGACAGAATCTTCATGACAGTCTAGATGTATATTAGATTACTAAATACCTTTTCCTTTTGAGCTATGGTGTTTACCTCCAGAGTGTGGCTCAGATGTCAGGCTTGACAGGACAGGGGATCTGAAAAACAGCACATTTGCTTATTGTTATACACATTTATTACAATATTAAAATGAATGCATGTAACACCACACCCAGGCCAAAATGTTTTATTCTCCCAAAGGCATAATATCCAGGTTTCCCCAACTTTCACTCTTAGTTTCTACAACTGCCTCCAAGTGTACATAATTCTAATTCTTTAATATTTTTATTTTATTTTACACATAGTTATATAGTACTGGATTTTGAAACTGTGTGTAAAATTAAATACAAGAAACAGTTTAGATACTTGAAAACATAGAATACTGAATCACCTGTTAAAAACTATTTTAACTAAATTTAAAAATGTGTTCAAAAACGTGAGTACATTTTTCTAAATCCAGCCTATGGCTGCAACTTGCCTTTACATGTAATTATTACTACCCACCTCTTCAGCACTTTCTCATGGAGGTCATGGCCCTGCTGGATAAGCCGATCCAAAACCTCCAAAGGTGAAATGGCTGACAGATCCTCTCCCTCCAGCTCTTCTCTGTGCTCCTGCTGCCCTCCAGTCTTTTGCTGAGCCTCTGCTGTCTTTTTCTCCACATACAGAGAGGCCAGCCTGGGTAAAGCCAGGTCAAACAGTGGTTCATAAGAAAGCAACCCCTTGGATAGCTCTATTGAGGTGTCCTCAGCAGCAGAAGGACTGAAAGAGTTCTCTATTGGGGTAAAACAGGGCCACAAGGCCAAAGGAAGCTGCTGATCCACTCCTTCAGGAGCGCTCACAGCTTTGTCTGGTGTGGAAGCCAGATTACAAGACAGGGCATCATGGTTGGAGTTCAATGGGAGGGCAATAGAAAAGGAGGAGTCAACTCCTGGTGTAGGAAGTGGGTCAACCTGCACGTCTGATGGGTTACCCTGGGTTAGTATTAGCAGCTCCGCTTCTGTGATGGCATCTGAGGGGAAAAATTGTAAACAATTACTACTTAGCAGAGCTGGCCAACAATGCTGTTTTCTTCCCCAATTTCATTTATTATTTTCCAGAAAACCGATATGGCAGACTATTTATACTACAGATGCAGTAGTAATTGTTATTTTGAAAAGAATGGAAATGAAAATTGGTCATTTTTATGTTTTATGTAATGAAAAATAAACATTTTTATAGAAGAATTGATTATTGTATGGTTGTATGCTTTTTTTCCTGCGCTTAAAAAACACAGTACAACAAATTTTCAAGTCTTACTTTAAACCTCAAAAGGGCCTCACATCTGCATACTTCAGCATGTAAATTTAGATTTGTTGATACTGGATTACTAAAAACATGTTCAATTTACACTTCTAAACTGTGGAACTCCTTTTATTTTAAAGATTAGCTGGATACATATTTTTAAGATAAAGTACTCATTTAAATTTGTTTTATCGTGCAGACTCAGATTAACTCTTTTCCACCTTTTTCCTTTTAGTGCTGTTACATAACAGTAACAGTACATCACTCTCTCTAAGTTCAAGCACACTGAGGCTGCTACCTGTGTAAACAGCTTTCCATAAAGAAAGCTATTACAATAAAATGAAAATGATTATCAACATCCAATGTTTTACATCACCTCTTTTTGACTGTGACCCTGTTTATACGGGACTGTTTCAAACATCTTGAGTACAAGGACTATCCACATTAAAAAACAGATGTAACCAAAGTCACAATTAAATCCATTTTTTTTTTCAGAAACAAAAAACAACAGAACAGAATAGAACTGACCTTCTTCTCTGTCCCTCTCTGTGCTCTTCACAAATTCAGAGAGCTCTGTCAGTGTAATGGGACTGGACTCAGCTGCACCCCCAAAAAAAACAAAACAAAACAAAAAAAAACGCAGTGTGACACTCTTTTAATTAGGTCTGTAACATATGCAAGACAACGTGAAGTTTGAATAAAACCCTAGCTATACATAAAGATAAAAAGCTGAAACTCAATGCACTATAAGTGCTCACCTTTGTTGTTGATATTAGTTGATATGCCACTTTTAAGGTCTTTGATCGACTCCTGGTTTGCCTGGGCAAGTTCAGGTGATATAGCAGAAGGAAGGAAGGAGGAAATTGAAAATAAATTATTAAGTTGAAAAAGACAACAAAGTTGAGGGAAAAAAAAAATGTAAGACAAAGAAAATTTAAATTGAAGAAGAACGTGGAGAAAAGAAAAATATCGTCACAAAGGTTCCATCAGATATTGCCCAGTGTTCTTAAATGCAGCTTAACAGAGCATGAACTATTTAATGTCATGTTATACCTTAGCAGGAGGAAGTGTACTGCTGGTGAGTTGGACGGTGTGCTCCAGCTCCTCAGAGAGGGATGGTAGAGGTGAAGACCCTGAGGGTGTGGAGGCAGATGAAGTCCACTTTCCATCCACTGTGGAAAATAGATTACTTAGCATTAAGCTCCAGCAAACAGCCTGATAACTCAGCATAAACAGTACAGAAATAAAAAGCTACACCCCGGCTAATTTTTGACTTTCTACCCTGAAGAAGTGCAAGCATTCAAAAAATATCACATCTGCTCTCTTGCTGCAAAATGCTGCTGGAAAACCTGTATGACCTGGTGTGGTGGGTACCCTTCCCAAGAGGTGTGAGGCACTGTGTGAGACATCAGAGACGGTGGTGGGAGACATTCCTCTAGAGCTGGGAGGGGTACTCATCCCGCAAACAGAGGAAGGACTCCACAAGACCTCTTTCATCCCTGAGGACATCACCTCAAGACCCTGTCATTTCATACAAAATGTAGCAATTGGAACATTTCCAACTTTCTAGATTTAAAAAAAAAGTGTGTTTATTTAAAATGTCTATTTAAATCAATTTCACATCATATGAGAATGTCATCATTAATCAGATGGTGAGATTAGTGCATAGGTATAAATGCTTTCCATTGGCAATTTTCAATCTGCTTGAGTGGGAGCATTTATTAGTAGAATATTTTACCTGAAGGTTTGGGGTCTGTGGGCTTACACATGCATGCTGGGAAACTGTGAGATGGGGTAAAGAAAGGGAGAGGGTTTGGCGAACTGTGGCCATTGAGGTGAAAGAAGAACTTCCTGTTATGAGATACACAAATAACACATTGAATGTGAAAAATACACACACGCATGACCAATTTGAGAATCTAATGAATCGATGAACTTCTGATTCAAAGACATTGATGAAAACCCACAGCAAAATTATTTTTTGTGAAAGAAGCCCTTTAAAGAAATAGAATAGTACAGAAAAGTATAGAAATAGATCATTCTAACCATGGCTGCTGAGGTCCGTGTAGGACCTACTGCAGTCTACGGGGCGTCGCGGCACATGGTCAGGCAGGGATGAATAGCCCTCCTCACAAGACGCCTCCTTTGGGTCCAGTGAAACTTTGGCACATTCAATCACAATGTCATGCGTTTCAAATCTCTTCCACCTGGAGTACAAAGACATGTCATTTAAAAAATTGATACAAAATAAATAGCAAGACTGAAGAATATAATAGCTAGACATGACAAACACAGAGAGCAATACAACTCACCTAATTGGGTCCAGTTCATAGTCTTTTGTTCCAGTGACAAGTTCTGGATGTATCCGTACATGTTGCAACATCGGCTGATTGAAAAAGTACAAAGTGAAAAATCTTCCAATAACACACAGATAAATGTCGCTCTTATCTTTTTATTGCACTGTTGCGTCATATATTTAGTGTCTGTTGAATGCTACAGTCCATGAGAAGGCATTCAGAATTTCATTTGTGTGTGCACCTTTAGTTAACATACAGAAGAGCATAATGTTGCTAAGAAGCAGCTTACTCACTTTAACCACCTCCTCAAAGGTATCCACGTTCTCTTTCATGCTGTAATGGGCACGGAGGTAGGACACAAAGTTGCATGGGTACATGCCATACAGGCGGTGGAAGAGTGAGTACACGCTGGCATGAAGGTGAACCGCATACACTCCCTGAGCATGACCTAAAGGACAAATATTCAAATGTTCACAATCCAGATTCATTTCACATTTGCTGCAGAACAAATGTATCTTCACCCCTTATCTTGCCTGTTATTAGCATTTATATTAAATGCTCTACTTTATCTTCTCTACAGAGATCTTCTCTGTTTTAACACAAGTATCCGGTATACAAGACAAGATTTATGTTCAAAACATCTAGTGGCTCGACAGAACATGCTAAATGGTATACTTAGTCACCTGATTAAGGTGTGTTGATATACAGCTGTCATGTTATCTAAGGCTTGAGGATTGTGCACATTGGTTAAAAGAATTTGATTTATTTTAGCTATTCTTCATGAAACTGCAAATTGCAATACAGAAAGTGAAGCATTTTCAAAGAATTTCAGCCACATCATTATACAAGACCTGGGTTTCTCTGATTCCAAGCAGCCAGTCTTCCAAAGATGTCAAAAAACTCAAACAGAAGTTGTTTGCTGGTCTGTGGTATCATGGGAAGCAGGATGACCAACACCAGCACTCCAGTTATGAGAACTACAATATCTGTTTCAGTCTGATTAGAGAGAAAAAAAAAAAAAAAAGGTCACACTGAATTAATTGTTCTGAAGATATATTTTTAAATGCTAGTCTGGCAAGAATACAAGAGATTAATTATGAATTACTGAAACATAACACTGACACACTAACACAGGATTCATTTCTACACTTATGCAATTTATGTTACCCTCAGCAGCATTAAAATAATGCTCCATATCTAGGACATTATACATTTTCAAAAACTCCAAGTTCAGAGTTAGTTACGCCTGGCTGGCCTTTCGCCTAGTACCTTGAGGCATTTGAGCAGTGAAGCGAGCAGAGGGAAGCGAGCAATCTTGTGGATCCACGACGGCTGTTTGCGAACAACATGGCTGAGGAGGGTGAGGGCTGGTAGTCTGCAGGCCTGCTTGGTCATACACTCGTTCATCTTGTCCAAAAAGTGCTTTAGGGAGAGGAAAACACATAATGATTAATGTGAGGGTTGTAACATCAAAGTTAATGGTGCAAACCAGAGGTCTTTAGCATAAAATGTCAAATTATAGATCCAAGAAGAGCATGAAGGTAAAGGAACACTATTTCACAACTCTCATAAAGTACATACTAACTTCTCCATACTGTCAGCCCATAAAAGAGTGCAACAGCTTTCCTCACCTTGTCGTGAGGCTCTCTAATGGAGGAGAGGATGTCCGCAGCTCGTGGAGAGCTGGTGTCCAAATAATATTCCACAAGGCCATTGAGTAGTAGAGATCCTTTATCTAGCACACATTGTCAGGAAATATTAAATCTAGTTAAAATAGGTGACCTGCTTTTTGCCAAACAAACAAATCAGTAAATGTCAGACTGTTTGTACCGCTTAATTTATGTATTTGAACTGGAGAGTGTTCAGAGAGAGACAGAAAGCGATCAAACAAGTAATGTGAAGGTGACAAACCTGTGCTAAGGTTCTCCTGTAGCAAACTTCTGACCTGCTCCAGCTCCTCTAAATCTGTGGACTCCAAAAGAGCAAGGAGGTCAAATACATTTGGCTGGTCCTTGGCCATGGCAGTGGTGTGCAGAGGACAGGACTACAGGCTGTCCAAGTGTATTTGAAGGCTCTGCTGTGTCAACATGGAGTGCCTAGGCAAAAACACAAATGTTTCTATGAGAGATGAGCCAAATTAATGCAACCGTTATACTGACAGATATTCAGTTTGTGCAAACGATTACGTCCTACTAGTGCATGTGAACTGGCTAATAATAGTAATTAATAAGGACAATTTTATTTATTTGGCACCTTGCATACATGTCAATTCAGCTCAACATGTTTACAGAAGTTCAAATATTAAATAAACCTAAATAAAGAAAATTAAAAATGAACACAAATACAGGTCAAGAATAATCTATAAAAATAACCCTAACAGAAAAGATAAACAAAGCATGTTTAATAAAAGTAAAATCAAGAAAAAGGGATAGACAAAAATTTAAGACAAAGAATGTAAATTTAAATAAAGTAAAGCTTGGGTAAAATGTGTGACTGTTTAATCTGCTCAAAACAAACCCGAACGTGCAGAATGCAATGAGAATTAGTGCTTTTATGTTAAACTGTCAAGACTCTTGTCGATTCTTATTTTTCCGAATTGTACTTTCCACCTTAAATGCTGCAGCAGTTGCCCTGCACCAGAATTGCAACACCATTTAAGGTGGAACGGACAAGAAGCCAAATATACCTTTCTTTGTACAATGACCTGCGTTATCATTTATGACTGCACTTAGTAACAGAGAACGGGATATGGACTATGACATTTGGACGGAAAATTGCAGTAATAGCCCTTCGTTCTCAAAAATGGACAACATTAATAAAACAGTGGCTGACAGCCGAGCAGCTCTCAATCTCAGCTAACCTCAGCTAGCGAGCGAGCACAAAGCCATCGGATAAACTCCGTCTAATGACAATGACACGTCCTTAAACGTTACGATTACAACAACTTAACTCACACTGGACCTTTTGCACTCGATTAACATCTCCGAGCTGCTTATTTAAACACTTTATTGGCGTTAGTTACCCTTTAACAAGTCCGGACCTCTCGCACTGCCGCCATCTTGGCCGCCTCACGACCTCATAGGGATCAATTCGCGGAGCCAAGAAAAAATAGTCCGCAGCGGCTCGGTGATGTGATACCGCGAGCAAAATTACAATCAGCGGTCGCGGCGAAATAATGTGTCACCACCGGCGGTACACTTTACAGAGACCCCTGCCACACTACTGCACAATCATGGCATTTGTACTTTGAAAGTGTGGGGAATGGCACGACTGCAAGCAGCTTAGCGCGGAGCGTGACAGCAGCTTACTGCGCATGCGCAGTATAAAAACAAATTACGTCAGTCATGTTTATTCATCGCCGTCAGGTAGCCTGTTACGGGGGAAGTCCGTTTAAGCGTTTACCTTCGTCCTGCATTGAGAAAGATAAGAAAGCTGAGCGTTATTTAGTATGCTTTGTACATATTTATATTCGTTGGAATGAAAACCTGAAGCCACATCACCTTGTTGCAGATAAAACTGCACACCCCTGGTTTATCCTGATGTACCACTGCTCCAGAAGCCCAATGGATACTTTCCAGTTGTGTGTGCTGAACTGGAAGTGAAAACGATTGTTATTGTGACAAAACCACAACACAACAAAATCTCTCCATGTAAATCATCTCAAATATCCAATCCTAATGGAGCAGTGGGGCAGTCTTATCCAGCACTCCAGTGCTCGAGGGAAACCAGGCTACTGATCTGGGACTCAAACCCATGACCCTTCAATTAAGGCAAACTGGCAGTTTAATGTGCTGGGAAACAATGGTAGTGGCACCAGGATTATACATCACACCTCGCTGCAAAACAAATCAGAAACTCTGGAAAACTCAAGAATGGTGTGAGGAACATGACAAAAAGTAAATGGTGTTGGACTTGACCACCAAATTCACCAGATCACAGTCTGATCAAGCGTCAGTCGAATATGCTGGACAAGTTCATCCCCATCTTTCAGCTTACAGGACTGTAATGATCCGCTGCTAATTCTTGGTGGTCAGATACCACAGCACACTTTCAGAGGTCTTGTGGAGTTCATGTTACAACAGGTCAGAGATGTTTTGGCAGCATTGGGAGGATCTAAACAATATTAGATTAGTGTTTTTAATGTTGTGGATGATCAGTGTATACTATACACTCTATAGTAAGTATCCCTAAAAGCACTTGCTTAAAATGGCCACACATTAATATTAAGCTGAACTTGGCTAAACTGAATAATATGCCTTTAACAATCTTAAAAATATAAACTGTAACAAAAATATTATAAGAGACAATAATAGATTATGGATGTTTATGCTCTAAACATTTCAATATTTTCAGGCTAATAACTTCATTCCCAAACCACAGTATTCTTGGCAGACCATTTGGCCTTCAGTGAAGCATGTATTAAATATGTAATCTGTTTAGTAATTAGGCTGCCTAAAGTGCTGTGTCCCTATGGCTGCCTTTAAAAGTCACATTGATTGTGCTGATGACAGCTCAGAGCAATGAGCCAATCTGATGATTATGAATTGCTGCTGAGGTCCTGTGAGGGACCTTCGTTTCTGTTAAAGTTATAGAAATGCAGCGACTGCCTTTGCTTAGAGGGAGGTTTTTAAGCTGTGCCGGCATGTGTTATGTGAACTAAACGCCTGTATTATTGAAGGATGTTTAAAATAGGACATTAACACTTACAATGGGTCACAACTCAAAGTCTCAAAATATGAAATTAGTACTTATTGATATGCTTATTAAAGAGGATATCTTTTCAAGATAATGTTGATATTTGATCCCTATTTCTCCCTAATGTCAGCACACACCTTTGAAAGATCCTTTTATGTGCTTAATAAGGTTAGTTTATAAGGGTCATGACTCACTTGCATCATTATAACTAGAGTATACAGTACAAATATAGACCATTGCTGGGCTTTGACATGGAACTGGGAACCTTTGGTGACCAGAACAGCATGTACTCTTCTGGACAGTCTTTTAACAAGATTTTAAAGTCTGTTTGTAGGAATTTGTGCCAGTTAAGCTTAAAGAGCATTTGCAAGATCTGGCTCACATTCGACATTCCATCTTATTTAAAATGTGTTTGGCCAGTTTGAGGTTTTGGCCCTGCCAGTGTATTTCCTCCTCTCCAGACTTATCAAACCATGTCTTTATGTACCTCACTTTTGGGACAAGGCATAGACATGCTGGAAACAGGGCCTTCCCAAGATATTGCTAATTACAAACATGATTTATTCATTTAGAAAGCACATTCTCACTGCTTGAGAATCCAGCGATGGACTCAACACTTCAGCCGACACCTGGCTTTGCATATAGTCATTTTAGGCTTTTTTACAGCTGTTTGGCCACGGGAACACACTTCATGAAATTCTTGAGATGCAACAGCAAAATAGGCAGTTCAGACGTGCTATGTGCTTCAGCACTCAGGGCAGATCCTGTGAATGTTTGTGTTAGTCATCCACAAGTTCTTCAGTAGTGGTTAGTTCCTGGTCACAGGACAATATTGGCTGGATATATTTGGTTGAATGTTCTAGAGCAGCTGCAATAATGAGGTGTTTTAAAACCCAAGAAGCCCTGCTTAATGTGATCGATTCTGTGCAGCACACACATCAAAATGCTACCGCCATGACTAATAGGTCAGTGCTGGCCAGAGAATAATCCATCACTCAAAAAATAAATGTTCACTGGTGAGTCCTGTAGGGGGGGCTGACCATTGATTAATGGGGGCTAACAAATAATGCAGAGAAACAGAATGACTACGATCTTTATACTACATCGTGCACCTATAGTGAAGCTGACAAGGTGCATGTAGTTACAAGGCTGATTCATATATGCAAGGAATTGTATACTTATAATAATAACAAGAAGAAAGAGGATGATGATGATATTAGAAGTAGATTTCTTATTCATAATTTGTTCTAATATTTAAAGTCATGCGCATGATCATTCGTCTAAATGACAATATGTCTGTATTAACATTTCAACTTGAACATATAGGCAACATACTGCTTGTGCACATATCTTACAGATCAAACTAAGGGGAAATCTAATTTATCATGAATTTATGAGCTATAAATTTACCATAGACATGTATGTTTTTGACAAAATGCAGAACAGGAAAATGTGATGGAATTTCTATTAAATATATCATTCAAATATTTTGTCAATATAATAACTGATACTGTCTTCGGGTAACAGAGTATAAAAGAACATTATAGTATAAATCCTTGTAATCACATTTCATACATTTCAAGCATATCTCCATTTCTCCAGGGTCTCCTCAAGTGGCTCCCTACTCTAGCTACAGATCACGATATCATCTTCTCTCTCACTCGTTCTCTTTATTCATCAACCTCTAAAGGTTCTCTTTCCATCTGCTCAACACACTCTGCTCACTTGAGTACATTTCCGTTTCTATCCTCTATCACCCTTACCTGCTGCACATCTTTTGATTTGGCAAAAATTTTACATCGGATGCCCCTCTTGATGTAACTCTCCTCATTTATCCTTCAAACCTCTTAATTTTTATTTATCCACTGTGTTTAACTGTGCTTGCAGCTAAAAGGTATCATAAGAAAGTCTGGCGGTGACCTTGACAAAGGGCAGCACAAGACTGTCGGTATCTGTAGCACCTTTGTTCCCTCAAGGCCTGTTTTATTGTGCCATCTCTCAGTGTGAAGGGCTGAAATTCCTTAGTTCTTGCAGAGAGATCCCAAAGCACTTCAATCAAGTTAAACCTCTTAGACATGTTTCTGTTTGTAGATCAATGCTTAATAAGCTGGCTGCATCAAAGAAGGGCAGATGGTGGCCTGCTTGAAGATCAATGGTGTTTTAGTTCTTAAATGAAGGAATGATGGGTCTGTCAGAGGTGATCAAGACCTGACAGCTGAATGGTCAGCACAATCTGTAAGCTTTTACCTAAGGGCTATACCACAGCTCGATGGCACTATGAAATATATCTTAGCATTTTTCTCTGGAGAATTTCACTAACACAAACTTTAGCCAATTGTACACGGAAAAACATGTAGAATTTCATCCAGTTTCCACTGATGTCTCATCATCTTGCATAACAAAAGTGACTGAACACTTTTTCCAAAATCAGCCTTCCACACTGCTCCACAGTGTTGAAAGCATTAACTAACTCACTGGCACTAATGTCATGGATGGGATTTTTTAAATTAATTTAAAACAAGAGGCCATCAGACCATATGCTGTAAACACCATCTGATTGTACCCTTTAATTCTACTAGGGTTTGTACATTGTGATTTCTTTTTAATTAAGACCTGATTGTTCCATTTTTTATCTAAAGAGAGGGCATTAGGGAGTTGTTCAAATGCTCACAAGACTACACCTTTATACAGTAAACCCACACTGTTTGTCATTTTTCTTATGCTGCCTGGTTCATATCCTTGTGATCAACTTCAGTTTACGTTTAATAATGAGATTATTTACAGTGGACTAAACCATTACTTTCCCATCCAGCAAACACAGCTCTTGTTTCTATACTGAGCACTAGATGTTCATGCTTACCATTAGGAGATTTTATGGCCCAATAATTCTGGCTATGCTTGATGGTTTCGTGGAAGTGCATGGACATACTTGCATGTCTCCAGCATGCCCCCTCATATGAATGGCTTCCCAGTGTGGATGGAGGCAGGGCACAACTATGTGGTTGCCTGCTGGACAAGCTTTGGCAGAACTGGATGTACACCAGCAGTCATCATGTTTTGTTTTCTTTGACCTTGTTCTTCCATTCCCCTGAGTCACTCTTTAATATAAATTCTTATCACATCACCAATCTACCAAAAGAGCTAGCAAACGTCCTGCTTTCACTGGTTGAGGAAATGTATATTTGACCATAATTTTAATTTATAGTGACTGGTTATTTTATCACTGCTTATGCCAGGATTAATGTTATTATTATTATTATTATTATTGTTGTTATTATTATTATTACTATTGTTATTATTATTGTTATTATTATTATAAAAAAACTATTGCATGTATGGCACATTCTGAAAGTCTAAGATCACATAAAGATTTTTATTTCTTATAAACAACACAAAGAACTATTAGATTCTGCAAAATATCTGTGGCATTACTCAAATGTTTACAAATTTGTCACAAGGTTAAAATCTTTGAGCTTGTTTCAGAAGTTTTGATACAAACTTAGAGTACTTAAAAGTAGAGTACTTGATAGCTCAAAGGCACACAAAATTAGGATCGCAAAGTAGAAGCATTACACTAAGAGTGTGACTTTGGGAACTATTCTAAATCGTCCAATGGTTGGTTTTATTAAGGCACAAAAATGGTTTTGCTATATAGTTGCAAGTTATCAAGCCTTTTTTTAGAATGCAGAACCCTTTTGTGAAGACACAAGCAGAATAACATGCATCTGTTACAGATAAACTACAGGAACAATCTTTCCTGTTTGCACAAGCATCCAAATGAAAAGATCCTGAAATGCTTGTGAAAACATTCTTCTTCCATCTCTAAGGCTGCATGATCCTTGCTTGCTCAGTGATTAAGTGTAATTATATGCTTTACTTGTGCTTAGCTTGCATTATGCATCCAAGAGAGGGAGCTGTTACTCTGCAGCTAATTCTGTCCTCATGCCTCCCCTCAACAGCCCCCACCCACCTCACACAGCAGCATCACATTAATCCTTCCAGCTTCTAACTGTCAAACAAACAACAGTGTTCAATTGGTATGGAGCATCAGAAAAGATTACACTGTGATTACACGCAGAGCGCCTCCAAATCTGTGGTGTTTTATAGAACAAGGGCCAAAAAGAATTATTTATTTTGTCTAAAGTCTGCCCATTCTTAAGATAATGTGTACAAAAGCTTTAAAAGATAGGCTGTAATGCTAAATAATATGAAGGCCTATGCGTGCTGCTCTCTCACTTTATTATTGGTTTTCATTTTCAGCATTACTGACAGCTAAGAAGCACCATTTCCTTGATAACCTGTTATTTATATTACCAAAGATTTTTAGTTTTGCTTTGAATATTATTGTTCTATTTTGTGCACTTTACTCATACCAGCCAGAGGCTGCTTCAGATTGCTTTGATACTACAGCTGATAATACATGAAACCTAAAAAAAACCCACTATGTTTTATTTATGGAAATGTATTTTCTGTTTGGGTTATAGTTACTTTAAGATAATACAATGAGTAGCAGTACTCAGGAAGCATGAGATTATTAAATCTGCGGTTACATATTCTGTAAATATGCTGACTGAATTTGATCAGTATCGGATGTGATATTGAATTATTACTATTAGTTAACAGCTGTAGCATAGTGTAAGCCAAATGGTATCTAGAGCTCCTTCCATTTAAAGAAGTCCGAACAGTGTGCTCTTACATTTTGCATGTTTATGAAATGTGCTTAAGTTGGCAGTTCAATCCTTTAAGTAGACTATTTAGAGCTATGAAAATGTGCAGTAGTGTCAGTAGCGATAAGAGGAAAACTCAGCCATGTTGTCCTCTGCTTTTTGGAACTAATGGCAAAGCAATGGAGGAAACTGTGACAGTTTTGCCTTGCTCTTAGCAGTTGTTAGAAACAGCCGCCTCATTAGGCCTACCAAAGAATAATTAAAGAGTCATTCAGGCTGAAGCCTTTTTTGCTTTGGGGTGGAGCTATTTGAATTTTGCATGAAAAGAACATGTGCTACAAGTGAATTCAAATAAGCATGCTTGAGTCGGTAAGTAGACGGAAACATTGCTGCCCGATGTCAGCTGTGTCTGTCCTGAACATATAATTTGGATCAGCCTCTAATGGGCCTTTAAACTCAACCAGAAGCAGAATATCTCCTGGAAAAAAAAAAACAGTGCTTCTCTTGCTTCTCTCATTTATATGCTAATCTCTCTAATCAGGGTGACTCATTTAAAGTTGGCCAGCTTAAAATGTGCAAAAGAAAATGTGCAAATGAAAAGCATGGTATGCATATTAAGTTATCACATGTGCAGTGCGTGCATAGCAGGATGTTGGAGTGAAATCATGCAAAGTGCACTGGAGTACACACCAGGGCGTGCGAGTCTGCAGCGTGATCCGAGCTGACACTTTGAGAGCCAAGACCTAGTTTGAAAATGACTCTGCGCGTATCATTTATTGAGAGCCTGAAGCATCTCAGGCTGGGATTTGGTCTTGGTGGCTGCTGTCATGTCTCTTTCAGGGCTGCTTTTGCGCATTTTGTTGTGCAATGTAATGATTCCGATTCACCCAATGAGCACACAAACAGCCTCCGCCCATAATTTGGGGAGACCAGGCTGAGTGGATAATGGGCTAGAAGAAAAAGTTAAACGGCTTGTCCTGGAAAGAGACTGAGCTTTCTTTGATGTGCGCTGTGCATTTCCAGCTTCAGCCCTTTGCTCTGCTTGTTTGTGCCTTGGCTGAACTGATGTCATGTTTTCACCCCTCTAGAGAATGAGTAACATGCAGCACACGAGCCAGCATGTATGTGTGCACACATGACTAATCTGCCCTCAATATGTGCATTCTGCTTCGCCTGCAGAGAAAAGCATTTTTCATTATGAATACCATCCATGCTGTTGACAATCATTAATGACTCCCTGTGTAATCAACAACATAACTACTAAGCATCTGTATGCAGAATCACAGTCGTTCTCTATAGATTATTGCTGTGGGTGGGAAATGTAGCCCGAAGGTCTGAAGGTGGCTCTTCTGTAAAGGTCGCCCCTGAGCACAGCTGACTGCATATGCGTGCCTATATGTCTAGTGGGGCTAAACACACGTTATGCGTGTGAGAGATTACATTTTAAAAAGAGGAAAAGGTTATCAAAATTCCAGCCACGTCTGACTTCAGCTGCAGATTTTCTCTTTTCATGGCCAAGGGTGCTGTAGTACCAGCAGTCAGTAATGATGTAATCAAAATGCAACCTTCACTCCCCCCTTGACTGAAACATCACAGATGAATCCCCTACTTTATTTCATATTCACAAAATGCACAGAAATGTTTTCCTCCAACCAGATGCACTGCATTGCCTCTTTTCTGAGGATCAAAAGCACTTTTCATAATTGTAAGTTATGCTGTCTGTGAAGGGAAAAAATAAGAGGAGACTTGCACCTCCAGCCAGAGATGCTTGTTTCCCTGGCAACGGGGGTCTCGCTGAGTTTCCCCCATCGTGCTGCTGCTACTGCTGCTGCCGCTCCCGCTCCTCTCTGTCTGTTGCATTGGGTGATGGATGGAGCAAAAGCTGCCATTGATTAGTCCTAAGAGGAAGCATCCTTCTCTGCTTTTCTCGACGTTGTAAAACAAGCACTGCTCCTCATCCATAATGCCTGTGATGCCACAAACATAAAGCAAATGTGGCGAAGAAAGACAGTAGCTCATAGTGTGGAGCTGTCAGATGGGATGAAGACGCAGACAGATGATGGATTGAAGCTGCTCTCAGAAACATGTGCTGGTGCAAACAAGCGTTAACGAAGGTTCATTTGAAATAATGGAGAAATGTCATATGCAGCTATGACTAGAACAGAAATTTCGAGGATGAATGGGGCTAGTCTAGCGCCTGTTGGTCTGAGGGACAAGGCTCGCAGTTGCCATGGAATGAAAGCGAAAATATTTAACCATTAAAGGGGGAAATGCACTGATTTTCCTTAATAAAGTGTAAACATTGAACAATTAAAGGGGAAATGCACTGACTTTCCAAACTTCGCTGATAATTCAAACCTTAAGATACAAACAAAATAATTTGGGGAGGTTTCATATGAAATGCTCTGTTTCTGGAAAACTTTCCAAGTTAGAATTGTTTGCAGTGTTTGTGATAGGATGCAGATGAGTTTAACACTTTGAGTTATATAAGTTATGTGTCTGCTGCCTGATCCCCAAGACACAGTTTCAAGATGAAGTTATCTTTTGTTAGAGGATGCAACACTTGCAGGGAGGAGAGATACATGTGAAAGATACATGTGATACATGTGAGGGATCTTAAGTGAAAGTAGTAAAGAGATTTAGTCCAGTCAAGTCAAGCAGGTTTTATTGTCAGTCTGCTTTGTTTTATGAGGCTTTGGCATACCTGATGGGCTTTTCATCATTGGACATTTTGGAAAGAGTTTCTATTCAATGCACACTGTCTCATCACTCTTGGTGACATTGTTTATGCCTAATAGACCGAATGGCACAAATTGGAAAGTGTGCCTTTAATAGTGGTGTTTTTGGACAGTATTTAATAAACCCTCGAGAAAATCATACATCTTGCACGTAGCACGTGGTGTCGAGAAGGTGATGGGCTCAGTCAACCTCCCCGGTGACACGCGTTCATGCAAATATTTCCGAGCCTAGTCGAGCGCGTGAGGGCGGGAGCGCGCGTCAGTGCGCGGGCACGGCGGTGATCAGCACCAAGGACAGCGGCGCTCTCCGGAGCGTCAGATCACTAAAAAGAGAGAGAGAGGTCTAGTGTTTTTACCTTAAACAGGACCACAGTGCGACAGAGGTGTACTTTTGCATCCCTCACATCCTTTCCATCACTGGGTGTTTGTGATTGTATCTGTGAGACCAATATCAACAGGAGCTGCGCGGCTTAACAGGCTGCTGTGGGTTTTTAAAACCAGCTCGGCACTAAAAGAAAAAAAACCCGGACCATGCTCGAGCCTCAGCACTACAGCCCTCCTGCTCAAGGCTGAGGTCGGACCAACCTTTACGGATCTCTCAGGACTCGCGTGCATGACTCCAAGACTGCGATCCGAGGCAGTAGGACGATAAACACAATCAAACAAACAAGCAAAAACAAACATGCGTCTGGTCCTCTTCGCGTTCCTCGTCTCGTGCTCGTGCGCGCGGGGCGGCTGCGAGCCCAAGATCGTCAACATCGGCGCCGTGTTGAGCCAGAAGCGCTACGAGCAGGTGTTCAAGGACGCGGTCAGCCAGGCCAACAACATCTACGGCAGAGACAAGTTCAAGATGAACGCGATCTCAGTCACCCACAAGCCCAACGCCATCCAGATGGCACTGTCCGTCTGTGAGGACCTCATCTCCAACCAGGTAGAGCCGAGCTCACCCTCCACTCGCACTTCCAGCCAGAGCAGGACGCACACCCTTCAAAATATTGTTGCTTCTCCAAACACAACCCCTCTACCTGTAGGATCTGAGTGCAGGACTGCATTTAGTGCACATGCTTGGTGCAGATGTTAGGGTTTTTCAATTCCACATTATTCTAAATTGTGAGAAATAGTGCTGATTATATTCCACAGGTAGGAACCCATTTATTTGGTTGATTTTTCTGCGTTACCACTGAAAATAGCAATGATGTTGCTTAGATCTTCAGAAAAATCTGTAATTTGCCCTGGAACTATTTATTTCTGTTTTCCACCACACATGGCTGGGGTATACACTAATTATTTTACCCAGAATGATAATTTCATTGCTTCAGCTCAGGTCAATGTGATGCTGTCCACTGCCCAGGAAGGACCGCTTGGTCAATTACAGCCAAACCCCCCAAGAAATATTCAGTAATCCTTACTACTACCTCCTTGTGTTTGATTACGAGTACACGCCATGTCTGAGACCATTCAACAGGGTGCCCAGGGCTCATTTAGCAGGGCTTTAGTGAGAGAGCAGAGAGGAGAGGTGGTGGATGGGTTTGCAGCTGTACAGATTAATGGCTGTGGTTGAATGGTGGGGTGTGCGTAGCGGTGGTGATGAGGGGGGTTAGATGTGTGTGACACCAGTAGCCTATCATGGCAGAATATGAGGTGTCTCAGGGCCATAAATCAGATATTTACAGCGGTGTGGAGGAGCTGTGCACCTTTGAATGGAGAAACGAGGCCAACATGGCGTCAGCCCATAACAGCTGCTTTGTTCTGTGAGTACAGGCAGAGTAGAGATGGAGAGAGAGAGATTACAGAGAGGATTATCATAGACACACACACGCACACACACACAAACAGACACTACCATCACAGCAATTGATAATGAATTCCTTCTTCATATCACTAATATCTCCCATCAAATGATGGTCCTCCACCCTCAGGTTTATGCCATTTTGGTGAGTCACCCACCACAGTCCAACGACCACCTGACCCCTACCCCGGTCTCCTACACAGCTGGATTCTACCGCATCCCAGTGGTGGGACTGACCACCCGCATGTCCATCTACTCCGACAAGGTGAGTGGGCAACAGTAGGGCAGCAGGACTCCCATTTAAAATTCATTCACCTTGTCACAGATGCTCTCTGTCCTTGTCAGCTGTCAGTACAGTTATCTTTTTAAATGTGGCCCTCTTAGAGCTGCATGTCAAAACACTTTCTTTGGGGAGGTGGTGTGTGTGTGTGTGTGTGTGTGTGTGTGTGATGAGGGGGGGTTGGATGACTGAATCAGATTAATGTTCTGTATTTATCCTACAATAGTAGGGTATAGGTGGGTCCCTATGACGAGGAACGTCATATTTATGGCAGTTATAGCGATTACGAAATTTGAGGAGTCGACTCATCGACTCCCCTTTAATCCAATTAATGCTGTTCCTAACTTCTAAATCTGGTAAATGAATAAATCAATTCAGTGCCAAAGCTAAATGTAGTTTAACTTGCAGGCCATGATGGGTAATTAACGAAATCCAAGTCCTATTTCTTTCCGAGTCTTTTCCTTGAGCCATCGACGTTTGTTTGAGTTGAAGAGTCGATTCCAATCAATCGGTCGAACACATAATCCGAGTCGTGTCTGAGTCAGAGTCGATTCTTTAGCAGTCGAATCCCAATCGCAAAAGTGAAGGTTCCTATTGCCATGGAAACACTAGCTAGCTGTTTTATTAGCGTTGCTAATGAAGCGAGCTAACGTTAAAATGAAAAGGGTTACTTTTCCGGAAAAAGTCGTAGTTAAATTTCGCATATTTATAAATCCATTTCAAAGAATTCAGACTTTGTATTTGTATTGAAAACGATGCTAGGCTATGGCTATGCCATTTTGATCGGTTGTCGAGTAATTCAGACGGGTTTTTGATATAATTCTTCAACTTATATTGTTTTCTAGAATATTTTCTATTCCATTACAAAAGTAGTCCACAAAGGAACGATAACTCGGTGAGTGTGTTATTAATCCGTCCGGACTGATTTACAGATTTCAGACCAGCATTTTTCAACGCTTTGCGCTGACAGGATGGGCCAGAGCTGCTGGTATATTAATTACAGTTAAAGTAATTAAAAAGCTCCTGCCTGTGGGGTTTTGGGGGTTCTCTGGAGAGTAACTAGCGTACTCTCTCTCTCTCTCTCTCTCTCTCCCCCCCCCCCCCTCTCTCTCTCTCCCTCTCTCCCTCTCTCAGAGTATCCACCTGTCTTTCCTGCGCACCGTACCACCCTACTCTCACCAGGCCCAGGTGTGGTTCGACATGATGCGCGAGTTCCGCTGGAACCACATCATACTGATCGTCAGCGACGACCACGAAGGTCGCGCCGCCCAGAAGAAGCTGGAGACCCTGCTGGAGGAGAGGGAGACGAAGGTGAGACGCAGTGAGCCGCCGGCCCACGCGCGCGCGTTTGTGTGCGTGAGCGCGCGCGTGCGCGTGCGTGCGTGCGTGTGTGTGTTCAGTGTGTACCTGTAATCAGCACCTCAGAGGTCCTCTATGTACGTTAACTGTTTCCTCTTCTGTTTCGTAAACGCATTTCTTTCCATTGGCTAACATTATTTATGCCAGAGGCATCAACAGCGTCTTAAGTGGTTCTTATCTGCAGAACTTTGTACTTTTTCTACTCATCTCACATTGCTTTTTTGCCATAGTCAGATTTCTCCTACCTGTCTCGATCCACAAGCAGGAGCAAAATGAGGGACTTGACCTGGGGCTGTGCAAAAAAATCAATGGCAGGGCTTTAATTATAGCGCGTGGAAGGCTAGAGAGGTCTGTGGGCTCTGTGTGTGGGAGAGGACTTTCTCTAACCCTGTGCTTTTTATGGCTCAGATCTGTGGTGGATTTATGGTGGATGGCTGTTGCCTTTCAACCCCCTGCTCTGAGAACGAGTATACTTCTGTGTTTATTTGTAGTGTTCATTTGTAACACCACAGAGGTATTGTTCATGTTCATTTCTGCTGTTTAGTTTAGATCTGCACCCTGGCTGGTGTTGTGCTACTTTCTTCAGAAACAGATTTTGTGTGTGTGTGAGTGTGAGTGTATGTGTGTGTGTGTGTGTGTGTGTGTGTGTGTGTGAGGCAGAAGGCTTATGTTTCTAGCCCACAAGTATATTTGGAATAACCTCAAAGTCATTGTAATGTCATTTGCAGCAATGCCAGCCTCAAGGCCTGCTCGTTTTAAATGCTCCAATCTCCTCCTCTTCTGAAAAGCCCATCAGGGAAGCCAAAGCCTCATAAAACAAAGCAGGCTGCTTGCTTTTACTGTCTGATCTTTACAAGGGTCTGGCTGTGCTGTTGTAGTTAAGGGCGTCAGTTTATTTTATTGAAATAATGAGGAGTTTTGATGAACTAATTTGATTAAAAAGAGGTATGTCTTTTTAGGTGCAACCAGAATGAAAAAGTAGATAACTTGGCAGCATGTTTGTTTTCTGTTTTTTGGACAGATTTAGTCTGTAATAGCATATATTATAAAAAAGGGAACACTCTAGAATCATTACTCACTATTTTCTTGCTCAATTTGCTTTTAAACCCAAATTAAGAGGCTGCTTGGCACTTAAGTAATGTAGCAAAGCCTGAAATTGATTCAAATGGGATATGTTCCAAGATTCCTTTGCTTTCAAATAGCTTTGTTATATTTAGATTAGGAAAAAAGGCCCTTAAGGCACATTTTTAACAAACAAGCAATTTTATCTAGTGCGGAATTCTATAGGACTGATGATTAATTATTCTTATCACGAGCTTGAAATAAATCATGTCTCTAAACACATTTCTCCGCCTGTATTTGCTCTGCTAGGGATAATGTGCAGATTAAATGCAGCAAACACCGCACAGTGCTGTAGTGCTAAACATGTGCATGGATTTCCGGTTTCTATCGTTTCCATTTACTTCGTACGGCATGAAACAACCTGACTCACTGAGAACATTTATGACAGAGAAGCCGATTAGAGCCATGAAGTGTGGAATAGATTATGCCTGAAAAAAAAAATCTTGATGGATCACTCTAAATTTCCCTTTTTAGTTAGGCCATTTGGCTGGTTTTGCTGATCCTGTGGTGGTGATAAGTTATGCTTCAAGGGCTGCAATGATTTGTTGTAGGTTTTTAAAGAGTTTGTCCAGCCGCTGGTACCTGTCCTCTTAATATTCATTTGGTCTTCGCTGCATAGATTATTAATACACATAGGTGCTTTTAAAAATGCATCATAACAAAATAGACTGCACATCACTATATTTTTTTAAGGGTATTAAAACACAGAGCTCTGAAGGCCAGAAATTAGCTGCAAGTTAAATGAGGAAAAATTACTTTTCTGTCAGTGAAATTAATATTTTTTGGAGGGGAATTACTGCAGGGGATGGGCAGAAGTTGAAGTTGAAGTTGAGCAAAATGTCATTTAGTAGCATGTGACATTTATAGTTGAATGAAGGTTTGCCTGGAATTGTTTGTTTAGTGTGGTCTTGATATTTTTGCAAGCCCCAGGGTTATAGTTTCCCAGTTTGAAGCAGAAAAGTGGAGATTTGTTGGAATGCTTTACTGCACACCATTTATACCTGTTTATAATATTCTTCTGTGTCTGCATATTTTCTCTGTGCACATTATTCATCAGAGTAAAAACAGGAACTATGAAAACCTCGACCAACTGTCCTATGACAACAAGCGAGGACCCAAGGTATATTTGCATGGTCAATGCACGCCGCCCAACAGTTATCTGAACGTAGCAACTAGAAGCCAGTCCAAAAAAAAAAAAAAAAAAAATCAACAAACAGATTCCAGAGATTTCTTATCCTGCTAGCACGTCTATTTATGTTTGGGTTCTTTTTATGATTTTAATCGAGAATGGGTTTATTTTTTTATTTGAAAACGTATAATTTCAACAAAAGAATCGCCCCCTTGACCTCCCACTTTTTTATTTTTGTGTAAAGGAATGCATGTACTGAAGCCAGCAAGATTTGCAAGTCTATTCTTTTGACACAATGCGTGGAGATCTGGTCATGTGGGACAGGCACAATCCAGATGTTACTCCCACCTTTCTGCAGCATTACTGCCTTTTTACTTTTTCCTTTGGGAAAGAAGCCACCACCACCACCCTGCTCCCTTTTCCTCCACCCGGTTTTTGCTTTCCGGTTGCATCAGTCTTCTTCTCCCTCTTCCTCTAACATGCACGCTCTTCCTTGGAGTCTTGTTTCCCTTCAGTTTGCATGCTGACAAAATGCAGAACTTTTTTCCTTCTCCAAGCTTACTTTTCTCATTTTATGCAGATTATCACAGAAACTTTTTTTACTCCATTTTTCCCAATCCCTTAAAAAAAGTGATAAAAAGAAGCAAGAGCGCTGAACAGATCATGGTTCAGGGTTGAGATGAGTCAACCACTTGACTAATGTTGTGTCCTAATCCCAGGCAGAGAAAGTGCTCCTGTTCAGCCAAGACACAAATCTGACTGCTCTGCTCCAGGAGGCCAAGGAGCTGGAAGCCAGAGTCATCATCCTTTCTGCCAGGTGAGCTCATCCACCCTGAGGCCTAATGCAGTATAAACACACCAGCACGTGAATGAAATGAAACTGTACTAGATCAGAATTACTAACTATGTCTGCCAACTTTTTTTTTTCTTTTTTTGTAAGAGGACACATGCTTTCTAAAACTATTTTAAATGTATTTTGGATGTCTTTGCTCCTGGGAACTTGTAACTATATGGTGTTCAGCTACCTGTTAATTATTTCTCTTACTGATCAAAAACCTGATTCAAATGTTTGGTTTACTGAAGGTGCAAGGTGAAGGTTTCCTTTTTTTTAATGAGATGTACAGTTATTAATAACCTTTTTCAATATAATGCTAACATAATGTTCTTTCATGGGTATAACAATTTTAGATTTTTCCAGAAACTGTACTTCCAAGAAACATTATTTTTAGGTAGCCCTTATTTTTAAAATTGAATATATGAATACGCATTACTGCTTTGAAGCTAAGCAGTGTTGTCAGCCTCCTCAAGGCATTGAAGGCAGACAATGTTGTGAAACACATGGCCATGCAAACGCTTGATTGGCCGATTCATCAAAGGGCATCAAAGTAGAGAGGGACCCTGTTAACCTTCTCTTATGTGGAGTGTTGGGTTGCACAGTAAGGGATTTTCTAAGGTACTACTTGAGATATTTTTAACAATAATGAATTACATCAAATTAACACAGCAAAAAGAAAAATCATTCTACTAAAATTGCCATATAAGTTTCTTCCCAGTTGATAATGTACAATAATATTTAACATTTTCAGCACATTACAACACATTTTATTTAACTATAATTTTAATCTGTGTTTTTGAGTCTGCACATTTTTTCATATGGAGATAACAAATTTAAATGGAGTAAATTCAAAGCACATATTTCATGTACAGCAATGGGCAGCACTTGATCCATCATATACACAGAAGGATCAAACATGAATAAGCAGTTCCTTTAGCATTCATGCACCAAAAGGCAAAGTGCCTGTTTGTTTGCTACCTTTGTGAAAAACAAAAGCAGTTATTCAGTGAATGTCCCCAAAGTCCATTTTATATACAAGAAATCAGTAGCAAAGGCTCACCCAATGCAGAGGATATTTTACCCTTTTTTACCCAACAGTCAATTTTACATTGGAGGCATTTGCTCTGCATTTTACCAGCACTAACAACGTCTATCCAATCACAGCGAAGACGAGGCTGCGGCCATTTACAAAGCAGCGCGCCAGCTCAATATGACAGGCTCTGGTTACGTGTGGCTGGTTGGAGAAAGGGAGATGTCTGGTAAAGCACTGAGTGAAGCTCCAGATGGTATGTACTATTCCTCCAATCCATCCTTCCTCTTCTCTCGCTCGCTCGCTCTCTCTCTCTCTCTCTCTCTCTCTCTCTCTCTCTCTCTCTCTCTCTCTCTCTCTCTCACAGACTGTGTAACAGATTGGACGTGTTGGCCTTAGTGCTTTTTATATGATTACAGTTTGCAATCCACATTGGCGAATCCGTGTCTGTGGTGTACTTGGGTGTTTAAACGTTTAAACATTTATATGTTTAAAGGTTTTTAAACACTGTGCTCTTTCTGCTCATTGTATTGTGTGCTCTCTGTCTAACGTTTAATTTGTTTCATCTTTAAGTGTGTGTCCTTTCTTTCAGTAAACTACAAATGATGCAATAGAGAATTGTGGTAATCCATATTGGTTTGAATGCGCGTACATTTTTACAGTTTGGCTGGTCATGAGTTTATTTATAAGTGGTGCTTTGCTACCTCCACATTGAAGTGTGAATACAATGGTAAGCTGCAATCGCAATTTCTTTCTGTCCTGGCTTCTTTATGCACATCCATGTAATCTTCACATCAGTGTGCTTTCAGTGTTCACCCTGTCCTAACTCCTGACCCTTTCTGCCCATAACTTACAACGTCCCTCTTGTCTGCCCTCAGGCACTCTGTTACTACTGATTACTCTGTGCACGTCTTTCTTTTTTTAACGATAATGTTTGGAGTTTGTGAAGCATTTCCCAACACCATGTAATGTTGTCAACTGGGCAGGCTTGCTCGGCCTCCAGCTAATCAATGGCAAGAATGAGTCCGCGCACATCTACGATGCGGTGGCAGTGGTGGCCCAGTCAATCCAGGAGCTCTTTGAGAAGGAGAATATCACTGAGCCTCCTCGAGGCTGCGTTGGCAATACAAACATCTGGAAGACTGGCCCGCTCTTCAAACGGTGAGGCCAGAGATTTCTCTCTGTCGCTCTGCAACTACCGCTCTGCTACCACCATCCATCCGCTCTCATGCATTATCATACATTACCATTGGCACTGGCAAAGGTGGGAGGTATCACACTGCAAATATTGGAATAAACAAGCAGTGTGCAAAGCTAATGCATTAGTAATATTGCAAAAAAAGAAGGTTCCAAGCTAAATTACTACAAACATGCCCTTTGATTTTGTAAAGCATCTAAATAAAATTATCACACGTTGTAAGGGGCGGTACAAGAACTATGTGATCCAAAGTTGCACCAAGCCTGTTAAGTTGTAGATTACACTGGGAGTGTGATCTTTCAAATCCAGTCTAAATCCCGTTTTGGTCCCAAATGCTGGCATGTCCATGTTTTTCTCAGTGTCATATCTTATTCAATTCATCATTTTTTCTGCCTGTGTACTGTCAGCACGCTTCTTTCCAGCCCATCTTTTGCACTTTTCTCCATTCCTATGCACCTGCATTCTTCTCCTTGAATCCCGTGCTTATCATTACTTCCTATCAGTGTCAATGTCAGTGTCGCTCTTCGCTATTGGAATGGTTATCGAGGGTGAGGGTTTTTGTGCAGTCTCTCACTCATCCCCCTCCGATGTGCTAGAGTGCTGATGTCATCCAAGTATCCAGATGGCCTAACAGGCCGCGTGGAGTTTAATGACGACGGGGACAGGAGGTTCGCCCACTATAGCATCCTCAACTACCAGAAGACTCGGCTGGTCCAAGTGGGCGTCTACAATGGCTCACAAGTATGAAAACACTGCAGTCCAGATTATTTAAAAACAAATGTATTTAATGCTCATAAGCTGTTAATTAAAAGAAAATATTCTCTAACCATAGAATAAATGATCATCAATCAAGCAAACATCTCAGAATTGTTTAGTGCCACTTGGAGTAATTTGACACCCTTTTAGGAAAATAAACTATATTCTTTATATAATATAAATATTTAGATTTTATATATAATATCCCCCTAACTAATCTTATACAGGTTGTAATGAACACTCAGAGGAAGATCATTTGGCCAGGAGGAGAAACTGAGAAGCCAAGAGGCTATCAGATGTCAACAAGATTGAAGGTGTTTATTCATTATTTTCTCCCAGATCATTCACAGTTTTGCAAAATTTCACACATTTATTTTGGCATGGCTAATTGCCTGTGGAGAAACTTGAGCCTTATGTGTCTGCTAGATTGTCACCATTCATCAAGAGCCCTTCGTCTACGTAAAACCGACCCTGCGAGACGGAACATGCAAGGAGGAATACACTGTGAATGGAGTCCTGATCAAAAAAGTTATCTGCACTGGCCCAAATGAGACTATTCCTGGTAATAATTATGCACACAGTTCAGGATCTATACTGTGCAATAATGTTAATGGATAATTAGCTTTTAAATATCCTTTCAGTAAATAATATTTAT
Source organism: Hepsetus odoe (assembly GCA_017165825.1). Taxonomy (NCBI): domain Eukaryota; kingdom Metazoa; phylum Chordata; class Actinopteri; order Characiformes; family Hepsetidae; genus Hepsetus; species Hepsetus odoe. Next base: position 17,286,496 of record CM029390.1, read on the forward strand.
TGGCTTATACTGTCTTCTCCAAAAGCTTGAACCACTTTACACACATACATATAATACATTAAAACTGGGGACACATAAAAACTGACCATAAAAAAGAACACACAAACTCCCCAAATAAATCAGACACTGACATGTGCATAATCAATGACCAAGCTTCTTTACAATCATTTTGTATATTAAATGGCGAGCACTTTGAAATTCTTGTTATTTTTTCTTTAAAAAACTGCAAAACTGAAAGAATAACTAACAAAAGCCATACTTGGTTAAACCAAAGTTTACACATTATTCCCTTGCTGAATTTTCAGCACTCCTTAGTATTTAAGATTTCAGGCTTTTAACATTCCTGGATCCAGGTATTTAAAGCAAGTGGATTCAGTGCAAGTCTTTAGTAATGTTTTAAAAAATTTGCCAAGAATGCTTTTAATGTATAAAAAAAGGTGTTTTATGTTAGTTGCAACTTTTTGCCTGGATTTTTCCTATATAATTGAAAAGGATTTCAAAAGATAGCAATTTGGCCTCAAAATTGAAGTGAGCAATTATGTGTTTTTTGTATGGGGGGATTTGTAATTGTGTCAAATCATTAGTATATTTGTGACTCTTCCATAGGTCGGCCCATAGTGCCTCAGTGTTGCTATGGGTTCTGCATCGACCTCTTGATCAAGCTAGCGATGACAATGAACTTCACCTACGAAGTGCATCTAGTTGCTGATGGCAAATTTGGCACTCAGGAGCGTGTGAGTAATATCAGTACTTTATTGATTTTGCCCACACCCAGAGTTTCTTGTTCATCTTTTCTCAAGGTCATAACAGAGTAATAGCACATCTTGATATCTATGGCTTGCAGAGCCATTACTCACAGATTAATATGGCTCATTGGCAGTGCTGGGGAACATTTGGAGCATGAAAAAAATAATTACTGAGTCTGATTTCCCCTCTTTTATTAGGTGAATAACAGCAACAAGAAGGAGTGGAATGGCATGATGGGAGAGCTCCTGGGTGGCCTGGCAGACATGATCGTGGCTCCACTCACAATCAACAATGAACGAGCCCAGTACATAGAGTTCTCAAAACCCTTCAAGTACCAAGGGCTCACCATTCTAGTTAAAAAGGTAGGGAATATGCAAAGCACTTTTAATGTCTTCCTCAAGATTACTGACCCTGGTAAAGGCAGACTACTTCGCACCCTTTAGTACAGTCAAGGATCAGAGTCACAACCCACCCATATCCAGGCAGAGATTAATTAAAAATGCATAATAAGAAATTTAATAAGATGCAGTGCTGAGGTCAGTTTTATATAAACTTTGAAACCAAAAGTAATTAAAATTTAGACAACTTGCTGAAAACTCCCAAGAGAACAGGCAGTAGTTCTGCCTGGAAATGTTTTACAGTTCCTCTAGTTAATTACATTCCCTTAGCTGGACATATTCACACACAGGAAACTCTTTTGAGTCCATTGTTACTGAAATCTATTAATAAGTCTAAGGGGAGTCTAACTAAAGAACATGTTAGATGCTCCATATGGTGGCACATTTGCCAGTGTGGGTGGTGTGTGTTAGAGCTGCGAGTAACGCCATGTTGTTTACTTCAGGAAATACCACGCAGTACACTGGACTCGTTCATGCAGCCCTTTCAGAGCACTCTGTGGTTACTGGTGGGTCTATCGGTCCATGTTGTGGCGGTGATGCTCTACCTATTAGACCGTTTCAGGTAAAGCGCTTCTCTAAATTTATCTCACAACCCATTGACTGTGGAATGAATTTTAATATTTAGGACCAGGCATCAGTGTTTCAAGCAGAAAGGTCAATTGCTTGCTTGTCAGGGGCAAGAGGTCCCTCAGTGCTCGCTGTCACAGTTACCTTTTTGACTTGCAGAAACCATTGCTATAAAACTATGTCACTATCAAGATGGCCAGTGTATTTCAAGCAATCCCAAATCCTATGATGGTTCATTGATAACACAAAGACAGAAACATCGGAACCACTTTTGGGTTCCTAAAGAACCTTTCAGTTCATGGTTCTTTACTACTGTTGTTAAATGAGGTGTGTGAGTGGAGAACCTTTTCAAAGTTGAAGGAATCTCTTAAAGCAAGTTAATGTTTTTTTCTACAATCACAAGCTGTGAACCTTTATTTCAGAGGGTAGGTACAGCAATCCCAGTCCATGACCAATGTATTAACCTGATCCCCTTTTCTCAGCTGCTGAAAGAACTGAACACAGGAAATATATACCCCAGAAAATCAAGCTGATGAGAGCTGTATTTTTTCCCCTGGTTTTTGCTCCACAGCCCATTTGGAAGATTTAAAGTGAATAGTGAAGAGGAAGAAGAAGATGCCCTCACCTTATCCTCTGCTATGTGGTTTTCCTGGGGTGTACTACTTAACTCCGGTATTGGAGAAGGTAAATGACAACAAAGAGAAATATTTACTTAATTACATCTGTTCGATGAGAATTTTCGCACAATGCATGATTGATTTTGTAACAGTCATAAACCCTACTCTCTCTCTCTTGCCCCATATTTGCAGGTGCCCCACGGAGCTTTTCAGCAAGGATTTTAGGTATGGTGTGGGCAGGTTTTGCTATGATTATAGTTGCATCTTATACTGCCAATTTGGCAGCCTTCCTAGTGCTGGATCGGCCTGAGGAGCGCATTACCGGCATCAACGACCCTAGGGTGAGATCATTGAGCGTAGATCGACTTCACATAAAAATGCAAGGAAAAAAATGCATTGCATAAACACTGCCGGCAAATCTCAGGGTTTTCATGGTACCTGGTAAGAACAAGCAATTAAGTTTGTCAAGGACGCAACAGACGCTTTCATCTACGGGTATTTTTAGAAAGACTTCTCTCGCCATAGAATGCCTCTCCTCTGACTTCCCTGTTGAGAAATATCAATAGGCTTTTAAAGGAAAGTTCTGTCAAAGTGCACATTTAAATATAAAGATTTATTGTTCTATGATCACATAATTGTATTACCATGATTGAGCAATTGAGCATAAATCACAGTAAACAGGCATGATGCAAAAAGGGATGGTGAGGATATTTTACACAATGAAAGGTTGTGCTCTTAGAAGCATTAAAAAGCACAGTAGTGGTTCTGCATAGTACGCAGCATGTGCTCAGTGATGGCTGTTCACCGAGGATCCTGGGGTGTCAGATCATGTTTTTTAAGGCATGCTTATATTGGCCTGCCTTATTCACTTCTAGCATTTTCTCCCCAAACAGTACTAGTGCACATAGCTTCTCATATAAGCTTGCCTTTGGATTCACAAGCCCCCTGAAACCAGCTGACTTGAATTATTTAGAAGTTTTGGATGAGCTGTCACTTCAGTGATTACGCATTTCGTGATCTCAACGGGACAGCTCCTGCTTTGCTATTGTCTTGCAGCTGCGAAACCCATCAGACAAGTTCATCTACGCCACAGTCAAGCAGAGCTCTGTGGACATTTACTTCCGCCGCCAAGTTGAGCTGAGCACCATGTACCGCCACATGGAAAAGCACAACTATGAAAGCGCTGCGGAAGCCATCCAGGCTGTGCGAGACGGGTCAGTCACATATTTATTCAGCTCTACAATTTGTGTTAATTAGAGTACACTAAAATAAAGGTTATTAGATGACTGGTATTTTTTTAAATGAACACCACTTAAAAAAAGTTAAGAATATTCTTTAGGGAATCAACAGGGATTATTTTGTTGTGTCATTCTGAGTACTCTTTATGGCACCTGTATTTTTAAGAGTATAAGTGTAACTGCAGCCATCTTAACCTTGCTCCTAACAAGAGATTGTGAGTTTCATCTCCTGGTGATGCCATGACGATGCAATTACAGGAGTCTAAGAGAGCCATATTGGTGATGTTAGCCAGAACTGGCATCTGTTAACTATTATGCTAACAATAAAAAGTTAAGAAGGTAGTTTTCTCCTCCAAGTATGAAGATCTGTCTGATGATGAAGTGAAAGGGACTATTTGCTATTGTGAAACACAGCACAGCGCAAAGTGAAACAACGAAATGCAGCATCTGCTTTTTACCCATACATACATGCAGCAGGCAGTAGCTGTTTAAAGCACGGGGAACCGTGATGTGTACGGTACCTTGCTCAAGTGGTTTTCAGACGATGCTGCATTAGCAGTAGTTCTGAAAAGTATGACTGTGCCTCACATGACTAGGTGATGTGAGCAGTACATAGCAAATAATTCAAATACATGTAGATAATGACTGAGCAGTACACAATGAATAAAACAATCCCTTCTAATCACCTTTAGACCAGAAGACTAGAAAATAATTTTGTCGACTTCGACTGTCATTGCTGAAAGCAGAGTCGGTTGTTTGTCAAAATAAAAGCAACTCAGTTGCTGTAAATTGATAAAGCAAGCAAAAAAGAAATATGTACTGTACAATACGCAGATGTGTTTAACAGCCAGGGCTATGTATGACAGATTCTCCTTTGAGCGAGCAAACAGGAGGCAGAATGTGAATAAGGCAGTGCTTAGTCCTATTCAATATAGCTTTTATTGATGCAGAATACAAAGCAGGATAGGGAGTAGCATTTCAAAGGGGGACCTTCGTGAATCATTGTGTCATACAAAGCACAGACAGGGACTGATGGCAGCGGGCCAGTTCTGTTTATAGAAGGTGTGAGGGGGAAAAAATAACATTTAAGTCAAACGAAGTATTATAGTTTTCACCCACTGTCTGAGCAAGACCCAGCATTATTGGATTCAAAGAAGTTGGTTCAATCCAAACAGAGGCTGTAAATTCTTTCTTTCTTGCTTAACAAGTCCAATCTCAGCTGGGGATCTAGTAGTCAAAGCCACGTTAACCCATTCCTCTCCATGCTTCAGCAAACTCCACGCTTTTATCTGGGATTCAGCTGTGTTGGAGTTTGAAGCCTCGCAGAAGTGTGACCTGGTTACTACAGGAGAGCTGTTCTTCCGCTCTGGGTTCGGAATTGGCATGCGTAAAGACAGCCCATGGAAGCAAAACGTTTCCCTGGCCATTCTTAGGTAATGTCATTACTGATGGTTACACTGATTCTTCTGTTTTCTGTTTCTGTCTTTTTAACCTCAAAGCATCAGCCTAGTATGTATCTTTTTAAGTGGGTCTATGTAGGAGGACTGAATTTATGAACATGTTCTCCCAATCAACAGTTCCCATGAAAATGGTTTTATGGAGGACCTGGATAAAACCTGGGTGAGATACCAGGAGTGTGACTCCAGAAGCAATGCCCCAGCCACACTAACCTTTGAAAATATGGCAGGTATGGTCCATGCCAGTAACCATAACCATGAGCTCTACAACATATTCAGAAATCCTTCATGTGTATAACAATCATTTCAAATATAATAAAATTTTTTAAAACAATTCTTTGCAGGCGTGTTTATGTTGGTGGCTGGTGGCATCGTCGCCGGGATCTTCCTCATCTTCATTGAGATTGCATATAAGCGTCACAAAGATGCTCGTAGAAAGCAGATGCAGCTGGCCTTTGCAGCAGTTAATGTGTGGAGGAAGAACCTACAGGTATGGCTGTCCGCTCCCTCATTCTTCCTGCAGGATAAGGGTCTGCATTGGCCTCTAGCAGTCTGTTTACTGCTACAACCTGCTACCTTTCCAAACTTTATTGGGAAAAATGGCTGTTACAGTTTAGTTGAATTAAAATAAACGTTGTTTTACAAAAAGAGTGCAGCCAGCTGTTATGAAATGCATGTTTAGTCTTGGCTATGGCAATGTAATATTGGACAAAGGTCAAAAGGTTACTTTTACTCTCAAATGGCTACACATTAATGCATGCAAATTCATTTTATGACAATTAATATAGATGTTTTGACTACCCATCAAAAGGCTGGGGACTCTTGTTTTCCTTTAAAACATGCTATTATTTTTGGTATATTCAAAGAAAATGGATTATTGATATATAAAGATGGGGTTTTCTCTTTGACATGATTTGGCAGTTTATTTGCTTTCCTTCAAAGTACCCTTTGCCCCAAAGTTGCTCAAACAGCTTAAAGGTTTGAGTACTGACACATTTTAAACAAATGTAGACACAATGTGTGGATTATTGGTGGTGGTCTAGTGGTAGGGTACTTGTCTACGGACCTATGGATCGATCATGGGATCAAGAGGTCCCACGATCTAATCCCACCTCTGGGACTTCCACCACTGGGTCCCTGAGGAAGACCCTTAAACCTGAATTGCTCCAGGGGGACCTTCCCTATAATTAGGACATGGAAGTCGTTCTGGATAAGAGCGTCTGCTAAATGCCAAAAATGCAAATTATTGTCAAGTTAGTACTTCTGGTAGTTGCTCCTTTAGTTTTGCAGTTTTTGTAAACAAAAACAGCACAATTAGTAGCTTTCTATTTAATGTTAAGACAAACCAGCAATGAAGAGGTGCTCAATCATTAAAAGCTATTACGGAAAGCTAGTTTTCCCCAAGCTCTTGATGAGCAGTGTATGTATACTGCATTTACAATGAAGGGGTAAATAGGGCAGTTACAGTGAGTGAATACTGTTTTCACCCACAGTAGAATATCACAGAGCAGGAACTCGTGCAAACATGGGCTTTTGCTCGTGGTACAATGACGTCATGACTTAGATCATATGAGTGGTTCACCTGAGATCCATGCTAAGGATCAATTCCTTCCACGTCTTCCACTGTCCAATCAGAGTGCGCAGCATGAAGAAACGGCTTCTCCATCCTCCCCTACTAAATCTTCACTAAGCAGAGCAATACACACAAATGCTAACACACACGTACAATTCAGCAGGCTCTGCTGCTGTGGTGGAGCAAGGCAGATACATGCTGGGCAGTGCTCTAACTGAAAGGCCATGCTAGCAGAATGTCTCAGTGGGGTTCCAGCAGGGATCAGAGGCTCTTTCTGCCTCGTGTTCAGATCACTGTCCCCTTACTGCTGGCCTCAGCCTGGGTCAGTACACGCTGGGCTCAATGGCATGCGCAGCAGCAGGAGGCTGGTGACAACATGGCCTACCCTTCTTCAGCTAAAAAGCCCAGCTGTGTTTCTATGTAGGTACAATGATGGAACCACAATAATCAATCTCTCAATAAATCATAAGCTGCTTAGACTAGCTGGACAAACCAACACCTGATCTTAAAGACACTCAGAACTGTTCAAGAACTTGGAATTACTTCTCATAATAATAAACTTTATTTGTTTAATATTCAGTAACAGTCTATTTATTATATTGACACAGAAGTATATGTATTATAGAACCATCACACCTGTGTCATAAGCTTCTTCAGAATTGTTAGAAATCTGTGAAATTGTACAGTACCAGTGGCATAATACAATATATGTAAATATCTCTTTGCAGCAATATTGGATTTATTATATTGAACATTGAATAGTGGTTCCAAACTTTTGAACATGGGCATAAATAAAAACAAAAACAATAATGTTACAAATATCCATGGTGTAATTTTTCTATCAGTCAGTCAATATAGCATTTATTTTTTTATCCACTGATCATTGAGTACATATTTCACCACAAGGCAAAATAAGCCTTTCTGCCTTTGGCTTTAGAAATCTGCACAACAATGCCCACAGCTTCATCTTCATGTCTTTTAGAGAGAAAGGCTGAGCACTGTTTATGTTTGTCTTCCTCACATCAGAGATGTTGACGCCCCAAGGCTGTTTATGCCTACTGGTGTCCAGAGACACTGTGGCACGGTTAATACACCCACCCATTCTACCCACATGGAGTCACAGGGCCAACACTGATGAGGGTGTATAATTACAGTGAATCACTGCTGTTGGCCCTTGAGGAAATTTGCATTTTCTGTTTCTTTTTTCCACTGTTTTATTGACCAGTGGAAAAAAGTAAAGAGAGATAAACAATACATGGATAAACCGTTCACGTCAATATGCATCAATTAACGAAACACTGCTGGTGATTTTTGGGCACCAATGAATAATTTGTCGATGAAAGCTAAAATCAATCATGCAATGCAAAGTGTAATGCTGATCAAATGGTGCCTATGCTGTAGGCTAACAATACTGCCCGCCTCACACAGTGGCTTTCTGAATGCATGACTGATCAGATCTGCCTTGGCTGCATTTGCACTTCAAAAAATGCAGGCCAGGTGCAGATCAAGAATCCACGCCCTCTGAGCTAGACTGTCTGGCTCTGAGACGTTGGCTCATCAGAGGGGTTTCAAACAAAAAGGATGAAAGTGTGGATGTTCCAAAATATCGGGAATGGCCACGCTTTCTCTGCATCCAAGTTCTTCCACTAACTACTGAAAAAAAGATATGTCATTTCATGGTTGAAATGTTTCTGTGCATATTTTCTGTGATGAAATGTGATGGAGAAATCCTGCTATGCTGCCTAACAAGTAGAGGGAAAAAATGTACCACCCTATGAAGTCAGAAATATGCTCACATTGTTGTATAAATATACAAATATATTGAGAAACACACTTTATTTTACAGGCTCATTGTTTTACTAAAAGGATCATCAATTAGTCTTTTAATTCAACTGGCCATTTAAATCAAGGTCAATGAACATAAATAATTGATGGGCAAGGTGTTAATGCCCTACAAATGAATTTTATCACTGTAAAATAAAGTGCAATTAAAATTTCAACCCATCTGGTTTCAGTTCACCCTTTTGTCAAAGTGAATGTCCTCTAGATGGGATCAGGGTTTAATTGGGCAAATCAACCACACGGAGGCCCAAATCCGGTTCTAAGTCTATAAAGGACGGTGCTGGCCAAGGTCAACTATCATGTCATTCATTTTGCATTTCCTTTTCGGTTCCATGTACTGCATGTCCTCTGGTTGAAGTCACTTCCCCTCCTCCTTGGTATTACCCTGCCCCCTCTTATGAGCTCTCACACCCCTCCTTTGCCCTACCAGCCATTATACTCACACCCCCTTGAGTATAATGCTAAGGGACTGTGTTAAGTTTGGATTTCGATTACTTCTTGATTGGTTATTCATTTTTTTCTTTCATTAAACAGTCGAACCACTCCTACCTTTCAAAACAAAGAAGAAACAAGAAAAAAGCTGCTTCTTTCTGTCTTGATTGCTTTCATTTTGCACATTTCCTTTGCTAATGCTTTTTGGTTTTCATAAAAAAGTAGTAAGAACTGGGGATGGCTCTACTTTGTTTAATCATGCCATCCTCTGTGTTCCTCTCCCCCTCTAGAGTTTCAGGATTGTATAAGTATATATGAGTAGTCTTTTGTAAGTTTCTCTCTGCATAGTGCTTGCCAGTGTCCTTTTTGCTCTATAGAACCCTGAGGGTGCATGAAAGCACTATTGTGACTCAAAGCCAGGATGGAGATGCAGAGTGAACGGTAGATGATTACAGCTGACGGCATTAAAAAAAAAAAAATTGAAAGGGAAAAAAGAAAAAAATTGTCCTCAGCTAAAATCAGTTTACTGCAGGCATGTAGACGCTGAGCATGAATAGTATTAGGTGAAGTAGCATGATAGTGGTAGTAGTAGATTGGTGGGTGGTGATGATTGGAGACTTAAACCAAGCACACTCCTCCAGAGAACGCAAATAACTGTTCTACATAATACTGTATATTTATTTTAGGATAGGAAAAGTGGTAGAGCAGAGCCCGACCCCAAAAAGAAAGCCTCTTTTAGGTCCATCAGTACCAACCTGGCCTCCAACATCAAGAGACGTAGGTCCTCCAAAGACACGGTAAGGAGATGAAGAATATGACACCCTGCCCTGTACTTCTCTCTCTTTCTCTCTCTCTTTCCCGCTCTCTCTCTCTCTTTCTCCCTCTCGTTCTCTCTCGCTCTTTTCTTCTCTTTGTCTTTCTCCTTGAACCTGCCCTGTTTTCCTCTCACTTTTTCTCTCTCTCTCTCCTGTCACCTCATCTCTCCTTGCGAAACGACGTATCATCTCAGACTCTCTTCACCTTCACACATGGAGTTGCAGTCATGGCCACATGTCTGTCAGTCAGCCCATCAGTGCACCATCCAGACATCTGTTGGGAAAGCCCAATCAGGGCCGCTAGCGGTAGGGAGCATGCTGATGAGGGCTGTGGTTTAGGGCAGAGAATGGGTTTGGGGGAGGGGGTCTTATTTGGGTCACAAAAGGGACAAGGTAGTCTCCTTTAACGCCTGTGCTGGACTTTCTCCTGTGCCTAACCTGGATGGGACTTTAATTTTGACGCTCTTACATTTTTATTTCCTTTTTCTTTATATGTGTGCGTTGTCTTCCCCTCCACTTTTCAGTCTTGTTAAAGAAAACCCCTCTTTTCCATGTTTTTCATCACCCTTCTATTGTCCCATTTTATGTGGTTGGTGTCACACACAAAATCACTTTACCTGTACGCCTCACACTCAATGCACAGTTAATAGGAAAAAATATTGAAAAAGAGTAAAAGAATTAAAAAGCAAGCCATAAATAACCTTGGTTATCCCTCAGCAGGCCCTGTTTCATTTTGATCTCCTGCTTTATTAACCTTTAAAATGTTTTCTTTGCAGAGCTACCTTACACGTCCTCTGTTTTGTTTCCAGGAAAGGTTCCACGGATGCTTTCTTGTGGTCTGGTGCTGATAATGCTCAATGCTATGAATGCCAGTACTCCCTGTAGGACCCGTTGGCGTCTGCACCTGCCCACAGTCTTTTATCCTCCCACAGGTTCAGCCAGTGCCAGCTCGCACATAAAAGACCCTCAGGCTCTGGGGACTCAACACAAACAATCCTATAAGCACTTTTTTAATACAGGCAAATGTAATATTATTATTATTATTATTACATTCCCTTTCAGGTGACATGCACTTGAGTTTACAGGTTTGGTTTTCTGAAGCATGTTCCAGCACAAACCATTCACATGTGCAATGATGCCAGTATTACATTTGCCATTACGATAATACAATCGACAATAACACTCTGTAATCGATTGTCCTTCTCATTTGGCTGGATCCATCTGAAATGTCCTAAGTCATTTGCATCTGAGGGTAGAATTTGATTAGTCAGATAAGAGCATCCACTTCTTCCACATAGGCAAAAGGAGCTGGAGTTATGGGACAGCCTTTTCTTTTTTTTACTTACTACATTTAAGCCAGAAATACAAGCTTATACAGGCAACATGAATGTGGCATTTAGAAAGGAGATCTACAGATATTTCAGTCCTACAGTCAAAAAAGAACTGTCTCTTTGAACTGATGTTTACCCATTTCAGTCCTAATCATCCTTTTCTTTTATATCAGTGTTTTTTTATAAATGGATTTGAATGGAGTTTTAAATGTCAGTGTCTACGCCACATGCCACACTGCCTTCTCTCTTCTTCTACCAGCATGACTCCTGTGATTGTTGTAGAATTAGACCTGTCGTGCTGTTCTCCTGTCTTTGGACAGGGGGCGCTGTAGGCTATGATTGGGAATGCTCGTGCTTTCCACAAACCCTGTTGCTATGAGCGAGGCCAACCCTCAATCAAACTGCTTTGTTCAAATCTACTTTGAGTGACATGCCAAGCAGCCATTATGTGGATGACACAAACATGCATAAAAAAATTGGAAATGTTCTTAAATTGCCAAGATGTAGACACAAACTTAATGGGCTATTTAAAGTGCTTCAAAGTGATAAAAAGAAGGGACATTATCTTCAGCGTTAATTGGCCTTCAGCAAGATGTGAAGCACGCAATAAGAATTTCAGGGCTCGGTGCTGCATGAGCTGCAGCCCTCCTATGTCGTTAGGACAGTTACTATGGTGATAATACTTCTAGGTCAGGTAAATTATTAGCCACAGGCTGAGACTCTAGCTCCAGCGTTTATGTCATTAGGGCTTTTTCCGAGAGAGATTTCCGGCCCAAGATGAATGGGCTTCATTAATGAGACCCCTCGTTTAATTTTAGATGGATACTGTACGTGAAGGCCGGATAGCGATGAAATGAGTGTCTGCAGTGAAGCTTGAAGAAGCACTGGCACATTGAATCAGTGACCCTATGCACCCTGATTATCAGACTTCAAAGTCCAGGAAGCTTTGCGTTGTCTGTGTATTTCACACATTTGAAGTCTTATCAGTAAAATTCAGGAGTTGACACGGCCTACAGTAGATTGGGGATTTGCCTCACTCTTCAACAGAATAGTCAAATGCAGCTAGGTTACTCATGCAACATGGTATGTTTTTCAAATTAGCATTGATTAGGAAAAATTATTCTTTTTGTTGTTTTTCTTTTGTTTGTGTTCCCCTTCCTCTATAGCCATATCCCACGGACATTACCGGCCAGCTCAACTTATCTGACCCCTCTGTGAGCACAGTGGTGTGAAGGCAAACGAGGGTGCGAGAAAGGGAGATAAAGTGAAAGTGAGAAGGAAAGACCAAGAGACTTTGTGGACATGAAACTGAGGAGATGGTTGGTAGGGGGGGTTGATAGAAACTGAGCCAAACCTGCTGATCCCTAGCTGCTGCTGCTCCTGCCCCACCATCTGAGCCAACGACATGAAGAAAAAAAAGCAAACGTGAAATCCACCACGCACCCCACTCACTCTGGGCCTCTTTGAAACATGCGCTGGACACGAAACATCTCACATTGGCAAAACTGTGCCAAAACAACTTAAAAAGGAATTACACTGCCACATTGCACCCTCAAAAACAAACAAATAAACAAGCAAACAAACACACAGACCATCCACTATCTGCATACCCTTAGTTTGGACACTGGAGCATGTATACATGCTCATAACTAAAGCAAGTTTTATCTGTTATCACTCTATATTCATACAGCACAAAACATTTGTTTATTTCAACATATAGGCTTAGGTTCCCCCTTAATCATACTTCTAGCATTTGGTTCATTATGTGGTAATTATGTTTTTTTTTCTACCTCCACTCATTCTGACATTCTTAGATATATGTAGCTATTTTGAGCACTGATTTTGCTATTGTTTCATTTGCGAAAACATTTTGTTATTGCACAAATAGTATTATATGTAACTGATTGTTATTTGTATTATAAGACTAGGCAATAGATCAGTAGTATGTGTAGGGTAGATCAAGCGGTACTGTAAATAATGCTGTAGGTGCAATGGAGTTTGGCACATTTGAATCCTTGTTGCACTTTGCCGTATCCCGCAGTGTTTGGCACTTAGAACCCTCTTTCTCCACTGCCTTCTTTGAAATACAGAATCCTAATGTGGTCTGGAACATAGACAAGAATACTGTGTGGACTCTTGATAAGTTCTTTTCTTTGTTTTTTATTTTTTATTTTGTAAGTATTTTTTCATAATCCACACTTTCTTAAGATAATAAACCGTATTAACAAGAGTATGAAGGGGTCGTTTTGGAAAGCCAAGTGCGAAATGTAGCAGAGCTCTTTTTTATTGAACAATCAGCATTGTGACTCATATCAATGAAAGGAACCCGTAACGTACAAAAAAATGTGGCGTAGATATAATGATACAGCTATTATTACAGGTTGTTTTGAGCAGCCCTTTTGTTTCCATATTTTTTGCTGCTTGAAATTTCCTGTAATGATTTCAGTAACATTATCTGACGTTGGTAGCATGCCTCCTTCTGCTACCAGTAGGGTACCTTTCATTTTTATGTATTATGATTATAATGATATGTAATCAGTGTTGTACTATCTTTGTAAGTTTCATTTCCCTTGTTCTCTGTTATCAGCTTCTGCTCTCTGGGCTAGCTAAATGACCACCATTTAGAGATCATATGCATTGTTGAAATGGTCTTTATCTGTGGCTTGTAACGATACACTGATGAATGATAGTAATGGTTATTAGAACACTGTATTACACTTTTTGTCTTAAAACAGTCTGAGGGCTTTGCTATCTGGTGTATGAAATAAGGAATGTGATTTGTGATCCTGTCTCATGACTTATGGAATTTTTTTGTAAGCCGAAGAATAAATGGAGCAAGTTTGTTTTGTTTTTTTTTTTCCTTTTTTTTTCATAGCTGATGATGTTCTGCCGGGTCTGATAGATTGTTTCAAATTCTTGGTTATACATTGTCAGTAGTGTTGGCTCTTGGGTTTGCAAAAGTTTTGAGTGTGAACATCAAATCAGCAAGTGAAATTCCTGTAATGCTTTAAGCATTTGAGTATAGTATTTAACTGTGGCTCAGTAAATATTATCTAAGACCTAAATAGATGATGTTTTTATAATGTACACATAATATTTTATCATGTAATGATAAAAAGTGTATTTATTGTGCGTATGATGAAAATAGGATAACTATCTTTTAGCAGGTGTCACTGAGGGTTCGGTCTGTTTATGAACAGTGCAAATGCAGTGGTCAAGGTCATCTGAGAAAGACAGATGTTCATGTAATGAGAGACTAATTTGTCCAGTCCACTGTTGTACACATTGTATTTTTTTCTGTCTCTAGGGCTTTAAATATATTTTAATATAGTTAAACTGAACTCTCATTATGTTTTCTACCACCAAATGTGCTTTTTGAAGGTCATTCCTATTCTGTGAAAGAAAAATTATGATACATGTTGAAAATCTATGCTCTTATGTGCCAATAAAATATATCGGATGGAGAAAAAACTGACGCGTGAATTATGTATGTTTCTTGTTTGACTAGGTTGCAGCTCACTGGTTCACTGTTCCCTCAGATTTGTAGAGGGACTAGTTTCAGTGTGGTTGTGAATCAATATTATATTTAATTCATGCTTGGGTTCTTTTGAAACTACTGGAAGTTTTAGGCCTGAGGCAAGTAGAGCAGTTATTCTGAACATTAAAAAGACAGGAGAGAAGGGTTTACAACAAAGTCAAACGCTAAAGTCAGTTGGCAATACTATGCGAGTAGGCTGCCCGAGTTGACCTTTAGCACATGAAGTAATGCATATTCAGTGTCTGAAAGTTACATATTCTAGGCTGAATACAATGCAAAACCAATTTTGTTCTCTGGCTCTTTTATTTAAACTGTGTTTTGACCCCTGTGTATGTGTATTTGAAGCTAAATATTCATTTGACATGTATAAATGGGCTTTATGTACTTATGTTTTCAAGTTTTACTCAATTTATCAGCAGGTACAAACACTCTAAAGTAAGTAGGTTGCATCTAACACTGAAATGATCAAACCCTTATCTATTTTTGGACTGATTTAAGGGGTGGTTTTAGTCTAAGAGGTCATAATGGTGTTTGTTTAGCTGTCACAATCCATAAAGGGTTGATCCGAGTACAGCACAAGATTACCCATTCTGTTTCAGTCTTTCATCTATTAATACAGGAGGAAATGACACTCAACGAGTCCTCAAAAAAGCTCATCTTTTTCTGAGCTTTTATTCTTCAAACTCAAATAAGAAAAAGAGGGCCAAGTGTTTGAAAATATGATTAGCACTCATTTTTTCATTTCACAATTTCACAAGAGTATAGTGAGGGCCCATATCCAACATTTTTCTTGTCTTTTCTTCCCCCAGGTCCACTTTGTGTGACATTTGCATTGGATTATGTACTAAAAATAGTTGTAATTCATTTCTCATCCTATCTTTATCTTTTAGAAGTAAACGTGTTGGTTTTGCTACCGAACCTTAAAGAGTGTATAAATGAGCTATTTTGTGATTGGCTGCCCTGTATTTCACCCCTTTTGAAAAGCAGTCCAGATTCCTTCTCTGGTGAAATATGTAAATGGATTATGTGATGCCAAACAAATAAGAAATTCACTTTTTGATGTTTCTGCTGTTTAATTTCCATGTATAGATTGTATGGACTTTTAGAAATCACCTACAATTTAGTTGATTTCAAAATTATGAGCCCTTAAACTGCCAAGTATTTCATTTATCATTGATTTAAAGTGTACAACTGTTTGTAACAGGCTGAGGACCTACAGGTTAAATTAGTTTGAAGAATGATCAATATCTTTCATAAGATGGACAAGGTCACTGTCTGGCAGAGCAGAGGAGCCAGGAGTAAACAGAGGGGAGGAGCTGCTGTGGGCCTATTTGCTTTGAATAGTTCAAACATCTGAGGCTTCTGGACAGGGGTGGACACTATGTGTGACGCCTCCCAGGGCTGCAGACCAGTGACAGAAACTGCCACCTGCGCTATCCCAACTTTGGTCAAGCTCAGTCTCTACATGCCAATGGCAGGAAATAGAAGTAAGGTAGGGATTCCTTATTTGTACTAATATTTTACTATAAATAAGGGGCATCTAACCACCATTCAAACCATGTGCAAGTTGTCATCAATGGGTGGTTAAGAACAAAGGGTCGTAACACTGTTTAAACCGAAAAAAAAGAGGGTGAATGTGCAGATAGCTGGAACTGCAGTGACTCCACAGTGTGAAACGGCCAGCTCAGGCTATGTAGGTTGCTTGTTCTCTGGCAGTATGGTTGAGTGATTCACTGTACAGGTTGTCGAAGTGACACTCAAGTGCACCTGTCTCTCAGGCAACTGCCACACTGACAGCCTTGAGGTGAGAACAAGGAAACATTGTGTGAAAGTGCAAAAGTGAAAAAGGAAAGGAGAGGGCTGATGGTTTTTCACGCCAGCTAAAACAGCTTGGTTTCTTAGTAGCTCAGAAGTACCAAGGTGCACTTATTATAAATGTACACTTTGTGTATCTACGCAGAAACTGAACTGAGCTTTCTGCATTTAGATTGGACATTACCTGCAGAGAAATGGAAAGGGCCTATTTTGATCCAATATTGTAGTAGCATATTCGTGTGCACTGTGCTGGAGCTCAGGATAGACCCTAGATTGCATACAATCAAATGGAAACATTTAAACTAAAATCGAATGGACTTTTTTTTTTTTTTACTTTTTATATGAAAATAATTGCATTCATCTTTAACATCACAGCTGTTGGAGAGGTTCTGTCATTGTCTATTGTGTGCAACTATATATGCACATTCAATTAGCCATGAAATTAAAACCACCGCATGGTGAAGCAAATAATATTGCTTTATATCTCATTATATCTTATTACAATGGCACCTACCAAGGATGGGGTATTTAGGGCATAAATGAACAATTAGCTTATAAAACTTGATCTGGTGAATAAAAAAAATTTGCAAAGCATAAGGCTCTGAATGACTTTGACAGGGGAAAAATGTTGGCTTTGCTTGGTAGACGGCTGGTTCTGAATGTCTCCAGTATGGCAGGTCTTGTGGGATGTTCACAGTATGCAGTGGTTAATATCTACCCAAGTCCATGAAAGAACAACCAGTGAACTGGTGACAGGGTTAAGGGTACCCAAATCTCAGTAATGTGAATGGGGAGCTCTTCTTCTTCCAATCTCACAGAAACACTATTGTAACATAAATAGCTGAAACAGGTAATGCTGGTTATGTTAGAAACGTGTCGGAACAGAGTGCAATTCTGCTTGCTGCACATGGGGCTGTGTATCCACAGACTGGTCATGTCCACCACTGACAAGAACTGATAATGGGAAAAATAACTGGACTATGGATCAGTTGAAGATTCCTGAATCATGTTTTAATTTATGTGTATACATTGTTTAAGGTAAGCTGGTGGAGACAGCATGATGCTCTTGGCAATGTTCTGCTTAGAAATATTGGATTTTGCATGCTTTTGGATGTTACTACTAGTCTAGTACTAGCCTGAACCATGAGGACCCACCTCACAAATATATATAAATGGTCTGAATTTACATCAAATCAATACACCTTCTTGTGAGTCACTGTCCTTTTTTGAAACTCACATTGCATATGCATAAATTCATAGCTAATCATTTTATTCTTTTTTTTTCCATCTTTTAGTTCTTTAGTGGTCAGTTACCAATTACAGGCCTACACCATGCTTGCATCACCTCAGACAGGCCTAAGTCAATATCATGTATCACTGCTGTGCTGAAAGCTGTTCTCCATTCAGTTAATATAATGTCGTGGTTGTACAATGTGGGTTTTTAAAAGTATGTGTTGATTTTTTTTTTACATAATCTCTTCTTGTGGTTTGGCAGATATAACAGTTGTAGTTAGCGCCTCACTTTATCCTTTCCTTTAGTTGTCTACAGATCAGCTGCATCTGCCTGGAAAACTCTGCAGTATGTCCAAAGCAGAAAGCACAGCTCACACTGGAGGTGTCTCTGTAATTGAAGTACCTCATCTCTCAGAGTCCCTGCCCAAACGATGGCTATGGAAATACAAAGAAGTCAGCAGCATGATCTGTCAGAGTGGACCTCATCTGGACAAACAGCGCCTCTTGCTGGTGGCCCTGGTGCTGGTGGCTCTGTGTTGCATGATCCTGCTTCTGCTGTGGAACTATCAGTGCTTCATAGTCACAAGAGTGTGCCAGGGACAGGAAGACAACCTCGTGCACTTTACCACAGAGGAGGGGCCTTCTTCACGCGAACAAGCTTGAGGGAAGACCAGCTGTTCATGAAAAGACTAATTTTTAACAGGGTCAGAGAAAGAGAGAGAGAGAGAGAGAGAGAGAGAGAGAGAGAGAGAGAGAGAGAGAGAGGAGAGAGAGAGAGAGAGAAAGAGAGAGCAACAATAAGGCAGCTGAAGGGTTTTGCCAGGACTGTCTGTAATCAGCACCCAATGACCCTAGTGACTGTACCCAAAAGGGAAAAAATACACATATGTTTCACATGTGAAATACATTATAAATTTATTCTAAATGTGTTCAATGCTCTAAAAGAAATGAAACAACACACAGATTTTCAGTCATATTCATGTACTGCAAAACTGAATTTGATCAATCCCCTTTGCATATGTGCACTATAAATAGCAATATATTTAGTTTTCAAAAAGGAGCATTACAAATATATACACACACAGTAGAAAAGGAAAAATTGTCTTTGTGAGCACAGGATATTTTAGTGCTATAAATGTGGGCCACATCTAATGCATCCTCTTCATTTGACACACGCGCACACTGTATGGCACTGGGTAACCATGCTCAGTGCCCGAGGGTATGATAGGGCGAGTACCTAGCTCAAGGGTACATAAAGGAAAACTATTGAGATGGGACTCATACCGCATTTAATCCTGGGACATAGTCCTCCTTTTCATCTCCTTGTTCCTAGAAATCAATTTAATACTGAGGTCCTTGTATAGAAGAGACATATCAATTATTATTCAATGCAAGAACTGATACTGCCGTGACATGGCAAAAGGAAGAAAGCACCTTCAAATATCTTGCTCAGTCATCTAAGACATTTTGTTAGTAAATAGACTTAGAATGCTGTGTATGGCTGTTTGGACCAGCTGAGACCTTCTGTGAAACCTGCTTCTGCTTGCAGAATTAAAAATGAAAATGTGTGAATGGCATGGAGTGTGCATGCGTTTTTTTTCTCTGTCTGCCTCTATCAAGCCACATCTGTCATTACAGCAACATTTGAAGAGGAACTGAAGAGCAACTAGAGAGCTAGATGGGATGTTAAGACACAAAACTACGTGTTGAATATTTGAAAGCATAGAGGAATTAACTATAAGAACAGCACTCTAGAAAAACAGCCAACAGCCCTTGTAATTGTGTTCCTGTCTCTCGGGGATATCGTTTCATTCTCAGGTTGATATTACACAGGTGGCCATTCTGTCTTTCTTTCTTGTAGTGTAACTAATCTTATGGAAAGTAAGAATAAAGGAAAGATCATGGCTGCAATGTTTGTGCATCTGTATTTGGGTTCCCACAAAGCACAATGTGTGTGTGTGTGTGTGTTTGTGTGTGTGTGTGTGTGTGTGTGTTGTTTGTGTGTGCGCACTGATAAATGGGCATGTTCTTAGGGCACCATGGGCAGGCAGAGGCTACCACACACACACACCTGCCCCAGGCTAGGTGCTGAGATCTATGAAGTCACAGAAGTCCCTGAGGATCCTTACACTGGCTAATCCACAGCCTTGTCAGACTTTAGTCTACCGCACCATTCTTTTGCTGGGAGTTGTGGGGATCCTCCTGCTCACCACGAACTCCGAGGACATCGAGGAGCCTCCACAGTTCATGGTAAATTCTTTCATTCAACAGTGTGGCTCCCTGTGCTTCACTGGAAAGAGCTCGTCATTTATTGGGAAAGCTTTGGTGTACTGCCAGAAACCAGACTGTTTATAATGTGAGCAGTCTGACCACGACGCCTTCACACTCACGCCAAACCATGAAGGTCCTGGCCAAAATTTCATCTCCTCTCAGCATCTTGAATCTCAGATTTTACTCTCAGAAAGAACCTACATAGAATAAGGACTGACATTAACTTAGTCACATGATCGATTGTACATATATGTATATATATATATATATATACATATATATATATGTATATATATATATATATATATATATACACACACACACACACACACACACACACATATACATATGTGTGTGTATGTTGTAGTGTACAGTACTATAATTGCAGTACTGTGCTATTTCTTATCTTTTGATTAAGAAGACTTGTATTTCATTGTATTGTGAGAGTCTTCTTCTCAGTTTCATGAAGGACAGTTTTGGTTCTTATTTTCTGTCTGAACTCTGTATCTTTGAGCAAAGAGCTCTGAATGTCTCAGGGCAGAACTGTTCCTGTGAGACGACTTAAGAAATGAAAAAGAAAGCTTGTTCAGAGTGCCAGCCAACCAGAAGAATAACTGTAGTGCATTCCAAATACTGGCTCTACAGATGCTTAGAATTATAACATGAAAAAAGAAAAAAAAAAAAAAAAAAAAAAAAAAAAAAAATATATATATATATATATTATATAATTTCATGTATATTTTTCTAAATTATATATATTAAATATATATACAATTGAAACATTTTAATTAAAAAACCTAATTTAAAAATTAGAAAATAATGGAAGTGACATGCAATATACAGAGTATCACAACCATACAAATTGTTTAGGTCAAGAACAAGTTCAATGCTTAATGTTCACAGTATTTTCATTACAGTTGCAGTAAACTTTGAATTTGAAGCATGGCTTAACTTAATTCAGTATTTCAATTCTAGAAATTCTAAATTCTAGAAACTCATAAAGTGCAATAAGTAAATGCTCCCTTGCTTCGCGTTCTCTCTGTTAAGCGCTTCACTTGGTCCCTGCATTTTTGCATGCCATGAATGATGCACTGCCATGACTAATTTTTCCTCGCGTGCGCGGGATTCCACCAGGCTGAGGGTGGGTTGGGGAGTGAATAATGGATGGACATTAGTTAATATATTTACATTTAAAATGACTCTGCATTCAAACCTCTCAAAGCCTGGAATCTGCTCGTTCCTCTCAGCTGGAAGGCTTTACCGATAACCTCTTAACCAAAAGAGTTGAATTCAGGGCAACAAGAAGCTCTCACTGTGGTGTAATGCCACTTTTAAAAACTTCATTTGAAAAGATCTGTGACAAAACAGTAGGAGTTTGCTGCATGACCGACAGAACAGAATACATTGCCTCTGGCGCAGTGTGTTTGAGTAGTGAAGGGAAGTGCACTCCACCACTCCTTCATTATTGTCCTCTTATGCTGGGAAATCAGCAGTGCTGAATAAAGTGCCATATTCACGTGAGCCCATAATGCAGCAAATGTCTATCCTGTGCAGATGGCTTTAAGAATGAAGACTACAGTAAAAGAAAACCACCCCAGCTACCTTTCATGTGTTTGCACATTAACAGAACTACCAGAAGGAATAGCAAACCAAACTTTAAGCAAGAAACATTTAGCAATCATTACAATGTCAGTTTTTTTCTTCAATTACATAAGCTCTGTTTTTTTTTTTAAGATTTAAAGCTTTAGATATATATGTGAGTTGTTGCGCATATTAAATGAGCTTTTCTAAACTTGGAGACCAAAACAACATGATCGTGTATTATTATCAGTTAGTGACTCAGTTCTAATTTACATTTAATTCAAATCCATCAAAATCCAAAAGAATTAATATTAAATGAAAATCCATCTATTATAAATCCATCCATCCATTATCTGCCGCTTGTCCCAAATGGGGTTGCGGGGGAGAGCCGGTGTCCAACCCAGTGCACACAGGGCGAGGATGGGGGACGCACCCTGGACAGGTCGCCAGCCCATCGCAGGGAGGATCAAGACGGGGACTGCATCTTGCTCACGGGTACCTCAGGGCAACCTATCGGGAAGGGGTTTGAACCCCCGACCCTCTGATCATAGGGCCAACGCCCTAACCACTAGGCCACCGCTGCCCCTTATTATAAATTATAAAAATGAAATACATTGATGAGCCACTTCATTAGGTACACCTACCCTGTATCTGGTGGTTGTGTACATGTATTCAGCAAAACAAAAATATACAGCCAAAAGTGCTCTGTGGTCAGAAATTAACCCCAAATTGAAGTATTAAGTGACTGGCACACGCTGTGTGGACAGATAGACCACCATAACCTTCAACAAGGTGGACAAACCGCTTAGCTGTGTCTAATAAAGTAGACAGCAAATGAACACAGTGTTTTAAAACATATACAAGCATGCATATGCATTCTTTGTTGTACTGTTAGGTTTATTTACCAATGGCAATGATATTTTAACTAAATAAGAAGCCCTGACATTAATGGCGTGCATGGGAAATGTCACTTAGAAAACCAATCGAAAGTTACAATGTAGTTCAACATAGTTGAGCAATTAAAATATATATCTGTAGATATATTAATATTTAATTACTATTGATGGACTATTGATAACATTATAGTCACTGTAATGGATCTTGCAGACTGTAGTTAGAGTAGAGTAGAGTAGAGTAGAGTATTCTTTTATTATCCCATGAGTGGGAAATTTGGGTGTTACAGGGCTCTTATAAAAGTGACAGATGTAAAAGATATATTAAAAAAATAGAGACATAAGGAAAGAGGAAAGAGGAACAAGTACAGGAGAAGTACAGGAGCTATAAAAAATAAATAATAAATAATCTATCTATCTTTATATCTATATAAATATATATACATATACATAGTTCATCTGTTTCTGTGTGTGTGTGTGTGTGTGTGTGTGTGTGTGTGTGTGCGCGCGCTGGTGTACAGAGACGATCACACATTAGGCTTTGAACAGGTCATATATGGGTTTTGATAGTCCACCATCCAAAAATATTCAGACAGCACTGTCCTAGGACCAGAAACTGAGCACAGATGAACTACAATCTGTAACTGTGAACTATAAAATATTCTCTTGAAAGTGGAGCTGAAGAACAGGAACAGAAAGAATAGATACATGGTAGGTTTCCCTGTTGTTGTTTTTTTGTAATAAAAATTAATTAAAATTTCTTAGAATCTTTTTGCATACCTCAGAAAATATATAAAGCATAACTTATGTCATGGAAATGTCATAATAAGCATGGAAATGTAATATTCTCTGTTGTATCGCCCAACCCTTAGTGTACTCGATAATGCTGTCAGTTATATCCAAACTCCAAGGGTTAGTGTTAAATATATACAGCGGTGCCTTGACTTTAATTCGTTTGGTGATGGAGCTCCTAACTCAAATTATTGGTATGTCAAATAAATTTTCCCCTTTGAAATGAATTGAAATGCCATTAATCCGTTCTGGACCCCCAAGAAATATAGCATGTTTTTTAATAAGAAAAATGTGCATATAAATAACAAATAATGTATAAAAACACAATACAGTAGAATGAACCACACCATCAGCAGCTTCTCCATATTTTCATGGATAGCTGTTGAGTAAATATTTTAATGCCCTTGGCTGGCGTTATAGCCTTTATCGACTCCTTCTGCTTCAGTAACGTGCAGATTAATTCAATGCACATCATCCACTTCTTCTCAGCAATGTCCTTCGCACTCACTTTCTTCCTACACATTTTGCAAAAGCGAAGTTTTGCAAAATAACTGCAAGCACAAATGCGAGCACAACACTGACGCTTCCACTGCGAGTGAACCGCTTAAAGTGAACGAGTGAGACAGGGGACAACCTTGCAACCTTTCTGCTAATTGTAAAGTTTTAAAGATGGTGCACATTCACCATGCGAGTATCTATCAAGACATTTGCGAGGAGAGATATTTCACATGGGAAATGAAACATTCAGTCTGGGAAAAATAGACATGATAATTTAATAACCACTGAAGCAAACTGGAAAGAATATTCTTGCTACTGGCATCCTCCATTCCACTAAATGTCTTATGTATATGCACCTGAAGGGAAGATACAGATATGATATATGAAGGCACATACATGCACATGTATGAATGCACAGCAGAAAGATCAGTGGCAAGATGCAAGTTAAGCCAGAGGGAATCCTTACGCAAACTCAGCCAAAGGGTGGAGTGAACGTCTGAACTGGGAACACCACTGCCATTGCCCTAGTTGCATGTATTGTCTTGCCCATGTTATACTACCAGAATGCTGAGAGAAGCCCCAGTGTGCTATTTCAGCCCTGCCCATTCATCAAGGAAGTTGTTTTAGTTGTTGTTTCCAATTTAGGTTGCCCACATAACAGTCAGCTCCATGGATTTGGAGTTACCTAGGAGACCGCAACGGCCAAACTGGTTTTGTGTTAAAACCATAAATACTGCTTTCAGAGCTGATATTATCCTTTGAGCATATTCTCACCGGATGACTCCTGTGTGAGATGGCACCACCAAGCAAGTTAGAAACAGTTGAAAATAGTGCAGGTGTCTGAGAGATGATAAATCTTCTCGTTGTCAGGCTTAATTATCTTGGCTGTTTGACTTTCACTGTGTGCCACCCAGTGCATTTCCCACTATTTATTTCACTGCTTTCTCTCTCTCTCTCTCTCTCTCTCTCTCTCTCTCTCTCTCTCTCTCTCTCTCTTCCTATGTCTATGTTTACAGTATGGCATTGTACTGGATGCTGGGTCCTCCCACACAGCGATGTTCATCTACAAATGGCCTGCAGACAAGCAGAATGGCACGGGTATCGTCAGCCAGCACAGCGAGTGCCATGTAAAGGGTGAGAATGTGCAGGAGTGAGTGTTTGTGCATGTCTGTACATGACTGTGTGTGTGTGTGTGTGTGTGTGTGTGTGTGTGTGTGTGTGTGTGTGTGTGTGTGTGTGTGTGTGTGTATATGCATTCTGATTCTGATTTGAATGGGCGATGTGGTAAAAATATTCCAGAAAAATAATACAAAATCAAGACTTGTATCACAGTATTCACTTGGCTTTCTTAATCAACATCATGTATAAAGAACAAAATAGAGTTACAATTTTTAAAAAGGCTGTGAAATACTGGATACAACTAGAGATGCATTTACATTAAAAAATTTGAAGTTTCATTGCACCGTTTAACACTTTAGGTGCTGCTCTGCTCTGTGCGCACCATTACACCTGTGCGCACTTGGGTCAGAGCAGAGCGTCAGTCATTTTTTGGTGTTTTTTTTGGTGTTTCAGATTTTTTGGGGTTTTTGATTTTTATGTCTCTGGATTTCCTGGTTTATTATGGTTCTCGAGTTTTTTTGTTTATGTCTAATAAAGTTGAGCTATTTGACCAATTTAACCAAGTAGTGTGGTAGACCACTGTCCATTCATTCTCTCTGGGGAAAAATGGCCTTTGAGTGGCCAGTAATAGTTAACTAATTCTTTATGAAGGTTAGACACTATAAGTGAATGTTTTTAAGGTCATTTTGTACAATGGCCCTCAGAGCTGCATTACCCAGTGAGATTGCGGATAACTAAAAACGATCAAATGGAAAGCAGAATTATGTTAAAACAGAGAAATGAGACAGATGGTCATTTAGAAACTGTCAGTTTCACTTCACATTCACATATAGGGATGTCTTATACATTCCAAAAGGCAGTGGACTCAAATTAATAAATCATTCAAACTTCCACTTCCTTTATCATGGGTTCCTTCTAACACAACAAACTCCTTACTGACGTCTTCTTGCCATCTCATGCAGTTCCCTGTACAAGTAAGTTGTGGGTTCATCTCTCTGGGGATTAGCCAACCACAATGCTCAGACACATTTCATAATACTGTCAGTGCCCCCTGATTATTGCTGATGTGTTACATTTAGCGGAAGCATCTGGCATGTATAAATGAAAGTGTGCACTTTCTCTGTTTCCTCTGCTCCCTGGAAGCTCCTAAACAAGAACTTTTGAACTTCTCAGTTGCTGCTCAGGGGCATCACCGAGGTCAATGGCACTGACTGAAAGAATGCACTTCACCTTAAGTGATCAGTATAGAAGGTTTATAAAAGTTGCAGTGTCTTCAAAATGTAGATTACTTTTTACCAACTTTTTAGTTCACATTTACTTATTTATGTTCTATTTTGTTTATATATTTAAATACACTTTATATTATAGCAATAGACGTTTTTGTCTTTAGGATTCATTCTTAAAATCTGCAAAACAAATCACACATTTTTATGGAAGTGATTTTGCTTGAAATACACTATTGGCCAATGTGAAAGTGAAAGCGAAAGCAAAAGTGACTATTCTTGTCATTGCGAGGTCACAGCACAGCACACAGTGAACCACAACGAAATTGGACCTCTTTGCATTTAACCCATGCAAACACCGTACAGCAGTGGGCAGCTATGAAAGCGCCCAGGGAGCAGTGACGGGGACGGTACCTTGCTCAAGGGTACCTCAGGGCAACCTACTGGTGAGGGAATCAAACCCACTTCCGCTCCAGGGCCACTCCCTAACCACTAGGCCACCACTGCCCTTTTTATGTGTTACATAAAACATGAGATAAGGTATCTCTGTATAACATGACTCATAATTTTGCCTGACACATTGAGCAAAATAGCCAGTTACCTTATGCCTAATCAACTGGTTTTTCTTTTATAAATTGTCACAAGCATGGTGGCACAGTAGGTAGCATCTGTTGTCTCACAATGAGGAGGTCCTGAGTTTGATTCCCAGGTTGGGTGGCCCTGGTCCTTTTTATATGGTGGTTGCATGTTCTCCCTTTATCTCCCCCCGGTTTCCTCTTACAGTCCATGCATGTCAGATAGATTCTTCTTCTTCTTCTTTTTCTTTCGGCTGCTCCCATTTAGGGGTCACCACAGCGGATCAACCATCTCCATTTCTTCCGGTACTCTGCATCTTCCTCCTTCACATGTCGGATAGATTGGAGATACTAAATTGTCATTAGGTGTGAGTAGGTGTGAGTGTGTGTGAGTGTTTTTGGTGTGTCAGTGTGTCTGCCCACTGGACTGGTGACCTGTCCAGTTTGTTCCTCCACCTCTTGCCCTAAATGCACTGGGATAGGCTACAGTATCACCTACAACCTTGCTCAGGACAAGTGGTGGAAAATTAATTTATGCATTGGTTTAACACTAACATGCCACTACCATGAATGGTCCTGCATCTAAATAATCACTGCTAACTGGTGGTCTTATGGGAGTCCTGAAATTATGAATGGGATAAAGAAGGCTAACAAATTATGCATATTTAGATGTAACATAGAACATTTCTTTTTGCTGTAATCTCTTTGTGATAAGATATTTTTGGCTAAATTGCCAAGCACAAAGCTCATTTCCTCAGAACTGCTTCTGTCACAACAAGAAACATCCCCCACCCTAAACATTTAAAGGAAAAGCATGATATTACAGTTGGCCACAGTCAAGCCAAAATTAGTAAATGAATCATAAATTTAGTTTGAAATGAAGGAGATGTTCTGACTGTGGCAAAGATTTTGTGTTGATATTTCTCTCCCTCTAGGAGGAGGGATATCAAGCTATTCAGGTCAAAAAGGAGGAGCTGCCCATAGCCTAGAGACATGCATGGAAAATGCCGTCAAGGAGATTCCCAAAGCAAGACACCCACTCACTCCTGTCTATCTTGGAGCTACAGCTGGCATGAGGCTGCTCAAGTGAGTTGATTTCATGTGCGCTAAATAATAGAGATCCTAATGTAGAGCTGCAAACCTGTGCCCATACTTAGATTTCAAAAATCTGGATCAAACAAGTAAAATCTGGATCAAATAATCTGAATCAGAAAGTTGAGCATTTGCAATTCCTTTATTTTAAAAAGTCTTTTTAAATAAAAACAAAAAGTACCATTTTGCCCCTTTTGTTCTATAAAAATATTTATTTAAACTGTGTTTATTTATTCATATGGTAGGTTTTTTTTATTTCTTCCTGCAGGACAGAAGAGTATAGATGAGAGTAGATGACCATCTTAAAGTCCCATATTATTTAAATTTTTCTTTTTTGGTGACAAAAAATGATGCCTATAGCCACTAGTGGTGGCTTAGTGGTTAGGGACTTGGCCCCAGGATCAGAAGGTCGTGGGTTCAAATCCCAGACTAGTAGGCTGCCCTGAGGTACCCTTGAGCAAGGTACCATCCTCGTCACTGCTCCCCAGGCACTTTTAATTGCTGCACATGTATGTGTGTATGCGTAAAATGCAGAGGTCTAAATCCGTGTGCTGTGCTGTGCTGTGTTTCACAATGATGTGAATAGTCACTTTCACTTTTTCATATAAAATGTATGGTTAATATGTATGGCTGGTGCATAATACCACCTAAATGTAATAAACATACTTCAGAGAAATGATACAGACAAAGGTTGTTGGAGCTTTAGACTGATATTCTGTTTCAGTATAGAGACAAGATAGAGACATAAAGAAGAAAAATAAAGTCGTCTGACACCTCTAGCCTAATTCAGCCTTCATATGAATCTTTGTACAGTACTGTCAGTTGCATAATTCTACTTGACGATGCTGAGCATGTTCCAAAGTTGTTGTTGTGTGTCCCACAGCATGTCTCACCCCAAAGAATCAGATGATATATTAAAAGAAGTGGGAGACAAGCTGAAGACGTATCCATTTGACTTCAGAGGGGCCTCAATCCTTACTGGACAAGAAGAAGGAGCATATGGCTGGGTCACTGTCAACTACCTATTAGAAAACTTTATCAAGGTAAAGACCACAACTAACAGAATGCTTTCATAGAAAACACTTTAAGAACAGTTTTCATGGAATTTGAGCGCTACATTTTGTGTGAAAATGTTATATAATATTCTCCTTAATTTTAAAGGGTTTGTATTTTTTTAGATGTAAGATGTAGTGTGTAAACATGTTTAAAGTTTCAAAAGATGAAACATTCAGTTATGTGTCTATACAGATATTATAACAATACTAAACTACCTAAACAGTTCCTAATCATTTTTTTAAGATTTCCAAAACCAAATGCGTCAACTTTTACAGACTTCTAGCCCAGACCATTAATGTTAAAATTAGAAAGAGTTTTTCAGACTGTTCTTGTTTTTGAATGATGCACAGTATAAGATCAGACTGAAATTATTTATTTTAGACTTTTAATGCATATCAAAGAAAAATGTAAGAGCACAATAAAAGGATAAAGAGGCACTAGAAACTGTGAACTGTGGCTAAATTTGACAATCGACCTGATAAATATCATAAGGGCACTTCAGCTGAAAAATAAAATCCAAGAAGTATGTAGGACGAGATTCCTTTAAATAATTAAAAATTAAATGTTATTCTTTAAAGGTTAATTAACCAGATCCCTTTTTCATAATGTTACTCCATAAATACATCATGGTTGGGATTTGCCCCAGAATTATTTAGCAACAATTTCTCTCTGACCTTGCTCCCCTTCTTTCACTAGTACGGTTTTGTAGGACAGTGGCTGTCCCCTAACAGGGAGACGGTGGGTGCACTAGATTTCGGTGGAGCCTCAACTCAGATTACCTTTGAGACCAAGGAAAAGGTGGAGGAAAAGGACAACCAGATGACGTTGCAGCTGTATGGCCGAGAGTACCACATCTACACTCAAAGCTTCTTATGCTACGGCAAGGACCAGATGTTGCGTCAGTTGCTGGCTCACTTGTTCAAGGTAGACACAAGGACCTGGGTGTGGCATTATCTGCCAATGAGACCTATAAATGGTATAAATAATGTACAACCAAACCAACCTGATCAGATTTTAAGCTTTTCACTTAAAGCAGCTAAAGGTGGGCTTTCATGCTCAAATTACTCACACCCAAAGGTACAGGGACTGAGGTCTCATTTGGTTGGCCCCTTCAATGGTATGCCATTAGTACCTTTAGCTAGAGAACATAATTCCCCATGTTACAGTGCAGTTATTTATTTAAAGTTGGACCGACTCAAGACACTCTATTCCAGGTCCAGGCGATTTTACTCTCCTGCTTTGAAACATATGGTTATTAAAAGGTACAAATCTGCTACATATTCCTCTGGATAAAAATATTTAAGGTAAAACCCTTATATCATACCTTTGAGGTTACATTTACACTGTTTGTTCCTTTATAAACCCAGAAATGTGCCTGCACAAAACCTTATTTCTGCCACTGGAAAAAGACCCTGCCTACAACATCATGAAACTGTGCAAGCAGGTGCCATTCCAGGCCACTTTCTATACAGGATTAGTCCCTTTTTTCAATTGAAGGATGGTTATGATTTACTAACATAATTTTGTTAGTAAATCATAACCGGGCAAATTCAGAAATAATGGGAGAACTCATGTAAATCTACAAGTACATCCTGTTTGAAAACAGCAATCATAAGCAGGTGTGGTTGACTAAATCTCACATAACACTGAACTCTCTCACCTAGACCTTAAGGTGCTTGGTACAATGACTAGGGATAGACAAATCAGTATGGGTAAGGGGATAGTTGTTAAATTAGATTTTTTCACTGTAAAGGTGTAAAACGTAAGCCAGTCATTTTATTCATTTTATTCTACAGTACAAATGTACACAAAACTTATGAATATGGTTTGTGTTTCTCTCTCTCTTATAGACTCAGGGCCAAAGCAATGACATAATCCATCCTTGCTATCCAGCAGATCACAGCGTGTCCATGCAACTGGATGCCTTGTTTGATTCCCCATGCACACAAGACAAAAAGCCTAAAGACTCCAGCACAAATGTACATATACACGGCTCAGGGAACTACGAGCACTGCTTGGGAAACATGTCAGAAATCTTCGCTTTTGAGTCCTGCTCTTATTCCAAGTGCTCCTTTAATGGGGTGTTCCAACCCAATGTCAGTGGGAACTTTATGGTAAGAGTACTTGCTGCATTTTTGGAAACCATTTATGCAGTTTTGCAATCACGTTTCTTCAGCTGGAAAAATACAGCACTAATGTTTTTATCTCTTGTGCCTCGGGAGGTGCTAATGTCTCCGCTGGTCTTTTCAGTCTAGGCCTCAAAACAGTATTAACTTTTGTTGAAGTCTGAGGAAATGCAGAAGCCGAGGTGACATTAAGTGGCACTGACAAGCGGAACAGTATAAGCTCAAAGCAAGTCTGACGTTTAAGCGTGGGGGATCCTTTGGGCGCACTGCATATGTCATCATAGTTCTTATGTGATTACGCAGTCTTGCACTTAGGTTTTGTGTGTCTTTTTCCTTTATTTCTCAGCCTACTTGTCTTTTTGGGTACCTTTCTGTTTGTCATTTTCACTGTTCGCCATGTCCTGTCTTTCCTTGTTTGCCTATTTGTTGTGGTTGTGAAACTTTAGTCACAGTAAGTGAATATTTGCATGTAGTTATGGATAGGATGAAAAGCCAATTTTTCAGTAAATTTAGAAAAGTATTTAGAATTATTGATATGCATAACAACATAATTAATAAGCATAATGACATTTTATAAATCAGCGAACTATGTTGGACTTTCAGATAATGATTGAAATTAATGAATGTTTATGCCAAAAATAAGAAGAAGATACATCTCATTTATTAATTTCCCACAAAATATTAATTATTACCAATACAGTGTCGTTTGAACTCTGCATTTCTGTACTTCTGCATAAATATGACTTACAACATCAGTATATTTTGGCTATTGGCTTAAAGGGACCCCATTAAACCCATAAGGCAAAAGTACTTGGTTATTTATTTATTGTGGAAAATTATCCAGTATTTACATATTTGTAAGTGGTAAAACCTAAGATATGTGAATATGTCCATATATGTTGCAGAGCTAAGGAGTCTGGACTTAACCAATACAGAGTAAGACTGTGTACAAACTGAGGAAATTCAAGAGTATTATTATCTCCTGCAGGAGTGGTCGACAAACAAAGATTGTGCTGAGAGCAAGGCGTGTAATAGTTCGTAAGGTCATAATTTTAGCAAATAAAAGCCTGTCTCATACTGGCTAATGCTAATGTTAATTTGTTCACCATCAGGAGAAAACTGAAATACTAGTGATGTGCTTGGCAGTGTTGCAAGGCGAAAGCCATGATTCTCCAAAAAAATAATTTTGCAGTTGGTTGGCAGATAACATGTACAAGCCAGCAGGCTTTTGGAGAGCTGTGTGGTGGCGGGGTGAGACCAAAATAGAACTCTCTGGTTTAAAGAAAACACTGCAGTTCAGCATAAGAACAACATTTCATATATAGTGGAAACTTGGTGGTGGCAGTGTTATGATAATGGCCCCAATTTTGTTAATAGTGGGCCAGAACAGTTGATGTAACATTTCTGTATTTATACCAGATAATTCTGGCAGGAATGTTAGAATATCTGCCTCTGTATCACACAAAAATGGTTAATGCAGCAAGAATAAGAAGAATGAAGGTAGTATTTTGGATTGACCAAATCAAAGTCCTGAACCAAAAGACCTTAACCCAAAATTAATGTTTGAAAGGACCTGAAGCAACCAGTTCATGTAAGGAAACCCTCCATCATCCTTGAGTTGAAGCTGTTCTTGTATGGAAGAATGGACTCTTCAAAGGAGATGTACAGAAATGATCAACAGTGATGCATAAATATTCACATATAACTAGCAGATTTTTGCGCTCTATTTTTGCTTTCAGAAAATAGGATGCTCCTTATTTAAGAAACATAAAACATTATAAAAGGTTCACAAACTTTGATTGTAAATGTATCTGGTCCAGATTTTTATAAAATTGCAAATAAAGATCTCAAGCAAATGAAAACTTACCTATAATTAATAAAAGCACTATTTTTTCTGTTACAGGCATTTTCTGCCTTCTACTACATTCACAGCTTCCTGAAGAGTATCACTGGCATCACTGTTTCCACTCCCATGCTCCTCGAGAAGGCAGCCTTCACAGTTTGCAACATGAGCTTCAAGGAGGTATTGCCCTGCCATGCTAATTCTGTCCCTGCTATTCTGAGATACGCTCCTCTATATTTCAGCAATACAGTGCAACTACCTTCATCTTGAACTCAGGATGGAAGAAGCTGAAAGCTAGTGTGTGCTGCTGACAATCTAACTGTCCGGCTCTCGATTTCAGAACCAAAAACAGTCAAGAAGTGTGACACTATTCTAACCTCCCTCTGTTAAAACCCTAGGATTAGAAGTCATGGGTTTGAATCCCAGTAGGTTGCCCTGAAGTACCCTTGATCAAGGTACCTTCCCCATATGCACTGTTCCCCAGGTGCTTAAAATAGCTGCTCCCGGCTGCATGTGTGTGTATGGGTTAAAAGCAGAGGAAGTGTTTTGTTGTGTGCTGTGCTGTGTTTCACAAAAATTAGTTACTTTCCCCGAAATGTAATGAAGGAAATGACTTAAAGACATGAGCTCTTCATAGATGAGTTTAGTCATCAGCCTGCAGAGTCGAAAACTCTGTCTAAAGTCCCTGCTGAATGAAGTCTGAGAGTACAAACACATTTAGACTGAGCTGAGTATAGTGTTCTAAGTTCATTCTGTGTGTTCATCCTGTAATAAATCTTACATACAATATTCCCTTTGAAAGAGTAAATCAATACAAGCTACACTGGTGATTGGCAGCCTTATAATGTTCTGAGCGCTCTCTCTCTCTTTCTCTCCCCCTCTCTCTCTCTCTCTATCAATTTAAGATGCTGAACAAAGTTCCAGAGCAGAGCAGCCGTATTCAGGACTACTGTGCAGCCACAGTTTTTATGCAGGTGCTCTTTCTCCAGGGCTACGGCTTTGATCAGCTCTCTTTTCCTCAGATTGCCTTCCAAAAGAAAGTAAGCCTTTTAGTTTTAAATTGACCTTTTCATATTCTCCCTGCAGATGTGTACATTATTGACACTGTAGAGTTTACATGCTGTATGGCCCAATAAGATATTGCATCCCTTAGAATTAAGGATACATCTTTTTTTGTCATTTTTGTTGTTTGTGCAGGAAAGAACACCCAATTAGGATAGACTGAGTGTGTTTTTGTTGAGTAGTTAAGGTAACCTTTTGGGGCCTGATAGGAATGCAAGTGTTATTGTATCTAACCAGACTCATTTCAGGTAGTCTTAGCAGTATTTTAAACTGGAAACTTGATATTACTCAATGTAATTAAGGGTTTGCCAGTGTTCTGTACTACTTGCACAACCTGGTAACAACTGCTGCATTTATGGACTGATCATGTGTCTGCAACTTGGCATCGGCTGCTTCCACGTTTACTTAAACGATAGCTCATTGTTTAAATCTCATGAATGATGTCTTTGTTTTTTTTGTTGTTTTTTTTTCAGGCTGGAGAAACGTCAGTTGGCTGGGCACTGGGTTACATGCTGAGACTGAGCAACCTTTTACCATCTGAGAGTGTATCCCTAAGGAAAGCTCTTCGTCCAGGAGCCTGGGGCGCACTCCTCTTCCTTCTCATCATTTTACTTTTAATTGCACTTGTGTCTGTTTTTCTGCTTGTGTTTCACAAGAAGAAAGGAAGTGATATTGGGCTTTAATATAAGGCTAACAGCACTGTTAGGCAAACTTAGGGAAACTTCTTTTGTATGTCATTAATGCACTGAATAGAGGAAACGTGGCCAAGGTGTTATTTAGGTTGTTTACCTCTATGGAGAGACGATTGGAATGTCTGGTGCAAAGTTTTTTTAAAATTAGCGCTTATCAGTATACTGTAAAAAAAAAAAAAACAACAACAACAAAAAACTATATGCTTTAGTGAAAAATTATACTTTACTAAACAGATTAGTTAAAAAAAAACTCCTGGGGCAGTGATGGCCTGGTGTTTAGGGACTAGGCACTAGGATCAGAAGGTCATGGGTTTGAATCCTGCACCAGTAGGTTGCCCTGAAGTTCCCTTGAGCACTGTCTCCATAACTGCCCCCCGGTTGCTGGATACTGCTGCCCCCTGCTGCACGGTGTGTGGGTTAAATACAGAGGAAGTGTTTTGTTGTGTCTCATTGTGTGCTGTGCAGCCTTTCACAATGTCAAGTAGTCACTTTCACTTCACTGATGCAATTGCTTTCTTAATACTTGAAAGTGGAAAGTGAAAGTGACAACCCTTGTCATTGCGAGGTCACAGCACAGCAGTGAGCACACCCACAGAGTGAACCACAACGAAATTGGACCTCTGCATTTAGCCCATGCACTCAAACACCATGAAGCAGAGGGGAGCCTGGGGAGCGGTGATGGGGACAGTACCTTGCTCAAGGGTACCTCAGGGCAACCTACTGGTGTGGGAATCGAACCCACAATCTTCTGATGCAGGGGCAGGTATCTAACCACTAGATAACCATCGCTATGATAACCCAGATAACCCTAGATAACACTAGATAACCCAGCTATGAAAGTGCCTGGGGAGCAGTGACAGGGATGGTACCTTGCTCAAAGTACCTCAGGGCAACAAGGGGTTTGAACCCACAATCTTCTGGCCAACTCCCTAACCACTAGGCCACCACTGCCCCAGAAGTGTACTTAGAAGTACACATAAGGTTATTCTCTGTTACAACATAATTAAGTGTGTGTTTTGGAAGGAAGAAAGTAGCTTATTTTCACATTTGCATTTGACATGTGTTTGTGCATAGTACCTTTTTTTAATGTTTGTTTAACAATGTATGTTTAACATTTTTAAATTCAGGGATGAATGAATTTACACTTTTTTACACTGAAAATCATGAAGATAATTACTTTTGAAATTGAATGGCTTGGCTTCACTGGTGATTAATAAAACTGCCTTTAATAAACGTTTGGATTAATTTTATGTCTTGATTACATTGTGTGTTTGTTTTCTATTCTGGCTGGTTTACACAAATGCATTTAAAAAATTAATTAATTTGTTTACAAAAATTGCTTTTGTGTAAACCGGTATGAATTATATTTTGTGATTTTTTAAAAACAATTCAGTTCAATAACTTTTTTAAACCACTGAACTGCTTACGTCTAAGTAGTGGGCCTTTTCCATGTGCTAAGACCACTGGATGTATGTGTGTATTAAATGCTTAATGGATAGAGTCCAATAGAATGAACTAGTGTGTGCGTTTTTAATTCATCAAGTCAAATAGAGCCCATTCATTCATTCATTCATTCATTTATTCACTCGTTCCTTCCTTCCTGCTCTTGGGCTCCTGCAGTTTAGAAACAAGCCTAGGAACCTTTCTCCAGTAGGAACACTTATTCCCGCGCCGCCGTTGCCACACGGTCGGTATAGTTGCACGTTTAGGAAGTGCGGGAATGTAAACCACTGTGGAAGATTTAGAAAAAATACTAATTTCAGGTGTTAATTAGACGTGTTATAGTTTTTGCTTCGACACGTGTAATCGCAGAAATGTTTGCGGGCTTGCCGGAGTTGGGAATCTCCAACGGCGAGGACCTGAAGGAAACTCTGACCAACTGCACGGAACCCCTGAAAGCCATCGACCAGTTTCAGGTGAGAGGTGATAAACCAGCAGCTCGGGGACAAAAACAAACCTTATACCATAAAATGTATGAGTCAGGAAGTTCACTGCGATCAAGCAAGCTTTCTTGATTCGTTTTATAAGTCTCGTACATGTCACTCAGTTTAGAGAGCCGCATAACGGTCCTGTAAACCCGACCGGTGGCTCTGCTTCATTTCAACTCTTATTCTGAGAGAACTGATTATTGTTCATACGATGTTTAGCAATGACACACATGAATGACAGCACCTACTTGCTGTAATCACATTATGTAGCTTTTTCCTTTGGCCAAAGAAGGTCTACATAGTATGTAGAAACTTTATGAAATGTGTGAATGCATGTTGAATGTCTATAATCAGTGCATGAATTTGTGTAGATGGAGAATGGCATATTGCTACCAACCTTGCAGTCTGCATTGCCTTTCTTGGATCTTCATGGTACACCTCGCCTGGAGTTCCATCAGTCGGTATTTGATGAGCTTCGGGACAAGCTGATGGAGCGTGTTGCTTTCATTGCAGAAGGAAAGGATGACGACAGGTGAGAGAGTGAGCTAGATCTTGAAAGGTCTGCTTGTTTTTTCTTTACAAATGACTTACATATTGAATCCAAATTAGATACACCAAGCTGGAAGAACTGCTAGAGAAGAGCTTTCCACTGGTCAAGATGCCCTCCATACAGCCTGTTGTCATGCAAGTTATGAAACACTTACCAAAGGTAAGAGGTTGGTGGTTTTTAATGTATCAGTGTTAATGGTTGTGTCACAAACTTCTATGTTGATTTAATTGTTGCTCTTTGCTGTTTTCCTTTCCTGCAGGTGCCAGAGAAGAAACTGAAGCAGGTGATGGCTGATAAGGAGCTGTATAAAGTTTGTGCCGTGGAGGTGAAGAGGCAGATTTGGCAGGACAACCAAGCTTTGTTTGGGGATGAAGTATCTCCATTGCTCAAGCAGTACATTGTGGAAAAGGAGGCTGCGCTCTTTAGCAGTGATCTCTCAATCCTGCATACTTTCTTTAGTCCTTCACCCAAAACCCGCCGGCAGGGAGAGGTACAAAATCTCATTCTCACCATATGGATATCATGCAGTAGTTATGGACTAGGGCTCTCATTCATTCATTCATTCATTCATTCATTCATTCATTCATTCATTCATTCATTCAGTCATTCATTCAATTAATTAACTTTTTGAATGCTTTTCATGAGATTTGACTGAAATCTTTTTTGTTTTATGTGCAAACATAAATGCAATTTTTAATTTTTTTTTTTTTTTATGTGACCCATCTCCTTCCATTCTCTATCCCTTACAACAAAGCAAGTAGTTTTGCTGCCGTGACTTTAATTTCACATGAGAAGTGGATGTGTTGGGATGATATAAATGACTTTAATGGTTAATAAATTTTGCTGTTCAGGGTTATCAGATGATAAAAATCCAGAGGATATTTTTTTCTTCTTTCTCCCATTGAAATTATATGGTATGATGAATTGTGTTAATATGAGAAGGAGCATGAACCAGCAAGGTATGAAGAAGGGTCCCAGCATTACACAGCTTATTGCTTATTCTCAATGGAAAAAGGTCCTGTCAAGATGTATTTCTCAATATTTAGATGCTTATCTAATGTTATGAAACTCTGACCTCGCAACAATTTCAGTGCAGTTCTTTATAAAGTAATTAAATGCATGAAATTTCCCTATATTTGAGTTAACAGAATTACAAATAAAGTTCATTTTAAAATATGCTGAATACATAAATGTAACTGTAAGAACATTTTGGATTGTAGTGAAATATAGAAAATAAAATAAGAGACCAAGAATTTAAATTTGATGAATACATTCTGTGCTTTATATAATATTAGGTGGTGCAGAAGCTCACTCAGATGATTGGGAAAAACGTGAAGCTGTACGACATGGTGCTGCAGTTCCTGAGGACACTGTTCCTGCGCACACGCAATGTACACTACTGCACGCTGCGTGCTGAACTTCTTATGTCCCTCCATGACCTGGATATCAGCGAGATCTGCTCTGTTGACCCTTGTCACAAGGTCAGTGCCATTAGTCAAATAACCTTTTTCAAACCTACGAGGATTTCAGAGGCCTAAGGCAGTGGTCTTCAAAACAGTTTTTTTTTCCAGTCTAACTGTCTAAAGAATTTTACCATCTGGTTTAAAGACCACTGAACTAGGGGCAGTAAACCTTGAGTTTTGTTAGTACTACTACAAGAACTGTAGTGGAAACATAATATGGGCTATTAATGGCATTCGTAGGTATAACGTGTTCCAGATTTTGTATGTATTACTAGTGAATAAATGTAAACCCTGATGTATTATCATCTACATTCAGAATATATGGGCAAATAATACTACTTTAAGACTGTCTTCATTTGTTCTGTTTGTAGATGTTATCCATTTCGCTCCTCTCCATGAACACATTAATACATTTGACAAACAATTTATGGGGCTTTCGTAGAGTAGAGTAGAGTATTCTTTTATTATCCCACGAGTGGGAAATTTGGGTGTTACAGGGCTCTTATAAAAGTGACAGATGTAAAAGATATATTAAAAAAATAGAGACATAAGGAAAGAGGAAAGAGGAACAAGTACAGGAGAAGTACAGGAGCTATAAAAAATAAATAATAAATAATCTATCTATATATCTATATAAATATATATACATATCTACACAGAGAATTAGGTGACCATATATACAGTACACAGTAATAATACACGATAATAAATTAAAGTAAAAGTAAAGTAATAAAGTTATAAACATATAAATAAACAAGTAGCAAGCTATAAGTGTAATAATAATAATAATATACAATACAATAATAATATACATTAATATATATATATATATATATATATATATATATAATTACTTTAATTAAAATATAATAATTTATTACAATTAACATTCTTTATAAATCAGCTAATGAATTTGCTTTTTTTCTGAACAATAAAAAGGATATCTTGAGGTTAGCACAATGCAATCTTTGGCAGCTTGAAGATATTGCTAGTTCTGCTTTTATGTACAGCCATAAGACATTCAAGATCTTAACCTGCTTTAAATAAAATTTTCAGCAAGAAACAAAATTATATTAAAAATTTTAATGCACCCCTTCTGGTCTTTTCCGCTGGACACAATATAATTGCTCTTCTTGTGCAAGTGACCCTGTTTGCTGCACACAGCCCATATAAAAAGCATCTCTAAAAACCCTGGAGAAACGCTACTCTAATGCTAATGTTTATCTAAAAGACGCTTTAATCAGCTGTGCCATCTGAAAGCTTTAATTCCACTGTGATAGAAATGATATGTAGAAGTAGAGAGCTTTTTTGTGTTTTAATGTAACTGTTTTTCCTTTTTAACTCTCAGTTCACCTGGTGCTTGGACGCCTGCATCAGAGAAAAGTTTGTGGATGCCAAACGGGCCCGTGAGTTGCAAGGCTTCTTGGATGGTGTAAAGAAAGGACAAGAGCAAGTGCTGGGGTAAGCTAAATCAACACATCAAGTTCTGTTTGCTATTGAGTTATTGACTGTTATTGACATGGTCATGCAAATCCTCCTTTCTCAGGGACCTCTCTATGATTCTGTGTGACCCGTTCGCGAGCAACACACTGGTGCTGAGCACCGTGAGGAATCTACAAGAGCTACTCAGCCAAGATGCCCTGCCTAGAGTAAGAGCTTCAAAATGGAACAACTCTATACAGAAAAATCTGTTTCACCATACCTACATAGAGTACGAAATTGAAATGAAAGCTTAATTAAAATGGCTTAAATTTTGTCTCTTTTTTTGGCAATCAGTTCACAAGCAAAACATGCAAAGCAATTAAGCACAAAAGCAAAAATGAATATTAAATCATAAACATTATTATTAATAACAATGGTATAATGCAAGGGTTTGCAAACCTTTTGCAGCTAGAGCCAGACTACAGCTGCACAAATATTTACCAACACATTTATTTGTTTGGACCACAAGCTTTTTCCAGTAGAGTACTGCATTTTTCTTTTGTTTGATCTATTAAGTGTTTATAGTAAAATATTAAGTATTACTAATAAAATATCAGACCCCCATGGGTATATAGCAAGTTAATCAAAATGTTCATAATTAATAGTTTTATTATTAGCCTGTATTAGCAAGTTTTCTGTGTTCTGCATGTATGAGTAGGACAGTCCAGACCTGCTGCTGCTCCTCAGGATGCTCTGTCTTGGCCAGGGAGCCTGGGATATGATTGACAGCCAGGTTTTCAAAGAACCCCGACTGGTAAGATCAGCATTTGTTATAGACTTCTTCATATCATCAAAGACCTTGGGTCAGGGGAGTAATTTTAAACATTTGTTGTTTTTCGGAGCAAATAAATGACTGAGTGGTTTTGTTCTGTGCTGCTATTAGGAACTGGAAGTTGTTACACGTTTCTTGCCAGCCATGATGTCAATAGTAGTGGACGATTATACTTTCACTGTGGAACAGAAGCTTCCTAGTGAAGAAAAGAGCTCGCTCACATACCCCACCACCTTGCCTGATACTTTTACCAGGTATTTTATTATCTAGTGTTTGCAAAATACAAATGTCCAGTTAAGTTGGTTAAAATGTGCTTGTTGTTAATTTTAGCAATCCATGCCAAAGGTTTGAGGAAAACAGCCTTGGAAAAAAGCCTTTTTGAACATATTTGTGTGATTCGCAAGCCTGATGCTACAACTGTCTAAATATATGAAAAAAATTATAATCTGCACTCCGTGACCAAGTGAAAACTTAGGTGCCTCCCATTTCTTTTGATTGATGCTCAGATGTTTTTATACCTTGATTGGAGTCCTCCTGTAAACTGATTGGACATAATTTGGAAAGGCACCTCTCTAGAAGGCCTCACTGCTGACGATGCATATCGGAGCGAAAACCAAGCCATGAGGTCAAAGTAACTGCCCACAGAGCTCAGGGACAGGATCATTGCATGGCACAGACCTCAGGAAATCTGCAAAAAAAATTCTGCAATAGGACTCTAGCTATTGACAGAGAAGGGCCTTAGTGAGAGAGGTGACCAAGAACCTGGTTTTTCAGCAGCAGGGACTGGGAGACTGGTCAGGGTTGAGGGAAAACTGAATGGAGCAAAGTACTGCGTATCCTCAAAGTATCCTCAAAATATGTACCACAAGGCTCAGGGCTTTAGAATGGGCTGAAGTTTCATCTTCCAACACGACAATGACCCAAAGCACTTGGCAAAGACCACACAAAAGAGTGTGTATGAGTGAGAACAACAAAGTGATAACAATCTTCTATGAAACTGGTATATTAGAGGAACTTCAAGAGTTTCAAAGTCCTTCAGGAAACCTGGAGAACTATTCATCAGTAATATACCATTACTCACCGGTGCTGCCACACAGTATGATGATGACAAAATATTTTTTATTTTCCTCTCTAGATATCTACAGGAAAACAGAGTTGCATGTGAAATGGGTCTTTATTATGTTCTTCATATTGCTAAGCAGAGGAATAAAAATGCTCTGCAGAGACTGCTCCCTGCGCTTGGTAAGCCTTATTCTCTTTTTCAAAGAAAGAACATCTTTCTTTCATTAATCATTTTAAGAGGGAGGGTAAAGCTCAGTTCAGATAAAAATGAAAAAACAGCAATACTAGATGTGAACGCCATTGCTGCCCCCTTCTGGCAGTTTTTTTTAAGTGTTGTATGTGTTTTACAGTGGAAACCTACAATGACATGGCATTTGGAGATATTTTTCTCCATCTCTTGACGGGTCATCTGACACTTCTCTCTGATGAGTTTGGCACAGAGGAATTCTGTGCAGCAGTTTTTGACAACTTCCTTCTCACCTCTTACTCCAGGTCAGTATGATCATAGTTTGTGAATGAGTTAGTGAGTCATCTCTCTGGTGCTGTCCTTCTCTAGAGCTTGATATGCAGTGGAGAGTCAGCTCTGCCACCATGAACTCAGCCTCCAGCTGTGAGATGTGTCAGCAGCCAGTGCAATCAACGCTTCAGTTATTTTATGGACTGAGCTAGAATAAAAATGAGCTGAATTGTACAATGGACACATTGGCTGGAATAAATTGTAAAAAGAACATCAAGGTTAACATTCCTTGAATATAAATATTGAGCCAAGCCATTATATCATTATATATTTATATTTATATATATTGAGCCAGCTTATCATACAAAAAATGTAGGATAATATAATTTTAACAATTTCTGTATTTAAATCATTGTTTAAGTAATCCTACAGTAACATGGCATTTAAAAAATATAAGCACCTTACATTAACAAGTGAATGTTTTCCCAGCAAAGAGAATGTGCACAGACATACACTGCGCTTGCTGAACCATCTCCACCAGAAGGTGCACCAGTCCTCTATGGAAACCTTAATGAAAACCCTCGAACCACCCAAACAGGTAAGTAGAATGCATAATAATCTGTGTTTTGTAATTTAATTTTGTATAATGGAGTATAAATAGGCTTATGATTGATTTGGGTTTTATTCTTTTTTTTGTTTTTGAAGTCATGGGCAAGATGATAAGCCAGATGTGAAAGTAAATGGACTTAAATAAAATGAATCAAAACAATTCCTGTTTTCAAAGGATGAAAAAACAATTCCTTTTAATTTGAACTCATGGCTGTGTTTAGTGATATGGACAAATGTCACTTGGTATTACCTCTTCCTTAGAAAGTCTCTCTCTTACTGTGTATACATTTGATTCAAACTAAATTGATATAATATTAACATAGTCACAAAGAAGAAAACTGAGCATGCCTGAGGCAACAGTGTCGTTGTAACACAGATGTATTCTGCACATTATGCATTAATTCTGCTCTATTTGTGTCCACAGAGCAGTGAGCAGGTGAAGGAGCTCTACACTCAGCTGACAGAGAAGCTGGAAGCCTCAAAGCGAAGTCCACCTGAGCCTGAGGAAGCTCCAGGCCTAGATTTGGGTCTTCACCCTGTTACAGTTCCTACCACGGCCTCCACACCCACGACTCCTCTCTAAGCACCGACAGTCCGCAAGGATCCAAACAGGAAAAGCCCTAGTCACTTTGGATATGGGCTGCAGTCGTACAGAGACTGACCCTGAAACAGCGCTAAATGGCATCTGTTTTAGCCACACCAGTACATTCTGGGTTTTTTCCCTTGATTGTCCAAAGGTCATTTTAAAAGTCATTTTCTGCATCAAAATAGCAACTTTTGAGGGCCAGTGGTTTTTGGGATGGAGTGGTTTTATTAAGAAATTGTTTTGTTTAACTGTTATTTCAATTTAAAAAATATTACTTTGTACAGCACTGATATTCTGACTGACTGTGTACGATGTTGATTTGATCCTGTATTTGTAGGCAGCCCTCTTGTAAATAAATTTATTTAGAAAATGCATTTTGCTTTCCTCTTGATTAACTGATGAAGATCATGGGTGAAACTAGGTGTTCTAACTGTGAATACCTTTCAATAAAGGATTTGCTCAATTTAAAATAAATGTAGGCTAATAAACTGGGATAAAAATCTCTCTTCATAATGCATATTTTTTATTACTTAATACATTCAAATATATGGCTCCTCTTAAAAGATTATGCAAATTGCAATACCAAAACAGCATATTGTGGAAAGGGGATGTTAAAATAGAAACCATGGCATAAAACTTGTGTTTCATTTCTGTAAT
This sequence comes from Hepsetus odoe, assembly GCA_017165825.1. Lineage (NCBI taxonomy): Eukaryota > Metazoa > Chordata > Actinopteri > Characiformes > Hepsetidae > Hepsetus > Hepsetus odoe. Next base: position 17,330,488 of record CM029390.1, read on the forward strand.
AAATTTAAAATGCAGGGTTTAGGTTAAAATCAGTGGCTTAATATTTTTTTAACCCATTTATAAAAAACACTGAAGATGGAGTATAAGATTTTAATTTCTGCACACAAATAATTATTCTGCAACATTTTTTACTGTGATCATACACCTGCAGTAATGATATTTATGGATGTTGCCCAAAGTTTGCACATTTTCATTTTCTGTTTTATTTCAAGCCTGCCTGATTGCGTTTCCAATTCTAGCCATAGTTTCTTCTATCTGTAATCCTTTAGACGTCACATTATTTGCAAAGTGGGGCTGGATTGTAGTTTCTAAAAGGAGAGTACAAATTCCAGATTACATATTAGGTTTCTGCTCTTAATTTTGTATTAACAATTTTAAATATTTGCTTTAAATTACATTTCAAGAGCCTTTTAAATCCATTTCATTGAAGTGGAGATGTGGCAAAAGGATTCTCAGAACTTTGCTAGTCGGGCACATATATCAGGGCCTGCCTTTGTTAACAAGGAGTTTTGTTAAATGATGCTGAAATGTGAAGTATTTTTCAAAATAAGTTTGAATTTGTAACTTTATTATTTGATTGTTCATTTTTAATACAATGGTTGTATTTGCATCATGTTTCACATACTTAGAAGAGTTACTTGATTGGAACTGAGATTTTTTTTTTTAGTAGTTTAAATTCAAGCAGGTAAGGATGATCCTATTTTCCATCTGGCAGCCTATTATTATTTGTCTAAAGCAACATTTCACCTTTATGTGCTTGTAAATATGAAGGCTCGTTCTAACAGAGTAACTTTACTGGTTTAATGTTTAACAAATGGGTGTTCTTTGTGTGAACTTGGCACTTAGTTACAGTTCCTGGCAGTGTAAACAGGAACTGAAATGAGAAAAGTAAAAGCTGTTTTGGCATGTGAGAGGCAACAAAAAATAAAACATGTTACATTTCCTAGGGGAATTATTACAAGTACTTTAATATTACAAGTACTTTAATTACAAGTACTTTAATACTAAATACAGTGTTGTACAGATGGCAGATACTTCATTTGAAATCTTGACCGTTCTTAAATTACATGTACGACAATACATTCATCTTCCCCTCAATGTCCCAAACAGTGGACACATGGAAACATGGAGTTTCAAAATGTTAACGATTTCTCAAAATCAATGTATCTATCAAACGACATTCAGTCATAACATGAAAAGCTTCTGCCTATTTTGTTGCTCCCTGACATTTTTTCAAAACAGCTCTCAAACATCAAGGCATGGACTCCACAAGTGCTCTGTAGCTGTCCTGTAATATTAGTAGACGTTGCCTTTAGGCCTGTTAGTTATGCCTTTGAAAGCAGTTGGACTAATTTGTCCAGCACATCCCTTAGACACTTTTGGAGGTAAACTCCTCCAACTCGTGTTCCTTAAATCATGTGACAGGGTGTATAATCTTGCCAAAAGAGCCCATTGCCATTAGGGAATATTTTTATACAATGCAACAATGTAAAGATAGTGCAAAGGCACCATCACACGTTATATGGGTAGTGGATCATTTTAAGCACAGCAGTGACACCAACATAACGGTGGCACGGTAGTGTGTGTTACACTAGTACACTCTCAGGAAAAAGGGTCCTAAACTTTTCTCCCTAAAATTTCCAAGGGAACATCTTCAGCTTTAGTTAGAGAACGTAACACTATGTTCCATTACAACTATATAAAGTCCCTTCCAAAGTTTCGGAACAAGGTCAGTTCATGTTTTTTTTTTGTGCTGCACTGAACACTACGTTTTTTCAAGTGAGCAAAAATATTGGAACAGAACATTCCAATTAAATTAAAGAAAGACACAGTGTTAAGCCTGTGACCTACTGACTACACCAGATCGTTGGCTTTTAGCCCAGCAGCTTTCAGTTATTGTTTGCTCTGGTCGTTGCTCTCTCAACCTAAGGAGATGAAAATCATGTTCAGATCTGGTGATTGGCTTGGCCAGTCCAAAATGTTTCACTTTATTCACTGATGAAGTGCTCTGTCACTTTGGCAGCATGTTTTGGATCAGTGTATAGCTGTAAGAAAAAGTTCCTCCCAATCTGTAAACTGTTTTTTTAATTAACTTTTTTATTGTGTTTTCTGATTTGTGATTTTTAATGATTTTCTGAAGTTTTGTCCTGTTCCTGAGAGGGACGTACCAGATGGTTTTGCATCCCTGCAGTTTGGGGCCTATACTTTCCCAGCTTACTTTTGATTTGCCACCCAGTGTAAAAAACTCTTTCAGTTCCTTATGCTAATCTAGTTGCACTTCTGCAGTTCGTCTTTAAAGAATATAATCCATCAATATTGTTTGCTTGTTTTAAATCAACTCTTACTGAAACTGTTACTTGGGTTTCGTTTTTTACACAGTGTAACGCCCTGTCTTGCCTTTGTTGTTCCGTATTCTCCCTTTATTTCCCTTCCCGTGTGTTGCTGCAGTGTCCTTTTTTTGGTTTCCTTGCATCTTCTTGTCCTGTCCTGCCACTCACCTGATCTCAGCTTTTTTACCCCTCTTATTGAAATCTTGTCCAGATGTTTCTTGTCCAATTTTCTATTTATTATAACCTCTTTCTGTTTACCAGTTTAGGTCTTCTGGTTTTCTTTAATGTTCTTAATTTCTGACCAAATCTTCTGAACTCTGTTTGTCATTTTTTTACATGAGGAGAAAAGCTGTTCCAGTTAAAGTCCATGAAGCTATTATGAAAAGCTGAAAAACAAGAATAAAACCATTAGACATCTGTCAAACTTAAGGCTTAGCCAAATTAACTGTCTGTAATTTCATTAGAAGAAAGCATGCACTGTGTTAGCAGATCTGAAATCACAAAGGAATTGATAGGCCAAGAAAGAACTCCACTGCTGATGACAGAAGAAACCTCAGTTCTGGTAAAGAAAAATCCCCAACCGCATGTCCGGCAGATCAGAATCCGTTTTTGTGTGGGAGGTGTGCCTTTGTCAGTAACTACTATCAGCAGAAGATGGACATACGAGGCCAAAATGAACCTGTATCACAGTGTTGGCAAGTAAAAAGCGTGGAGATGAAAAAGAACTGCCCAAGCTTTATAATCCCAAACATTATGGTGCAAATAAAATGCATATGCAGATAGGTCTGGAATGTGCACTTTAATCATGTTTGAATTGTTTCATTTAAAATTTAACACTGAGGGTCAGAGAGGTAAAAAAGGAAAAACATGGTAAACATGGCCCTTTACGTTGTATGAACATTTTATGATCAATGGGAATAGATACTCTCAAAAATTACCTCATTAGCAAACAGTACTTAAGACTGCTTTTTTCCTTCACTCAATAAAGTTCTAATTGCTTTAGACAGTTTATACTGATTTTTTTATTTTCTTTTTCATTTTAAAATGTATGAGCAAGCTGTGGAAGTGTCTTACTCTGGATGGAGGACTGAACTGTCTGGAATCCCAAGACTGACTGGAGCTCCTGACTAAGTTTATGTTCAGTTTGGCAAAAACTCCATAATGTTGCTAGTTAGGTTACTGTATGCTTGTACGAATGGCTGATACATTTGGAATTCCTTAAAGTTTGGACATAAAATGTACGGAAATAAAATTTGAAATGAAGCAATGTTATCTTGAAGCATTGGAGAACAATCCAGCTAAAACATTTCTGCAGCTGGATTGAATGTCGTGACTGATAATAATGACCAAAAAGAATTCAGAATAGGCTTCACTTAACATTTACCTTTTACTTTTCGATATTATTTGGTTCTTGGTTTTTGTTTCTTTTAAAGGAAGCTCACATTTTATTTTTAACACCAGCAAATTGAGGGGCTTTCTAGATTTCTCTTTGGGATGGGATGTTCAACTTCCACCAACAGTAGAACTTGAATAATATAATACAATAGGCCTACTGTTCTAACATTATCTATTGAAGATGCAATTGCATGAATATTGGGTCATTAAAAAAATTATTATGTCGGCCTAATGGTAATGTTACCGCGGCATATTATTTGAGCCATTTGGTCCTTTTTCAAAAAAAAAAAACAACATAACAACAAAAAACAAAAACAAAAAAAACAAAGTGAGAATGTTTATGAGCAGTTACCAAGGCAACAGTGTCTCTTTGATTCAACTCATTACCTCGCTTCATACCTCATACTCCTAATGATGTTCATTGTGCTTCATCTAAACTGTTCATTTCTTTCTTTCCTTTAACTAAAAGGTCACTTTAATATTAACCACCTCCTTGGTCTATATGCCTTGGAACACATACTTTTTATCCATCACTCATTGAAAAAAACATTATGTTATGTAAATTATGTTAAAAGTGAACATTCTGTGGATGAGGAGATTTCTAAATAAGTTTATAATAGGTTTAACAAGCTTAATATGTTTACACTTCTAATTCAATTATACAATTATTTTAACCTCCTTAAAGGTTGTACAGATGGATAGTTATCCGCAGAATTACATACTTTTTTTTTTATAAGTGTGAATTTTGCAAATGTGGCCTCTTACTTACAGACATTGTACATACTTCATTGCTATTTATAACTTGAAAGAAGCCATAGCAAGCAGGAAGTTATTCAAACGTTTCACCCACATGTAGAGTTTGCCTACACCATAGTGTGCATTAACCAACAGCAAGCACGATTACCTCTCTTCATGGTCCAGTAAGTTTCTCAGCATCATTTAAATGATACATTTGTTGATTTGTCTTGTCTTTATATTAATTTAAGCTGAATTTAAAGCTACATATAGTAGCTTTAGAAAATATTTTGAGCCATTTAGATTTAAATTAAATTTTTAAAAATGGTCAGCTATTTTTGATATTTTTGTGTTACTTCTTACATTAATACAGCATAATATATTGACAGTGAACCGTGTGAAGAAGTGTTTTGCTTTATTTGAAACATTTGGTCAATTAGAAGAGTTCTAAAAGTATATTGAAAAAAAGAAATATTCAATAGTCTGCTATGTGTGCCATTTTTCTTTTTATGATAAATATTTTTTATATGTCCTTGGTATATTTAAGATTTTTTTAATTTTTCATTTTAATAAGGAAACAAAATCTATTAACAGTTCCAATGTTGTTCCTAACTTTGTTCAAATTCCTTTACACAGATTTATTTTTCTTCTGGAACATGACTGAAAATACTACTAGCATCTCCATCTCCATTACCGGTGAAAACAATTCAACCTCCTGTGCTGTAGTGTCCCAGCATATCAGCATCGCTGTGCTCCTCTGTCTGGTTCTCTTATTAGGCCTCCTTCTAAACATCTTCAGTGTATGGGTCTTCATACGTCGCATGCCTAAATGGAAGCCTGGAACCATTCTCCAGTTTCATCTGGCCATCAGCGATGCCATCATCTGTCCGCTAGCACCATTTTTAGCAGTTTACTTTGCCCAGGGAGGAAACTGGCTTTTTGGGAGCTTTATGTGTCGGCTCAAAATAATCTTCTTGACAGTTCACTTTTATGGCAGTATCCTCTTTCTGACTCTCATAAGCGTTCACCGTTATATGTCTGTGGTCTACCACAGTCAGGACTCCTGTATGAAACAAAAGGACTTTGTCAAGAAGCTTTGTGCTGGAATTTGGCTTTTTGTGCTGATAAAAGCAGTAGTGTGCGTTAGTCTTTTGGACATAAGCACAGTGGGGAACCACACACTGTGCCTGAGCATTCACCAGGGAGAGAACATTGAAGTGTATTTTGTAATTAACTTCTTTCTCCTCATTCCTGGCTTCCTGGTTCCATTCAGCATATCAATGTTCTGTTACATCCGCCTGGCAAGGTCTGTTTCCAGTATCAAGGACTGCCAGCAGAAGGGCAAGCTGATCAAGAGTAAATCCCACAAAATGGTAGCAGTTTGTCTGGTTATATTCGGACTCTGTTTCTTACCCATGAACGTGGTCCGGACTGCCATTGTGGTTGTAAAGAAATACTTTCCAAACAACTGTGGCCTTCTTTTGCAAGTGGAGACTGCCTACTATGTATCATGGATCTTATCTTCATCCAACTGCTGCCTTGATCCACTCATCTATTGTTTTTCCTCACAAAACTTCACCAAAGCTGTTCGCAGCTCACTGAGAAAAATCGGTGTCAGGGTGCAAGCACCTCACGTGGAGCAGGACCAAGATAGTCCTCTAAACACACACATAAGTCGTTCTGCTGCGACAGTTAATAGGGAACAAAATTCAGGCTCTGACTAGGTTAAATACTGGACTACATGCAGTAGGTAATGGAACTGATTAGCTAGGGCTCCTACGTGTGTACAGGATCCATTATGGATGCTTTTGTGTTTGGTAAGGTTTGGTAAGGAGGCCCAAAGAAACTGAATATATGTATGCAAATGTATGTTTGCCTTCATAAATCAGGTAATTGTTATAAAAATATCTAAATAAATTTCAGATTTTTTTTCTTCCAATGACACCTGGAATGTTTTACAACAAATACAAGGAGTGTCATAATATCAAACTGATATATTTTCTATCAGGATAATGATAAAACATACTTCTAGTGCTTCTTAGTACTTAAGTGCTTTGACGACCACTGACCACAGCTTTTGACATGACCAAATGAGGATCTAGAAAACTGGAGGATCTGGAGATATTTTTTATTTATTAGATTTCTCAGATGGCACTTTTATTATCTATACCACCAAGGGGCCAATTTAAGGAACTGATGATTTATGTGTGTGTGATGTTCCTGACTGATTCCATTTACAGCAAATGTGTCAGTAACTGTAACATTTATGCAGAGTGAGCTGACGCTAAATAAAGAGTAAAGAGTGTAAATATCTCATATATATGTGTGAATATCACTTGGCTATCACTGTTAGCAATCTATTACACTGATGTAATAAACCAAGATACCTAAAACACTTACAATGGCTTTCAGAATGTGCCACGCCAAAGACTTACTGCTAACAAAAAGCAAAAAAGGAAGTCCTTTTTTATTCCATTTTACCATTGCTGAGTAATAGCAATGGTGGAATTACTTCACTTAAAGATGCACACGCGCAAAACTCAAAAGCGTGTGGCTCAAAAGCCTGTGGCAAAACTCAAAAGAGAGGCTTCATATGTGGTAAGTTTGCTCTTTGTCTGAGTATACAAACCTATTATTTTATCCTTCATTTTTGTACATTTTGAACTGTAAACTTGCTGTAATTGTATAGAAATGGCAAGATTTCAAAATGTATATTCGACTTCAGCACTCTCAAACCAAGGACCATTTTTGTCTGCTGAATAGTTCTTACGCAACTTTACATGGCACGTTTACCTTTTAGACTGTAGTTAAATTTAGCAAAAATTTAGAACAAAAAAAGGTTCTCTGACTTGTGGAAACTTTTTGTAACTTTCTAAAATAAGGTCCTGAATGAAATCCCTTAAAGCAGGCTTTCTGTTATAGAGAAGAACAATTAGAAGATGAAACATTAGACCCTGCAAAGGACCATCCTTATAATTTGCTATATAAAAACCAAACTTTTACTAAAGAACTCTGATTCTCTACTAAAGATATTTGACTATGCTGAAAACAGTCTGTGAGCTTTTTTACTATTTTATTTTTTTATTTACTGTATTTTGTGAATGCTTGATCAGATTAGGTTCATCACTACTGAATTGACGTTTCCAGGCTATTGTCCAAAAAAGATAAATATAAAGAATAAAGACCTGCCTTGGCATGTATCAATAGTTTTTTTCTTTTTTTCCTATTCTCTATTGGTGCTGGGTGTTCCAACACATTTGCTTTCTCAGTCTACTTTTGAAAATGGATCTCTCAGTTTCTACCACGGCTGTAAATTTGGGAAACGGCAGCAATCACTCGGATACACACTGTGCTCCAGAAGCTCAGCACATCTCCATCACTGTGCTCCTCTGCCTGGTCTATCTGACAGGACTGCTCCTTAATGGATTCAGCCTGTGGGTCTTCATGTGCAAGATGTCCAAATGGGGGACTGGAGCGGTCCTGCAGTTTAACCTGGCCATTAGTGATGCCATCGCATTTCCTGCCACGCCACTGTTGGCTGTCTACTTTGCCAATGGGAGCAAATGGGAGTTTGGAAATGAAATGTGCATGTTGAAGATAACCTTGCTCAGCATTCATTTCTATGGCAGCACCATGTTTCTTACCCTCATCAGTGTTCATCGCTATGTGATGGTAGTCCACATCAATAGAGCTTCACCAATGAAAAGGAAAAGCTTTGTGAAGAAACTTTGTTGTGGAGTTTGGTGTTTTTTGCTCGTGAAGGCCATCATTTACTGTGTCATTTTTCCTGTTACAAAAGATGAAGGTCACAAGCGATGCCTTTCTATACACCAGAAAGATCTCACTGAAGCATACTTCATCATTAACTTCATTCTCTTTATTTTTGGCTTCCTCTTACCTTTTGCTTTAACTGTGCTCTGCTACAGCCGCCTTGCCAGCTCACTGTCCCGCATCAAAGTGGATTCTGCTCAAGGCCAGGCAATCAAGACAAAGTCCTTGAGGATGATCGGAATATGTCTGGTTATTTTTGGATTTTGCCTCCTTCCTCTTAACATTATTCGGACTGCCGGGGTCATAGTTAAAAAGTACTTCCCCGAGAGCTGTCAGCTTCTTTTGAGTTTGGAAACGGCATATTACACATCTTACATCCTAGGGGGAATCAACTGCTGCTTGGATCCTCTTATCTATTTCTTTGGCTCACATCATTTTAGCAAAGCACTGAAAAAATCTCTTATAAGAAAGAGGGTTGAGGAGCAGGAAAGAGACCACAGAAATGAATCGGACACAGTAAGCATCTCTGCAAAAAGAAGTGTTGTTTACACAGTTTGTGAATGAAAGAACATCTACCATTCTTGTTTTTTTAAGTTTGGAAACTTCTCATTTCATGTGTTCAATGCATGTTTTTTTTTTCTGCAGAGGCTACTAAAATATTTTTGTCACTTTTCACAAACAGCCTGCTTGTGCTTGACAGTTATTTTTATGGGTTTAAGGTTTTTATGGTTTTTAAAGAATTGTTGACATTGATGACTCATCATTTTACTTTCAGCTGTTCTTTAAGCTTAAACTGCCTTGCATGCATTGCCAGACGTCTTTAACAGAACATGATGACGTTTTCTGTAAGACTTAAAAATAAAGGCGTTAAATGCTACTGTGATCGAATTTGCAGAAACGTTCTTTAAAGAACCTTAATAAAGAACCATTATTTGCAGATATGTGTTTAAGAATGTAACATAGGCCAGGTAACATAGCCCTGTACTTTGTTTCATGGTTTGGTGACTGAATTTGTAATATGGGGCCGCAGGTCCGTAAGTCTGTGGGTTCGAATCCCTGACCAGTAAATTTTCCTGAGGTACCTGTGAGCAAAGTACAGTCCCCATCATTGTTTCCTGGTCCCATCACTGCTTTAAAATTCTCTCCTCTGCAAATGTGTTACCCACCATGCTGTCTGATCAACATTGTTCAACACAGCATTGCAAAGTATAACCAAAAAAAAACTGGCTTTAGGTCTCACAGTTCAAGAACCTAAGGAAAAATGCTGTGCAGTAATGCAACCTTAAGACCGATTGCCATTCAAGTGGACATGGCATTCAAGTTTCAGCTAATGTTAATCCTGCTGAAAGGTAACTTGCTTATTTTTATTTTTTTTATTATTAATTTCTAATTTTATGTCCAGAAGTTTATAGCAATCCAGTGATTGAAGATCTGAGCGCAGAAGTAGATTTAGCTGTAGAAAAACAAAAAACATTGTGAAAAGTTATTAAGGGCCTTGTATGGTATGTGAGCAGAAGAACTTCTGAATGCGGTACTTAACAGGAAGCCAGCAAAGTTTTGTTCAGAAGGGTGCAAAGTGGTGATATGACGAAGTGAGAAGTGAAGCTGCAGAGTTCTGAGAAGCTGATCTGATGAAGAGAATTGGTGTTAGTGCAAGCAGCAGATATAAGTGAATGGTTAAAATTTTAACAGCATACTGAAAGAGGCAAGATCTCATTTAATCTAATCCATGTTGCACATGTGCAAGACTGTTATTCTAACAACAAAACTAATCTGAGAATCAAGGGGAAGAGCCGAGGCAATGATGGCACCAAGGTTATCAACCAAAGAGAAAGGGGGCAAAGCTGACCTTTCACTGAAAGAAACCACACGAAACGAAACAAAAATGAAAGTTCATCCAGCTTTTGATATCAGAAGACTTGCTTTAGCTTGGTGTGAATGAGTGTCAGCTGTGCAATAGTGAAAAGCATGTTTCAAATGACATAGTTCAAAAGGGGAGTGTGTAGATTATAAATAAAAACAGTTCAAGGACTTACTTGAGCCAAATCTAGTGTCAATAAAACTGTTTCTCTAACCATTTGTGATGTAACTTTGTCCCCTTTCTCTCTGGTTTTTGTGAACAGAAAATTAGCAAAGGATCAATGAAATTTAATAGTGTAAAGCACAGTTTTTTATTTATTTATTTTTTTATTAAACCCACGACTTTCTTGCTAAGAGGCAAAAGTGCCACCTTTATTCTATTCTATTTTGTAAATATTCTTCTTAATTCTAGTTTAGAATGATCACCTACTTTGACAACTACAAAAAGAAATATGTAAAGTAGCCCAAGTGAAAATATTAGATTAGTGGAATAATGGCATAAAAGAACATTTAGAGAATACAGAATTACACAATAATTTCTAGAACTGTGGTGGAACATTTGGAAGGGAAGTTCCTGTCCTTTGTTCTCTTTTTTGATGCATTTGAGGCTCAAAAGGAAACTGCTACAGATTCAACTTCTTCTTTTGGCTGCTCCCATTAGGGGTCGCCACAGCGAATCTACCATTTCCATTTCTTCCTGTCTTCTGCATCGGTACCAGTACACTTCTCCTCCACTCTTCAGGCATCCTCTCACTTTCTAAGATTGTGTTAAACAAACTGGTCAAAAACGGCCATCTCTCCTAAACACCTCCATCATTCCACCATTGTCATCAGGACCAACAGTCTTTCCATCGCTGTCCTTACTTCCATCTTGCTAATTTGCTTCACTTCCTGGTTCACTATCCTCACCTCATCCAATCTTCTCTATCTCTCTGGTTCTCTTCCATCTTCATCAGCCCCTCAAAGTACTCCTTCCATCTGCTCAATACACTCTGCTCGTTTGTGAGTATGTTTCCATTTCCATGATTTATCACCCTGACCTGCTGCGCATCTTTCCCAGCTCTGTCTTTTTGTCTAACCAATTGATATAGGTCCTTTTCTCCTTCCTTACTGTCCAACCTCTCATACAATTCACTATACACCTTACCTTTAGCCTTCGCCACTTCTTTCTACTCCCTGTTCTTCATGTCCTTGTACTCCTGTCTACTTTCTTGACCATCTCTGACTATCCCATTTCTTTTTTGCTTGCCTCTTCTATATACACTCCTGAACTTATGGGTTCCACCAACAGGTTTCCTTATCCTCCTTATACCTGTTAAACCTAGTTCTAGCTGTTCCCCTAACCACTATTGCAGTAGTTGCACAGCAATCTGCTAAATCTCCACTACCTCCCGGTGCACGTGTAAAATCTTGCCTGAATTCCATCTTGCAGTCCTCCTTCTTCAGCTTCCACCATCTGATCCTCGACTCTGCTCTCTGCACTTTCCTCCTCTTCTTGAACTGCAATGTCATCCTACAGACCACCATCCTCTGCTGTTTAGATACAATCTCCCCTGTCACAACTTTGCAGTCTTCAATCTTCTTCACACCGAACCTCCTGCAAAGGACATAAACCACCCGTGTGCATCTTCCTCCACTATTATATGTCACCATGTGCTCCTCCCTCTTCTTAAAGTAGGTATTAACTACAGCTATTTCCATCCTTTTAGCAAAATCTACAGTCATCTGACCTTCAGCTCACCTCTCCTTGACACTATATCTACCCATCACCTCTGTTCCCATCACCAACATGTCCATTAAAGTATGCGCCAATCACCACTCTCTCCCCCTACGCGTTCACTCTCTATCACTCCAGAATTCTTCTTTCACCTGCACCTCACATCCAACTTGTGGGTCACATGCGCCAACACCATTCATTTTCACATCTTCAACTTCCAGCTTCAAACTCATCACCCTCTCGGTCACCCTCTTCACCTCCAAAACACTCTTCGAATACTCTTCCTTCAGGATAACACCTCCATTCCTCCTTCTACCCACACCATGGTAAAACAATTTAATCCCTCCTTCAATACACCTGGCCTTACTACCCTTCCATCTAGTCTCACAAAATATCACCCTTCCTCCTCTCCATCATATCAGCTAATTCTCTACCTTTACCAGTCATGCTGCCAACATTCAAAGTCCCTACTCTCACTTCCACTCTCCTCTCCTTCTTTCTCTCCTCCTCCATCTGGACATGCTTTCCTCCTCTTCCTCCTCTAAGTCAGACTCACGGAAATGTTTTAAAATGTTTCTTATTATTGTTCCGGCTACTGGCTCCACCCCCACCTGCCGCGCCAGGTGACCGCCGTGACGTCACGATGACGGGCCGAAACTCAGGTGGGAAAGTTTCCAGATCAGCCGCCCGTCTGCGGTGGATTGGAGCACAAAAACAAACCGGGAGATGGGGAAACTGCAGGCGTTTGAGATCATTCTGAAAGACAACAAAGTGGTTTACAGTCCCGGCGATTCCATCTCTGGCACTGTGAGCGTCACCACTGCGCAGCCCTTACAGTGCAAAGGTAAGGAAAGGTGTTCAGACCCACTAAAACATGGTGGGAAGTCTGTGGTCAAACGGCTCCTCTGAAGGTTTTCACTGCCACAAACCAGGAAAATGGCTCAAGACGCGGCTTTGACAAGTTTAAAGCAACCCAAAATGGGGTCTACCGCAAGCCTTAGGTCATACTTTATTGGTCCAATTGCTAAATAATACATTTGGCAGGTAGCACACAGGTAAAAACATCGTGTATTCTTTTTAACGCTGTACTCCAGGGATGCTAAAAAACTAGGCCTAATTTGACATAAAAAGCAAAATGTAAAGTAGCCAACAAGATATATTTTATAAAATAACACCACTTATATCTGCCTGGAGTATCACTCTGTCAATTCCTCGAGTTATTAACACGTTATAGCGAATAAAATGTAGCTTAGTCCTCAACCGCTCTCAGAAGTGGCTTCGAATGTTCCGTTCCACCTTAACTGGAGCGACAGTTATAGCTTCTTTTAAGGTGGAATGAAACAGTCATCTCTTAGACAGAAGTGGTAAAATCAGAGGAACGGAGCAGATCGTGGTGTTTGTGTTTTGTAGCCTCGGTGTGAAATATTTCTTGACACTGCCTTTGCAGGATGTGTAAGGAGAACACTTTTTATTCTTTATAAAACTTTGATCGAGGATTTCTATGATGGAAAAAGGATACCTGAACTGAAAAAATAGGAAAAGCCTTGGCCTGCATTGTTTTTTCCCAGTTGGCTCATGTGTATTCAGCCCTCAAGCTTTTCAGAAACCGGTCTGGATGGTTAATGATTCACATCATACCTTAAAGTATCTGTGATCAGCCCTGATACTCCACTTCAACCCCTAACCCAACATCCCACAGTGTAAAAGCTATTGCTGGCAGTAGTGAAACCAAACTTTCCAAGTCTTTGTGCTTAAAGGGTCTTTATTGTGGAAAACCACACTTGCCCCCTTTATTTGAATTAGCTTTTTTGGTATTTTGGCAGCGGTGGCCTAGTGGTTAGGAAGTTGGCCCCGCATCGGAAGATTGTGGGTTCAATTCCCTCAAAAAAAAAAAAGTAGGTTGCCCTGAGGTAGGTACCGTCCCCGTCACTGCTCCCCGGGCGCTTTCAATAGCTGCCCACTGCTGCACGGTGTTTGTGTGCATGGGTTAAAAGCAGAGGTCCAATTTCGGTGTGGTTCATGGTTTGCAGTGCTGTGACCTCGCAATGACAAGGGTTGTCACTTTCACTTTCACTTAAGATCTTTCTGCAAAGTTGGAAAAAAAAAAAGTACATTCTGTTACCTGGCCCATAAAGTCTGGACGGCAGACTGCAGACGTCCCCTTTTTAAAAACATTCCTTACATGATTTTTGAAAAGCAATCTTTTAGATGATATCTGTCTTTTCAGCAAGGATTTCACAACAGATGTTATTTATGCAGCAATACGAACAGCCTTTTTATTCCTGAGGTTGAAAAGGATCCTGTACAAATGAATCATATCTATTTTTTTGGTGCATAACAAAAAATATAGCTTATACATCCTAAGACCTCATTTTTAAACACCAGCCATATGCTTTAACAACACACCGAAGGTTGGAAAGTCAGGTTATACAAGGCATTGTTCTCAATAATGTTATTATCACCAGCCTTATTGTTACTGTTGAGTGCTACTCGAACCAGATCAGACTCGTTTTTCTCCGTAAAAATCAGACACAAGGTCCTGCAGAAGCGGCTGCAACTTCTATCAGTTCACCTTTCTCAAATATTACAGCATGAATAGTATTAATGTACTTTATTATTTGTGCAGTAACAAGGAAACCCCTGTGATATTCTTATTGCATATTGCATGCTCTATGGATTGCATTTACCAATTCGACTCTAACATTCTTCTAACAGATATCACTCATATAATGTCATAGAGCTGCACAATTTCATTATCACCTGTTAAATCACATTACCAGTCATTCTTTCTTACCAATCACAGCCCCAGGTCAGTTGTTCTGGTTGTTAAATTATTTATCTGACGTATTTCTGTAGTGGAACAAACATCAAAGGACTTGGACAACCTTTAACTCTTAAAGACACAGATTCACCAAGATGTTTTAAGGAGCATTCATTTTCATTTGTTTTTTTCACATTGTGGAACAAAATCATAACATGCAGCAATATAACCATAACTCCATATGTTTGCTCATATTCTGCAGCCCTATGATATAATCTCAGAACCAACAAAAATAAGTAACACATCACATTTAGAAATGCATTTAAAAGCTATAAATAGTGATTTTAAGGATGTTCAAAATATGCTAAGAAAAAAGAGGGTATCATAATTTTATGTCATTTATCTCAATTAAGACATTGAGATATTTCCAGACCATAACTGTTAAATAATGGTGGCTAGATGCCATTATTGAAAAAAGCAGCCAAGTAGAGCCACCTTGCAAACCAATATATCTCCAAAAAAACTACTTTTCTAGAAGAAGGTAATAAAACATCCTTAATTTTGATGCAATGAAATATTATTCTGAGTAATAGCTATTTCTTTAGGTATTGACAGTGTTCAAAAAGTATAGTTATTGTATAGAAAGGCACATGATCTAGGCAGAGGGAACAGATTTCAGCTTTCATGTGTTACAGAATATCCTAAATGTTTGAAACAACAAAGCACCAAGATGGCCTGGGCCAGCAACAAAGATGCATCTGTCGGGCCACCTGTGCAGTCAAACCCAACCAGGCACAAGAAGCCCCCCCAGCTGGCCTTCGGCAGTCTCAGTTCCGACAATACTGTTATTGTTGCTGTGCTGGTGTGGGAGGAGAAGTCAGTGTTATTGTTGGTGCATTATTCTTTAAAGAAGCAGAAGACATGATTGTGGCTTGCGTTTTGTTCACATTTGGGGTTTGATTGGTTTGTGTGCAAATTCAGTGGCAGCAGTGGGCTCCTGCTGCAGAATCTATGAACTTGTAGAAGTAAGTAAGTGTAAGCAGAAATGGACAAGGCTTGACTGTTTATGTAAACATTTTGCTCTTTTGTGACAACTCTGTTGTCTTGGTTTGCTAGAATGTAATGTAAACTGGCTCTCACCACCTTTGGGTGTTGCTGAGTTGTGATCTGTGAAGAACTGGTTTGTCGACATTCCCAGTGAAGCACAAAAGAAAAGAAATTCCACAACATGGCATGATCACGGATCATTGTTTAACCAGTGTACTGAAATGCTGACTGTCCATGCTGAGTATTTTGGTCTTAGTCTTAAGTCTAAGAATTTCAGTTTGAAGGTTTTATGCCACTGCCGCTGGTATTGGAAGTCTTTGGGGGAAAAACCCTGAAAACACTATCATCATCATCAAAAAAGATCATCATTTTTCAATGGACAGTAGTCATTTTATTGTATTTTTCATAATTCATAAACCCAGATAATAGTCTCAGTTTCAGTAAAAATAAATAAATAAATAAAACGGAAAAAATGTATAGATTTATGAGTTAGTATATTAATTTGTTACAAGAATTAAGAGTTTTGGTTATGCATATTATCTTGTTTATATAAAAAATATAAAACTACATTTTGTCATCAGGCCTTTAGACAAAATACACAAACTTACATAATGAAAAAAATAAACTGAATTTTAAATTAGGCCTTTAAAGAAAACAATTCAAATTAAAAATGTTTAGTTAATAAGACACAAGGGAATATTCTGTATGATCAGTGTTTTTATATCTGCAAGTAAAATCTACATTATCTGCAAAAAACAGCATTATTTTTATAGGACTAAAGCTTTGATGATGTGCTATTGATGATGTGCTATTGCTCTTTGAAGTTTCTTCTTCTGAAGTTTCTACACTTCAGTAAGAACAACAGGTAAACATGACACCAGGAGACCTTTTTGAGGAAACATCTGTTCTGTATTCCTGCTGCGTTGCTCAATAGCTGTGGTCATATGGTTACGTCTTGTTACCATTAACCCATTTTCTATTTTATTAGACGTCTGCGTTTTGTGGTACACCAAGTCATTCAAAATTATTGGAAAGGAGCTCATTGAGAACACCTCTTTGGGGGGGAAAAAAAAGTTTGTGAAATGAAGTGAGAATTTCTGAGAACTGAGCGTATTTCTCTTAAACTAAAATGGAATTTCTAATGAAGCAGAACTGATACATATTTCCATTTGTTTTCCTATGAAACTGCCAATTATATATTTCTTTATTCCTTAGAATTTTTAATGAAGTAAATGAGATTATTTGTTGACTGTCCTTTGTCATTGTGTATGTTTGTTCATTGCCATCTGTTGTTCTATAATTTGCACTTTTCTAACTTGCAGAGATCAAAGTGAACTGCCAAGGTTATTGTGGCGTGACTAACAAAGCAAATGACATGACCTGGGCAGAGGAAGAGCAGTACTTCAGCAGTTCACTGTCAGTGGCAGATAAAGGTAATTGATTCATTCTCTCCCCTTCTCCTCCCTGTATTTCCCCAGTCCATGCAAAGAGGTTAATTCATTATACAGGACATAAAACAGTGCCAGGATGTTTTTTGCATCTGCTCTGGCAAATCCTGCTGCAAAATATTAGCAACATAAGGTAAATCACATAGATGTAGTCACTTACCGATGATAAAAGTTACATGAATAAGAAAGTGACCTGTAACATATTATTAGATTAGTACATATAATCCAATTTTATTATTTTCTTCTTTCGCCTGCTCCTTTTGGGGGTTGCCAGCAAACGTCATCCATAAACTTCCTCTTTTCCTCTTTCCTTTTTTCTCTAACTTTGTCTCCAAAATGTACAACCTGAGTCCCTTTAATATACATGTTTCTAATGCGATCCATCCTTGTCACACCCAATGAGAATCTCAGTTTTTCTGTCTTTTTGTCAGTACTACTGTCTCCAACCGAAATCTACAAAGGCGATCCGATTTTATCATACATACATATTGGTTTCTTTTAGGACTATTGAAGATAATGCATAAAAATACTTTAAAAAATAACCATTAATTGGCAACTTTTTTTAACAGCTTTTTTTTTTTAACTCGTTTTAACTAACTAACGTTTTATCTGATTTCTGTACTAGTCCAGACTAGATGCTGTGCATTGCTCTAAGATGAATTGTATACTTTTATTAATTGCCAATTGTTTACTTGTAACTTAGTCTGTTTGAAGTTTAACACATGGAATACTGCCCATATCTTAATAAGCCCTCCCCATTCCCTATCGTCTCCCCAATACCATACATTATTATTGTGATACATGATACATGTTATGCCAGTTTTGAAAGCACTCAGTAATTCTTTGTTACAGATGGATTTTCAAAAATGTCTTCTTGAGTTTTCAGATTACACAAAAGAAGTATCCAGAGGACGGAATGCCCTCTGCTGATTTCAGATCAGTGATATAGTACATAATGAGGGAGATATGATGTGGTGTTGCTAAGACTAAAATATCATCCCCATTCTTAAACAGACTCCTTGTGTGTTCACAATAGACTATTATTCTCCTAATGGTGCCGGCCCTGCAGCCCCACTGTGCTCTAGTAGTACTAGCCAAGCAGAACTCTCCAAATAATTGGATCAGATCAGGTAGTCCTGCCAGATGTAGATATCAAACTTGGAGAACAAATGTTTAGCTGTTATGCTTCTCTTAAATGGAAGTAGTTGACAGACACTTTCAAACCCAGGCTGAAATTGTTGCTGTTTGATCTGATTTATTTTACATTTGCTTTTACACTCATGTTTCATCTATTATTACCATGTTTGTCTTAATTTCTGTTTGCTTTTGTCTTTTAAATGCTTTGCATTTTGTATTTGCTCATTTGTAAAGCACTGCAGGATTTGAAAGGTGCTATATAAATGAACATGCCTGGCCTTGCCTTTTCTGCATGATTCTACTCTGCATGAGACTACTCTCTTCAACATACAAATTAAAGCTTACAAACTTGGGCTGTATAAAATTTAAGATCTATTAATGTTATCAGAAGTATTGTCTGCTACTTACTGTTTTTTTTTTTTTTGTATTTTGTTGTAAAATTGTATTGTAAATAGTAAATATTGAAGACACTGCTATTTATTTCAAATGTTTCCTCTGATGTTTCCATAACCAGTTGTTTGTCTCTATGTTCCTGTTTTATTTATTGCAGTCTCTAATTTTATTTCTTATTATCTCCCTTCTTTCTTTGTCTCTCACTTATGTTGCTCTTCTCTAATTTCTTAATAATTCTATCACACCCCCCACCCCACCCCCTGCTCTTTCTCTCTGTGGATGCATGTAATTTTCCCAGGAACTCTGAAACAGGGGGAACACACTTTTCCCTTTAGGTTTCTTCTACCAGGTAATATTCTAACAAATTAAATATACACAAGCATTTTTATTACTTTAAATAGGATGATACAAACTTGCTAAACTGGGTTTCCTATCACTGACTACAATGATAAAGATGACACATAAAATAATACAGTTGTACAAAGAATAAAAAATAGCTGACTGGTAGTAGAGAAGAGCCTTATGCGGGATAACATCTGATTGTTGTTGTGTAGTTTCAAATGGAATTTGCTGAGTGTTGATTTTTGGGGCTAAGCGAAGCCTATAGTGGCACAACCATCAGGGTAGCTTCACTAATCAGGCCTTTAGGGTGGTCTGGAGAGAGGAAATCCATGCCATCCCAATGGGAGTTTGCTAAATGACTCTCAGATCATGATTCTCTGGTGTGATGAAACAAAGACTGAACAACGTGTGTGGAGGAAACCAGGCCAACATCACCTCCCCTAAAGTGAAAGACAGTAGTGGCAGTATTAAGCAGTGGGGTGTTCTCTAATGATTAGATGGATGGAGTGAAACCCTCAGTGCTCAGGATAGCATTCTGGGGTGAATGTTTTCCCATCAGCAAGTCCACCACCAGAAGAATCTCTGGAAAAAATTGAGAACTCTACCAATATTTGAAAAATCTTCTGGCATAGTTTGAGGGTGATTTATTTGGTTAAAGCATGTAACAAACTTAACATTAAAATTTCTAAACCTGTTTTCCAAAGACTGTAACTCTCCATAAAACTTTGAGGTTCCCATTTACAACATACATTCCATTAGAAAAGCAAAAGAGTGTTTTTTGTTTTAAGAGTTTAAAGAACCAACTGATGGTTCTCAGTACTTACATCATAAATAATAATAATAATAATAATAATAATAATAATAATTTTATTTAGCGCCTTTCTCAAACCCAAGGTCACTTTACAATATTTACAATATTTATTTTACATAAATGGGATATTTCACTATTTTTAAATTTATAAAACAATCAAATGTTTCTATTAGCTTTTGCATTGTTGAGTATTTTTAGTTGATGAAATTATTTAATCAGATGAGTTTTAAAAATAACAAAATTTTGAATACTTCAGAGTGGATACCTAGAATTTGGTATACCTAGAATTTGGTATGTTTCTTTTAATTGTTTGAAGTGAATAAGACCCTTTTGAACCAGGCTATGTGGATAAGACAGCATGACATTGGTTGCTAGGTTCCTTTTCTGGTAAAAAATTAATTGTCTGAAGGTTTTAAATTAGTTCATTAAATGAAGAAATGCTCTTTGGGAAGGTATGTGTCTGAACTGTGTTTCTTTGTTTTCTAGCCACAGCGCCAACATCGTATGAAGGGCCTTATGGAAGGATTATGTACAGAGTTAGAGCCTTTATCGACACACCTCGCTTTGCAAAAGACTACCAGACAGAGAAGCCCTTCTATATGCTCAACACTATAAACCTCAATGAAGTACCTGACATACATGTTAGTCTATTGTAAATCTATCAGTAAATCATAACCACTGTAATCTGCTTTAAAGATGGCAAAAAAGGCTTTAGATGAACTAACTGTTGTGTAGAGCTGTTGTGACTAGTAACGCTTGTAATTACTAGTGACTGTCCAATTAATGTCTTTAGTACAATAGTCACTAAATTATTTACCTGGTCAATTTAACATGCTGATACTGTGTTTTATAGGAACCAAATGCTGCATCGGTAACTAAGAACTTCTCTTACATGCTGATGAAGAATGGGACAGTTTTGCTGACAGCTAAAAGTGACTTGCGAGGTTATATTCCAGGTCAGGTCATCAAAGTGTTTGCAGAGATCGAAAATCGTTCTGGGAAGTCCACAGGCCATGTAGTAGCAAGTCTAATGCAGGTAATTAGAAAGTGATATCTTTGAATGCAGTGCATTCAGGTGATACTGTGTGGTTCATTTTCACACTTGCATAAAAAGTTACATTTTTTTCATGTTGTCCTAGTTTAACATTTTATACATGTATCAGTTTTGGTAGGTCTTGATAATTCCCAAATTCCTGCTCCCTGTTTAGTAACATTTTCTCTTTCTTGTGTTTGATTAGAAAGTTACATATAATACAAAGAGGCCAACACATGACCTTAGAGCAATCGCAGAAGTACAGGGGGCTGCAGTGAAGGCGGGAAAGAAGGCTGAATGGAAAGAACAGATTATTGTGCCTTCTCTGCCCCAGTCCTCTCTCGCTGGCTGTAATCTCATTCAGATCAACTATTTCATTCAGGTGCGTGTTATCTCATCAGTCTCATCATGGTTTTCTTTTACTTTACTTAGTCTCATCTAACTAACTAGATTAATTAATTACTGAATCAAATTCAATTTCCATTTTGTATTGACCTAGTGCTTCAGATTATTATTATTTTTTGCTTCATATGTTTTAACTTGTTTTCAAACTTGCTCAGTACCTTTTATTATCTGTCTTTCCCTTAAAGATTTAAATTTGGATTAAGGATTAAAGAATTTCTTAATTGTATACATACGATGCGTATCTAGGAGTAAAGAATGATTAAAAGTGATTAAACCACACTCTTGTCTTGTTCCTGCTTGAAATTATACTGACTCTCTTTTTGGACAGGTTTCTTTAAAGTACCCGGAAATAGTACTGGCTCTGCCCATCCACATTGGAAATGTTGCAGTGGATCCCAGCCTCCACACTTCAAAGCCACAGTCAAAGCCGCAGCCAGAGCCACCTGTCCCGTCACCATGTGCACCTTCTGCCTCTCCTAAATCAACTGTACCTCGATCTGCATCCATCAACACGACCCCTCAGCCAGCCCCCAGACCAGCTCCCCGGCCACGTCCAAGAAGCACATGCATTACTCCCAGCGCCCCTCCGCCAGAGACGGATACACTGGATGCAGGCACTCGACACAATGAGGAGATTTCTACCAAGAGCCGCTCTCGGCGGCAGGCCAGCGGTTCTGAGAATGCCGTGTCTCCCAGTGGCTTCAGCTATGCTCCAGGCCTCACTTTCTCACAAAGCCAACGTACGAACAATAGCAACACCTCAACATCTCACTTCTCCTCAGGAGCCAGCATCCCTCTTTTCACTGAGGCAAATGCTCCACCTGTCCTGACCAATAGTCCTCTCAATCTGCCTCCAGGGTACAGGAGTTCTGCATACCCACATGGTAAGGCAATATGACTTGATGCCTTTTCTCAGCTGCATGCTGTTGTGTGAGAAAGTTTGGGCACCCAGGTCAAATGATACATTTTGTTAATTTCCCATCATTTCACCTCACCTCTGCATGGAACAGGAAAGGGGAAGCTTACCCCACCTTTCGCAACCCCAGCTCTACATGTAAAAATACTTAAATGACATTTCTGTTTATTTGAATACATATTAATTTGCTGAATTTGACTTATTTGGGGAAAATAACATGATGCATACAGTCAGCTGCGTAGCCCATGAGAAATCTGTAAGACATGATTCGCTTTCTTCTTATTGGAAGTGTGAAACCTGCTCCTGTGTGTGTAGTGCTCCCATGTGGCACAAGTGGTAATTACAGGACATTTACAATTAATTCTTCGTGCCCCAAATAATGCTCATGATAAAACCTTTTCACTTGATAACAACGATCAAAACTCCTTTCTTTTCCAGAGCCTCCACCATCTTATGAAGACAGCTGCACCAACACATAAGATACCTGCGCAGTCTGTGCTCAAGAAGAACACCTGATGACCCATTTAAGACTTGTCGTTCTTGTTCTTTGAGGATCATGTTCAAACTATATAGACTCATGGGGTTTTTGTTTCTGTGGGCATGACACAGCTTCTGTCATACCAGTCATGTTAATTTGTGGTTCTTTGCTTTTATGTGGAAGTCATTGCATTATATAAATATATTTGGAAATATCCCAAGAGGGAAATAATAATAATAATAATAATAATAATAATATTATAATGTGGCTTTAATTATTTCACCTCTACTAGCAAAAACAAACAAACATTAGACTCTAGAAACATGTTGCTATATGTTCTTTATTTGTTCTGCGTTGCTTGTCCTTTTCTCTGCGTTACTGGCTGTAGTTTAATTTGCTTTTAGAACCAGTCATATATACAAAGTTCTTCAGAATTATCACAAATCTGTGCAAAAAAAGGAAATGTTGGTCATGTTATTTTTTATTTAATATATTCCTTTTTTTGTTAAAGATATTTGACAAACACTGCGTTTTCATTTAATAAAAATTTGGCATTCAGCTTAAATATCTTTCACTGCACAAAATGCTGAATTAAAATTAAGATGTTTTTAATAAATCTGTTTTAAACTTCACCTTTTGTTGCTTTGTCTATTAACACTTTCTTGGTAGGGATCATTTTTAATTTTTGCTTTATGTGATGAAAGTAGTTTTGATTGAGTGGAGATTTTTCCAGATCTAGCATGAGCGATTCAGCCCCATAAGAGCTATGTTATGGTCATTTACATTAGATCAGTAAAAAAAGAAAAGAAAGGAATTGTACAGTGCTGTAAGGCTATACAACACTACAGTTCCTTATCTTTCAGCTGCTCCTGTTTAGAGGTCACCACAGCAGATCATCCGTTTCCGTTTCTGTCAGTCCCCTGCATCTTCCACTTTCTCTGTGACTGCCTGCATGTCCTCATACATTAAGCTCCTCTTTGGCTTTGATCTTTTCCTCCATCCTCAACAACGTTCTCCCAATATAGTTCTCATCTAGCCTCTGTACATTTCCAAACCTACACAGTCTCGCTCCCCTGACTTTGTTTCCAAAATGTTCAAGCAGAGCAATCATCCTACTATACTCATTCTTAATCCTGTCCATCTTCATCACTCCAAATGCAAACCTCACCATTTCAGCCTGTCATTTTGTCTGTGCATTTGTGTGTGTGTGTGTGTGTCTCTGCAAGGGTGTGTATATACAAAGATCTCTCTCTTGTGTGTGTTGTATGTATGTATATATATATATATATATATATATATATATATATATATATATATATGCTGTAAACAGAATGCTTTCAGAAATATAAATAATTATTGTTATTTTGATCAAAAATGCAAAGTGAGAGAACAAAAGAAAAACAGGGTGGTGGTGGTCTAGTGGTAGGGTACTTGCCTACGGACCTATGGATTCAGAGGTTCCCAGTTCGAATCCCACCTCTAGCACTACCACCATTGGTACCTTGAGCAAGACCCTTAACCCTGAGTTGCTCCAGGGGGACTGTCCCTGTAATTAGGACCTGTAAATCGCTCTGGATAAGAGCGTCTGCTAAATGCCGTAAATGTAAAAATCTAAATCAAATCAATATTTGATGTTACTACCTTTTGCCTTCAAACCAGCATCAGTTCTTCTAGGTACACTTGCACAAAGTCAGGGATTCTGTAGGATTATAGTCGGTGTGTGATCAACCAGTTTTACCAAACAGGTGCTGATGATCATCAATGTCACACGGAGGCTCAAACAGTCATGTTTGGAACAACCTACCAGCCGAGTTCCTTCAAAAACTATGCAAGTGTACCTAGAAGAACTGATGCTGTTTTGAAGGCAAAGGGTGGTCACACCGAATACTGATTTGATTTAGATTCTCTTTTGTTCATTCACTGCATTTTGTTGATTGAAGAAAATAAATGATTAACACTTCCATTTCTGAAAGCGTTCTTTGTTTATAGCATTTTTCCACACCTGCCTAAAACTTTTGCACAGTACTGTATATAGTGAAAGTGACGTCATTGTGAAGCACGGCACAACACACAGTGAACCACAATGTAATGCTGCCTCTGCATTTAACCTATACACACCATGCACCTATTAAAAGCACCCAGGGAGCAGTGATGGGGACCTTGCTAAAGCATAGCACTGGTAAGGGATTCAGACTCACGATCGGGTCTAACTCCCTAAATACTAGGCCACATATGAAAGTGAAAGTGACAACCCTTGTCATTGCAAGGTCACAGCACAGCAGACAGTGAACCACAACAAAATTGGACCTCTGCATTTAACCCATGCACACTCAAACACCGTGCAGCAGTGGGCAGCTATTGAAAGCGCCCGGGGAGCAGTGACGGGGGCAGCACCTTGCTTAAGGGTACCTCAGGGCAACCTATTGGGAAGGGGTTCGAACCCCTGATCCTCCGGCTAACACCCTAACCACTAGGCCACCGCTGCCTATATATACATATTTATACTGACATTTGTTTTTTACTTTTTTCTCTGTAACACTTAAATTTCTCGGCATGTGATAAAATTCTATTCTATTCTATTCTACAATCCCATGTGCAACTAATGCGTTTTTATAAGCCGCCAGTAGGGGGCGCCGCGCGGCTGATCACAGAGCGCATGTAACAGGCTGGAGAAAGGAGAGGAAGCAAGGCTACAAACTTTCTTTGTTTTTATCTTTTTTTTAGTAACATGCAGGACTTTTCCAGTTAACAGGTATGAACTTGGTCTCATTCCCTCCTGAAGCACCTCTCGATCATGTTGGAGTCCTCACTCTTTCTTCCTGACTGCAATGTTTTGATTGAGGATGTTGGGCTAGCGCTGGGAGTTAGCCGGCTAGCTAACACCAATTAGTGCTTTTTTAGGTTTTGCAGGGAGAGAAAATCTCTGGTTTTCACACTTTGCATGCTTTTAGGGACATTTCTCATGACATGTACTTGCTAGAAACGATCATTAGCGAGGAAGGTCTTCATAAATCATTCTTTACCTTGTAAAAAAACTGTTGTCATGGGAATGTTAGTTCAGATGAATCTCTCCTGTATCCACAAATAAACACATCAGCCAGTTCATGTTGCTCTTCTACTGTTTCTAGCTCATTCCAGTTCTCTGGCTGTGTGCAGTCCTGTCCTGACCTATGGGTTTATTTTTTTGTTGTTGTTTTGTTTTTGTTTTTTTGCAGGAAGGAGGATTTTTTGGCAGGTCACAGTTATGGGTGCCAAGAATAAACCTAAAAAAGCTGGTAAGTTCCATTAAAGGCAGTAAATGTTGAACGTGATCATATAGACACATGACAGCTCTTTAAAGGACCGTGATCTTCTGCCGCAGGATATTTTTGAATGAATGACTTTCTGTGCCCGTGCTTCCATGATTGGTTGGGGGTCTTTGTGCCAAATGAGATTCAGACGTGTTGCTGCTTATTTCAGATTTTCTACAGTTTTATTGCATTTTTATTGCTGTAAATTAAAAAATGATTTCCACTCTCCACAGTTTACTTCAGGATCATATTTGTTGCTGATCTGCCTGTTGTTTAAAGTAGTGTATGCTGCACTTGCGGACCATATTAAGACCATTATAACATTGTCATTGTTTGGTCATGTTAGTAAGTACAGCAGCAGATGTGACTGTATGTTTATTATAATGCACAATGCACTTGTATTGTTAACGTATGCGATCAGGTTCACTATGTGGACTGTATGCTGTAGTGATGCACATTGCATTTTTTAATGGTGCCGACTCTCCTCTACAATTACTGAATATCTGTGAATCTCTAAATGCAGCTTCCCTTCTTATTAAGTGAGAAGTTAAAAAGAAGACTTAAATTGCACGTCGTACATTATTTTACTACCCTGCTTATGAAATTAAAACCATTGAATCTGTAACGTTTACTGACCGAAGGATTAGCAGATGCTTGTGATTTAGTATCTTCAGTAATTGGATTTTCATCCACATGATCTTTTGACTGTGATAAACATCCTTTCAGTGGATGTTCCAGTGTAAACGCTCAAGAACAAACTGAGAATGTTCTAGCATGAAGAGATGTGGTCTGTACAACTTTCAAAATTTCTAAATATGGACAATAAGACGTTGTAACTCTAATGCCGTCGATAATCCATTGAGGCCTTGAGTCATGACTATACTGCAGACCCATTTAAGAGAAAGTTTCAGGCTTTTTCTAGCAAGTCACATCAAAATAGGCAAAAAAATCTTATGTCAAAATTACTGCACCAATCCTAAGCAGTGGCTTTTATATAACAGAAATTGTAAGCTTGGCGGGCAGCAGTGGCCTAGTGGTTCGGGCGTTGGCCACATGATTGGAGGATCAGGGGTTCGAACCCCTTCCCAATAGGTTGCCCTGAGGTACCCTTGAGCAAGGTGCCAGCCCCGTCAAGCTCCCCCCTGCGATGGCTGGCGACCTGTCCAGGGTGTGTCCCCTGTCCTTCGCCCTGTGTGAGCTGGGATGGACTCCAGCACCCCCCGCGACCCCGAGCTTGGGAGGAGCAGAGGGCCTTATGATGATACAATAATCAAAAAATACACTGTTGTTATAACTTTGTTTATGTATTTATGATTGTTCAGGTGTGGATAAATCAGGTGATCCATCAAAGCGAGGAAGAAAAACCAAGCCCAAACCCAAGGGCAGGAGCTCAGAATTGAGTGGACAACATCCAGCAGTAAAAGAGCAGAAGAGCATGGAAACAGATAATGATTTACTTGCTGGTAAAACTGCAGTAAAAGAAGCCTCTTCTCCCTGCATTACCTCAGGCAGTGAAGGAGCCATCCGAGAAATACAACAGTCTCAAAAGACACAGAGTTTAGATTCCAGTAACGCAATAAGCTACGCAGTGAAGAGTCAGCAGAGTTTATCTGCAGAAGCCTCTGGGGTGATTGGAGTGGATAAAGCTATTTTAAAGGGCTCTGAGGAAGTGAGGAAAAGTTCTGCCCCAGTGCAGTCACGCCTGGCCTGGAAGACCATGGTTGGACCAGCTTCTCCTCAAGATGCACTCAAGGTAACTGTATCCACTCCTTATGATATTGTCCGGTATGTTACTGTTCCCTGTTTGGGTGGAGAGAATGTTTAAGGATCACTGTTACTGACTGCAGCCCATCTGCTTCTGTGCAGTTCATGAGCCCTTTCTGAAACCCATCTGTCAACAGAAATGCACCATTAGGTGCACTGCATTGTCTAGAAAATGGCCAGTAAGGTCAATGTTCAAAAAACTCCAGCAAAATAGTTGTTCCTGATGCACTTATCAAGCAGCACACAGACCGACATGCTATAAGATCTGATCAGTGGTGATCCTGTGTTGGTCTCTATGCTTGTTCTTCCTGTGTTGTTTCTGTCAGTACATCACTGTCCAAACATCAGGTGGATTCGAGATGCTAAGTTCCCTGTGATGCTGTGCATGAGATCTTCTGTTTGTCTGCCCTGTTATGGATTGACACTGTGTTTCTCCTTCTTTTGTTTTAAGAGTGCTGCTGTTATCTTCGGTATCTCCTGTGTTCGTGGTTAGGATAAGCAGCTCAGTTAAAGAATGGATGAAAAAGTTGTTTATCTGTACTTACATTGTATTACTTTATTACAAAACCAAACTGCTTTTCATATATTTAAGCCACATTTAGATAAAGGTATCATAATTTGTCAATTTATCAAAGTAATCCATTATTTTTACAGCACTAATATATGTTAACTGTGTTTTGTTTTATTTCATGTTAACATACAAAGATCTTCAGTCCTGGAAAAGACACTTCATTGAGAGACCTAGAGCTGGAGAGGCGTTCTCCACCTCCTCAGTTAAAGCTACCTCAGAAACAGAAAGGTCCATCAACACATGCAGGTCAGTAATAACCTCTTTTACGGGCAAAAAGAGTGCAGCATTTTTTAACGCTGTTTTCTTTCCGTGTTATTAACCAGTGGTGAGAAAAAAGAAGAGAAAGATGGGTTTGTATAATTTTGTTCCCAAGAAGAAAACCAAAGTGTCATCTAGGCAGAATCTTAGAATACCTTCTCCAAACAGCCAGGTAAATCATCTCTTATTGTTTTGCATTATTTTTAGTTTGTAGAGATGCATCATACCGAAAGGAAATTAAAATGAACATGACACTATTCCATCATTCCTCCAGTCTGTTGTAATGTTTGAACGGTAAAAATAGACATGGATCAGAGTATTTTTGTGATGCAAAGCAGTGACATTTGTTTCCTGCTCGAAACATTCTGTAATCTCTCTGACAGCACTCTGGTTCTGCTTTTTCTACTAGCCTCTGACTGCTGTCAGCTCTCTCTTTCTGCTGTATATTCTTTAACATTTGCATTTCGCAACAGCTGTATGTTTTTCAACCGTGCCTGCTTTGATTTACAGTTACAGATTTAAAATTTAAATTAAATGTGGGATTTATTTCATTTTGATTGTGCTGTAATCCCCCCCCCCTTTGAAAATACTTTTTAAACTCTGATTGATATTAATAGTCCATAACAAACATATTATACATTGTTTTCATCAGAATGAGGTGTTGCCTGGGGGCAAAGGGGTGCAGCTACAAATAGAGGAGGCATTTAAGCCCAGAACCAAACGAAATGGCCAAGAGAAACAGACCAGAAGAACAGCCGGGGGAGATACAGCTAATCTGCAAAACAGGAATGAAACCGTGAAAGCTCCTCAAAATGTGTGTGAAGAATACACAGAACTTCCTTTGTACTCTCTGGCCCAGGAAAGCATGCTCACAGCTGTGCGCACAGGTACTTTGTGATGACATTCAAGGCTCTTTTGCACATTTGAGCCAAACGCTTTTGACTTTTGGCCCAAACAAAATAATGCATACTGAATGTCCGTTAATAGTTACACCTTAAACCAAAAAAACATCTTCCAAATCTGCTTCCATGCTGTCTTTTGTTTTTCCAAGTGTTTTTTTTTTGTTTTTTGTTTTTTTTGGTCTGAAGAAAACTAACATCTAAGTTTGTTCATCCAGGTTTGCCTGAGGATAAGGAGAATGTGGAGGCAGATGAGACACTGGAGCCACCACTCTGCAGCTGCCGCATGGAAACACCCAGGAACCAGGATGTTGTAACACTGGCAGAAGGAAAGTGCATGGCTGTGGAAAGTGTGGATGGGAAGGTAAATTTCTCTCTTCTTTATTTTCTTGCTTTTTTTGTTCTCCCACTGTTTTTCTTTGACATTATCCAAATTTCTGCTCGGTGTTTCCACTCACTACCTTACTGTAAACCTTTCTTTTAAAGCTATTGTTTATTACTTGTACACTGCTACCTTTAATGCCTTAAACCTTTTAAATTCATAATATTGTAAATTAAAGTTTAAGATTTTTGATGATTACTGAAAATTAAGCCTAGGTTTAAAGCTTTTAAGATTTCAAATCATACCTTTTCCTTGTTTTTCTCTGTCCACACAAAGCTGAGCTTATGCCGTAGAGTGATACAGAAGCAGGAGATGATGCGGCCATCTTTGCGGATCCCATTGCTGGTGCTTTGTGAGGACCACCGGGCTGGCATGGTCAAACACCAGAGCTGCCCAGGCTGCGGCTTTTTCTGCAGGGCTGTGAGTACATGCTTATAAACCTGGAGCTTTTTTAATTCTGATAATTATAAATATGTGATCTTGACTTGGATATAGATCATCTTATGTTGATCTAACTCTAAAAGCTTGTTCAAAGCTTGTCTCAGCAATCTTGGTGTTGAGTGCATAATCTGAGAAATTTCTATCATACTACCCATGAAATTTTAGATACCAATAAAATGTATCTTTCACCTTTTTTTTTTAGGGAACCTTCATGGAATGTCAACCAGATGGTCACATCTCTCACCGGTTCCACCAGAGCTGTGCCTCGGTGATCCGTGGTCAACTTTACTGCCCTCACTGTGGTGAGGAGGCAAGCCAGGCTAAACAGGTCACCATCCCAAAATCTGACCCTGTCACTGCTCTGCCTGCTATCACCACAGCTGCTCTGCCTGAAAACAGAAGAGATTCTGAGACTTCAGCAGAGTAAGTTCACCAAAGAGTGGTTTGATTTTCTCTGCAGTTCATTTTTTCCCCTTGTTTCATCCGTCACACCTCATAAACTCAGAGTTATATCTCTTGATTATATGCTCTATATTAGGAAAATAGTTCTGTAAAGCTTTTTAGTATTTAAATTTCTGGAAAAAGGCTGTATTTTCTATGATCATAATAGTGTAATCAATTTTAAATTGATTATGTGCCAGTTTAATTGTATACATGCTACTTACTATTTTGTGTATGTCTAATGTCTCTAGCATTTTGTCATTTTCCCCTCATATGTCCCAGAAAACCTGTTTTAGACCCTGGACACCCTGCTAGATCAATGGAACCTGCAGTAGAGTCATTGAAGACAGTCCTGGAAGTACTGGAGGATGGAAAGTATGCTTCAGTGTCTAGTCCCTTTTTGTCACACATGTCTGTGAAAACGTAGTCCTTAAATACTTATTTTAGCCACTTGATGAAATAATCACACCCTTAATTTTCTCTGTTCTTTGAATCTTTCTAAGGTATAAGAAGTCAAAGCTCCCCCCAAAGCAGATATACTTCTCAGCTAAGAGAGGGGAGCTTCAGCAAGTAATGAATATGCTTGGTAAAGAGCAGTTACCTGTTTTGAATGGAATGGAATTAAATGATTGTCTTGTTCAAATCATGTATGCAAAAATGTCCTGAATATTGCCGCATTTTCTCGTGTATAAGTTGCACAAATCTGTACCAAAATCTACTATAAAATTGGGGGTGCGACCTATACACAGGGAATTAATCTGCGATTTATACACGGGAACTTTCTTCAGTGATTGACACTTCCGCATAGAGACCAGTTAATGTTCACATTTCCAGGCAGTAATGCTCTAAATTATTACCGAATACACGTTTTTGGTGCTTTCCTATCAAATAAAATACATCGTACTACGTTGACCTGTCAAAATCTGAAAGTGTCATTCAACATAATCCACAAAAAATCCCTTTCATTTCGCAAATTTCAATCCAGGAAATTCACATGTCGCCATTTTGAATACCTAAACCAGTAATCGCGTACGTAGCAACTCAATACATTTTACCGTAAATCGAGTTATGTGATACAAATATGTACACATATTAGCATTTTTGCCTACATGTGATCCAAAATCTCAAATGTCAAGATATCACTCAAAAATGCATTTTGGACCAGA
Source organism: Hepsetus odoe (assembly GCA_017165825.1). NCBI lineage: Eukaryota > Metazoa > Chordata > Actinopteri > Characiformes > Hepsetidae > Hepsetus > Hepsetus odoe. Next base: position 17,362,279 of record CM029390.1, read on the forward strand.
TTTCAGTGCCAAATCAGGGGTGCGACTTATACACAAGTAAATACGGTAATTTCTCTTTGACTTGTTTGAATTAGTGGAAGGAGTGGACCCTAACTTGCAGGTGGAGAGTGACAGGAGGCGTGCTTCTCTCCATGTGGCTGCTGCTGAGGGCCACAAAGAAATCTGCCACATTCTGGTTCAGGTACTGCAAGGCCTGATGAGTCTAACATCAACATAGTATATATGAAAGATAGTAGCAATGTTTTGCTATATACTATGTTTTATCCATGATATTTTTGAGTATTGAGTTAGCAAACTTCTGAAAGACTTTTGTTTACCTCATAGGCAGGTGCAAACCTAGATATGTGTGACAGCCAACAGCGGACTCCTCTAATGGATGCCTGTGAGAACAATCACATGCAAACAGTGGAATACCTGCTGAAGGCTGGGGCTTCCACAGCTCACAAGGTCTGAATAGGTTTTGCCAAACTTACTTTAATGCAGCGGCTGTAATGTTACGTACAGATAAGCAAGCCTGCTTGATCAATTTAGGTCTCTTTAAAGATTTGAACATCTTACTTGCTAACTTTGCCCCTTTTGTATGTTATTTTTCATAGGATATAAGAGGATCCACGTGTCTCCATATGGTGGCTCGAGGAGGCCACACTGGCATACTCCAGCATCTGTTGTCTACATCCTTTATAGATGTTAACTGCAAGGTAACAATGACATTGTCTATACCTCATTTCGATTTAAATCTGTCTTTTTAGCATTGCAGAAAAAGATGATGCTCAGTTTTCATTTTACATTTTAAAACTATTAGGGGCCAATACTTTGAAGTTGAAAAATCAATAGATGAGGAATGAATTTGTGTCTACTGATGGCAGGATGATGGTGGGTGGACTCCAATCACCTGGGCGACTGAAAACATGCACATAGAGCTGGTGAAGTTGCTGATCACCAGAGGAGCTGACATCCATATAAGGGACAAGGTAATCCGAAATGACTGAATGTGGTTAAGGGCTTAACTGATTTATATAATGGAAATCTATAAAGTGTCTTTGGTGAATTCTGTCTATAAATTCTGTTCAATAGTTCATTTCTGCTTTATGCACGGTGGGCTGATTGAAACGAAACGGCAAGAAGCTCCGGAGACAAATTGTCATCCAGTTGCTCTGACCACTTCACATGCAGTCAAAGCTATCTATACTCCTGCAAAATTGAATTACATCAGTATTGTATGCTGCTCTTTGATAGTGAGTTTGAAAGTGAATCTTTAAAATGAATCACAGATGAAGAAAGCTGCGTGCAAGAAACTCTTGTGACTTATTAGTCGATAAAAAAAGATTAAAAAGGCCCCAGTTTCTTTTTTTTTTTTTTTTAAATCTAGGAGGAGAATACCTGTCTGCACTGGGCTGCGTTTGCAGGCTGTGATGCAATTGCTCAGCTGCTGCTGGAGAACAAGTCCGACCTCCATGCCGTAAACATCCACTTAGACTCACCTCTGCACATTGCAGTCAGACAGAACCAGCTGGACTGTGTCATGTGAGTTTTGGAAAACTGACCACTGTTGACAAAGCAATGTGTTTGTGAAATTAACCCCTCTCAGTCATATTTAACAATGGAAAAACATGAATATTTTGCATATTTGTTCATTATAGACTAAGTATATTCTCACACTATAGCTATTGCACCAAGGCCATGATCATTCTAGTCACTGATATCAATATGTTTTCATGCCTGAACTCTGGATCTTCAACAATAGAACTGAACAATCCTGTGATTGCTTATACATGTTGCTATGTGTTCTGTATCTGTCTGGAGGAGGGTTTAAAGCATTAAAATGCATAAATCTCAAGGTTTCAAATGTTGGAATTTAATGCTTGGTATGCAGGCTCTTTCTGTCTCGAGGAGCAGATGTAAACCTGAAGAACAAGGATGGAGAGACTCCTCTGGAGTGCTGCAGTATCAGTTCTAGGGTTTGGACCATCCTGAACACCAACAAGAAGCTGACTGATGCTCGTAAAGGCAGAGATAACCAGGGAGAGAAGCTTCTCTGCAGGTTGATTGAGTTTTTTCAGTTGTTGCTTTATAACTGCCTAACTCGTACTACTCATACTGGATAATTTAAGTAATAACAGGTGATTACATGTTTTATTTGTAATACTTTGTTTGATTTACTTCGTTTAATGCTTCCAGTTTGGAAAAATGGGAGGATTTTCACGATTTACCATGAGCCCTAGTTTTCCTGTTATTGTTATTTTGAGACATAACCTGGCAAAGTGGAAAGAAGTTTTTTCAGACTTCGGAATATAATGAAATGCATCGTAACATAGGATGACATAAAAGAGACCTTTTTGTTGCATTGCTTGATGTATTGCACAGAGATTTGTCACGTGGTTATGAAGAAGTTCCTGTGGTCTGTGTGAATGGAGTAGACCAGGAGCCCTGCCCAAACGACTTCAAGTACGTCCCTGAGAACTGTTTCACCACCCAGGTGAACATTGATGAAAATATCACTCACTTACAGGTGAGAGTGTCACATAGGCATGTTTGAGTTATATCCAGTTAAATTTTTTTTGTCTTTTAATATCTTTAATCTTTTTCTACTTTTGATAAAGCACTGCACATGTAAGGATGACTGCTCCTCCAGCAATTGTATCTGTGGCCAGCTCAGTATGCGGTGTTGGTATGACAGGGTAAGACAATGTATGTGCGTAATTTTCAGTGTAGCATTTTTAAAATTGTATTAAAAGCTACATTTTTTTTCTAGTCTTGATCTTTGAAAAGATATGTTTAATGCTTAATGCCAGAGTCATAAGCTAGTTTTCAACATTGTAATAAATTATTTTGATTATACAGGGTTTTTTTTTCCCTTCTACGTTGCAGGAGGGGCGTCTATTGCAGGAGTTCTGTAAAGAAGATCCACCCTTCCTGTTTGAGTGTAACCATGCCTGCTTATGCTGGAGAACATGCCGGAACCGGGTGGTACAGAACCGAATGCGGTATAACGCTTTCTTTTTCACATGAGTACTTGAGAACTTCTGAATGCATGGGGATTTTAATCATTAGAATTATGAGTGAAAAATTAATGCATTAAAACACCTTTGATGTTTTTCTCTCATTAGGGTTCGGCTGCAGGTCTTCCGGACTGCCAAAATGGGCTGGGGTGTGAAAGCCCTGCAAGATATTCCTGAAGGAACCTTTGTATGCGAGTATGACCTTTTTGTTCAAATCCTGAAAAAGGGCCCACATTCTACTTTTTTATTAATTATTTTTAGTTTATATGAGTCATAATTACATTTTACACAATCTTTTTCTAACCTCTCTTTAACTTATAATGTCTTTGTCTGATTGTCATTGCACAATTTGTGCTTGGATCAGTCCTGTCAGCCATCCTGACACAGCTGTTTGTTTAAATTTCATAATTTTTATTGAGGTTGACGCATAAACAACATTAGACACTATTCAGAAAAGAACTGTTAATTGACTCAGAGATGTAGTTACATCGTGGTCATTAATAATTATTGATCCATGATAGATTTCTGTTTTTTGTCCGATACATTTAACCACTGGCTGTACTGTGTGCAGGTTTGCTGGCGAGATTATTTCAGACGGAGAAGCAAATGTCCGGGAGAATGACTCATACATGTTCAATCTGGACAACAAGGTCATTTTAGATTTTTTTTGCTTTAAACGCTGTTCAAGTCAGTCATAGAACCTTTTCTAATGTTGCCAACAGTGTGTTCCGAAGTTGCATAACCACTAAAATGAGGTATGTTTTGTGGATTTCATCTTTTCAGGTTGGTGAGGTTTACTGCATCGATGCTCAGTTCTATGGCAATGTCAGCAGGTTTATCAACCACCTGTGTGAGCCCAATCTGTTTCCTGTGAGAGTGTTCACCAAGCACCAGGACCTACGTTTCCCACGTGTTGCTCTGTTCTCTAGCAAAGCCATACGGGCTGGAGATGAGCTCGGGTAAGGCTCTGCATTAGTGAAGAAACTTGCATGACTCATCAGTTAATAAATATTTCCATCCAACATTTTTAGTAACTCGGCAGTTCATTCTATGCAATCGTGATGCCAACCATAGTATAAAAAAAAAACTTGAATTGTGAAATGTCAATCAACCCCCCTAAAACTGCTTTGAGCCAATGAAGTATAGATTATATGATCTGATGTGCTGTGGTTTGAAGTCACAGAATTTGCAAGGTTGGGCCTCTATGGGTTGGATTAGTTTGTCAGGCACATCCTACAAATGCTCAAGTGGAATGAAATTGACACCCTGCCTAGTCAACACCTTTATGAATCCAGAAATGAATAACAGCGTCACCGTTTACCCCGTTTGTTTCTGGATTCTGTTCGTCAGCGTCGCAAATCTTGGATGACCCTTCTGTTCAGCTCATGTCACACAACTATTGTTTTCAATGTTCAATGTTTCTGGATTCTGTTTTTGTTCCCTGTACCAATTATAATCCTTCCTTATTGTTTATCTTTAGGTTTGACTATGGAGATCAGTACTGGCAGATCAAGAGGAAATACTTTGGTTGTCAGTGTGGTTCTTTGAAGTGCAGGCACTCAAGGGCCACTTTGGTCCACAGCCTTATGGACAGCTCAGCCCAAACACTCAGTGTCCGGTCTTCAGCTCAGGTAGCCAGCACAGTGTGCGTTAACTCAGCCAGTACTGCAAGAGCAGCAACTAAAACGTGAGGCCTGCATCTGACAGAAGTCTAGCTATATCTGCTTTATTTGCAGCTAGATGATTGTCTTTCATAGTTGTCCATCATGTCATTATACAGTGTTTTTAACTTCACAAAGAATATTTTACAGCTGCACAGATTTGGTTCTTGTATTTCAATAAAGTAGAAAAGATTTTAAAGCTAATTTTATGGCATATTTAGAAATTTTAGAATGAATGAAATTTAGCCAAATGTACTTTTAGGATGATGGAAAGACTTGCTGGTTGCTTGATGTAACTTTTACATCTCAGGCATGTCATCAATGTAAGATTAATCAGTCAAATGTTTGGCCAACTGAGACATGAACAGATTCTAAACTATTTGCCTTAAAATGGCAAATTTTATGGTGAAAAAAATGGCTGATCCAGTTTTTGTGCCTTTTTAGGTGTTTTTTAAGTATTTTTCTAATCTTACCCTTTGATCATGTTCATGATATTGTTGACAATAATGATCATGTGAGGAATAAAGCCTTTTTGTAAATTTTGTATACATTTTCTGTAATTCAGTTGAAATGCTTTGCTTTCATTTATTTTTCTTCATCAGCTGTTATTAGCTACCCTTACTGTGTACAAATACACAGTAAGGGTAGCGCATGAACAAGGAAAAGTCACAATCTAATGTTCTTGAAGCACGAGAGGGAAAGATGGACCCATCAGATGTTGAAGACCATCTGGAAACTGATTACCCGTACATCTTTACAGATAAATTTAAGAATTTGGCTAATCTGGAGGTCATTAGCACTGATTTTACTTTCTCAAGCCACGGACATCACCCTCAACAGGCGAAATGCAATGTATATTGACATCAGCTCACTTCTAGTAGGTTTGGTTCATTCTTGTTTGACACAGGAGTGGTAATTCCCCAACGAAGCAATCACTGCAAAGGCAAATCAAAGCCTTTTCCATGTGTGCGGATTATTTCTTTTTAATTTTGAGCAAATTACTATTCAAACTGAATGAATGGTATAGGATAGTTCTCAGAATAGTTCATTGCTTGCAACCTCAATCATGGGCAAGAAACAGTGTTAAAAGTAATATTATGGACTTACTTTCACAGGACCGCCCCTCAAATAAATGTGCAAGAGTGTTGGACTTTTTGTAGTTTGGTAATAATCATGTTTCATATTTCAGTCCCTTATTTCAGGGACTCATCAGAGGCATTTTTTGGAAGAATGCAGTTAAGACAAATTGTGTCTCTTTTGGAGATTTTTTGTTTAGCAGTGAGGGGAAATCTTTCATTGGGAAGAAATCCTTATTTGGGCATGTGGCCCATTACAAAATTATGTATGGCCCCAGAGGTTTGTTCTGTCTACTGTTGCAAAACTATTAAAATGGGAACCAGTTTTGTGTGGGTTAGCCCTCTTTTTGTACTGTACTGAAAATGTGTGTATTGGTGTGTCTGCACTCGTACACTCGTGTGTGTGTGTGTGTGTGTGTGTGTGTGTGTGTGTGTGTGTGTGTGTGTGTGTGTGTGTGTGTGTGTGTGTGTGTGTGTGTGTGTGTGCGTGCGCGTGCGTGTGGTGTGTTTTTTTTTTTTTTTTTTTTTTGGTGTTCTCTCAACAGTTCTGTCCCCACATGTATGTATTTGCCACTGAATGGATCAGACAGGGTGCAGACTAGGCAGTGCAGTGTCGTCGAGCCGGATGTGTTTGACTGATAGGCCAGACTGTAGGGCTTATTGCAAAAGCAAAAACCGTTTGAGGAGTGTATTAGGGAAGCAGTCTGTTCTCTGTTACGGAGCAATGCTTGGTAATATGAGCTCCCAGGCTTAATAGCCACCATGGTTTACTTTTATTGTGACAAATCTGTTTCTTATCTGTCTTTGTCATAGAATATTAGTCAACCTCACAACATGGTGTGTATTCTGTTTTGAAAACTACTCGATACAGCGTGTGTGTAATAGAACCCTGAATGCAAAGTAACTGCAACACTCCCCTATAATTAAATAGACTGGGCGTCCTACCCAATCCAGTGCCATTTAATCTGGCATGAGATACATACATTAAGATGTTTACTTTTTTGCATTTGCTTTTAACTGATGTGAGCACTTGTTTTGGCAAAAATAAAATTTGAGTTCCTCTCATGAGTATTGATTTGGCATTGTACAGCAGGGTCTGGCTCTATTCTTCTAGAGTTTAATTTATGTATCCTCAAAGCAATGCATTTTGTTTCCCTTTTTTTTTTTGGAGACAAACAATAATTAAGCCTAAAGACTTGACAGTAAAAACAGCCTTTTAGATCAAGTTTAAGCAGCTCATTTAAAGGAATGTATTCAAATGATCTTTCGGCCCAAAGCGCTCAGTGTCTCTAATTACAGCAGGACTATAAGAACAGATCATTAATCACCAATGCACTTATTAAAAATTGTATACTATTGTATACCACTCAGCCTGGAAAGTTCTTCCATCTTACGTAATTTTTAAAATATTTAATTGAGATTTGTTTTTGCTTAATGTCAGTATAAACATTCATGGGTGGGGTTTTTTGATAAATACCTGTCCAATGTGGTCTGTTTTAGGTGCAGATTATAGAAGTGCTGTGCTCGTACTGCTTCGCCAAGTCGACTACACGCGCACCTTCTTTCTTCTTTCTTTCTTTAATTCAATGCACATCATCCGCTTCTTCTCACCACTGTCCTTCGCACTCATTTTCTTTGGACACATGGTTGGAAAAACGAAGTTCGTAACCCGAATTTTAGCTCAACTCAAAACAAAAAAAGTGCAGAGAGACCGCTCGTATCTCGAAAAACTCATTAGTTGGGACACTCGTAAGTCAAGGTACCACTGTATTTATCTGCTGATACAGTGTGAGGAATCATTTAAATCAACCTATAAGTGGCAGATGTTTTTTGTTGTGCTAATTGCATATGATCTTAATTATTTAATTTCCTTAGCCTCAATACTTACCAATAGGAAGCTGTTAATATCGGAAGTGTTAAGGAAGTGTTAATATCGCATCTAGTTTCCACATTTAATGATTTATTTTCCTTGTCTGAGTGCAGCTGAGCATTTCTTTAGGCTATCTGGGTGGACTGTGTTCATAATTATCTTCTATCTTAAAACCGTAGCTGAGAGTGTGTGTCCTCCGAGCCAGCTATGAATAAGTGTCACTACTCGAGCGCCTGCTGCTACTGCCTCTGGAGCCCGTGAGTCAGCACTTCTGTACACACCATCTGTGCGTGCGTGCACACACACACACAAACACACACACACAAAAACAACCCAAAAAAGGCTCTGTTATTACGCTTTTTAGATTTTAAGTGAAGCTGAAACCATAAGTTGCTTTAAAGAAAATACTTTTTTGGGGGAATCACACCGCATATTTACTGTGAAATTAAGATGTTTTATTGTTATTTAGCTATATACCCATTGGATTTAAATTATATCACTTTTTAATTGCATAGTTTGTGATGCAGTGACATTTATCCATCCATCCATCCATTTTCTGCCACTTGTCCCAAATGGGGTCGCGCCGGAGTCCAACCCAGCAAACACAGGGCGAGGACGGGGGACGCACCCTGGACAGGTCGCCAACCCATCGCAGGGAGGAGCGGGACGGGGACAGCACCTTGCTCAAGGGTACCTCACGGCAACCTATTGGGAAGGGGTTCGAACCCCCGATCCTCGGGCCAACGCCCGAACCGCTAGGCCACCGCTGCCCCTGAGCAGTGACATTTATATTCCGTTAAAAAATTTTTTAATCCAGTTTGCGTCTGTACTACTGTTTCTTTTGATGCCAGTGACATTACAAATGAGGGGGAAAAATGCAAAGGATAGTTATTCTTTATGCAAACAAAAACACAAGCTTTTTCCAATGCACAGTGTGTAGTGCTGTTGCCTCACAGCGAGAAAGTCCTGGGTTCGTTTCCCAGGCGGGATGATTTGGGTCCTTTCTGTGTGGAGTTTGCATACTGTCTGAATACATGCAGATCAGGAGGATTGGAGATGCTAAACAGCCCGTGAGCGTGTTTGTCTGTGAGTCTTCCCTCTGATGCACTGGCCACCTGTCCAGGGTGTTTCCTTACCTTTTGCCCGGTGAGAGCTGGGACAGGCTCCATCACCTCCCGTGGCCCTAATTAGGACAAGTGACTAAGAAAATGAGTGAGATGAGACTAACTTTAAATGCCGAACACATTTGTCTTGTAGTTGAGAACGTTTGCCTAATTATAGTGCTTTGCAACTCACAACCATTTGCCTTGCTGTGTTTATGTAAGAATAACCATCACATCATCTTACGAAATCACAAATGGTTAAATTCATGTTAAATTACAGCTTCTACTATTTGTTCAAATCCCTGCCCTAGAGCACTATTCTGGATCAGCATTGAGATCTGTGTGAAATGCTACATTTAGTGTAAGGTGCTGTAGGGTGCTGTCCCTGGTGCCAGATATTATCATTGGTCACCATTAGGCCAAGAAAGAATTTACCTCTGAAGATGGAACCTCTGAAGGGTTGGTTTCTACCAGTAGCAACTGGTTTATTCATCATAGAAATTAAACATGATGGTTTTTGGCCCTGTACTGATGATCACTATATAATTGTGTCACTTTCAAAATTAAGTACCCTTATCCATTGCCCTTACTGCCTCAGCACTGGAACTACTTCAGGCTTGGTCTCTTTACCTCTCTCAATCGGATCCTTATAAAGGAAGGAAACAAATGGATGACAGCTTTTATAATGAATTCCGTCCTTTATGAATATTTGATTATGCTGTACTGCATGGCCAGTGGTTTGTCTGAGTTCCAGTCCTTTATTAATGGTGTCGTGAGAAATAATTTATATATCACATACATCAGCGATACATTCACCTTTGTTTTTATAACATGTTTGTTCTGTCCTTGCGTCCTTGAGGAAATCTGTTTTTGTATATTAGACAAGTGTAAATTCTAAAACAATGTCTCAATGACATTAATAACCCTGAACTCCTAGAAGAGTCGAGGTAATTATTAGAAGGAATATGTTATGCTAAAATGAAAACATGCTACAGTTTTTGCAAGGTCACAGAACTATTACTTCATGTAATACCTGGCTTGTACGCTTTTTAAAACTACTTGATTTTTTTATTTTTATAGTGTTCAACTTTGCACCAATAGTCAAGGCTGATACCCTTTCTTCCTGCTTCTCAACAAGATAAGTAGGTTTACTATTGCACCCTGGATCCTATTAAGAGACATTCTTCTGCACTGGTGGTCAGTGGAGTTGAAGTAAGGCAGGCATTATCATTCAGTTCAGTTGCCCAGTTAAGTGTTTAATGTGCCTGATTCTTCATATGCATCAAGCAGGCTGCCAAGAGAAAAGTGTTGCCAATGTTTGCTGCCCCACCATCTTACTAAGGCAGGATGGATGTGTTTATAAGCTCATGGCCATGCTGGAATTGACATTAAGCAGTTAGATATGATTGTACACAAGCAAACTTGCTGATTTATTTTATGGGATGTCAAGTGAGAATTTGTAAATCGTTAAACCCCTAGCTCCTCTACTGACACACAAAAAATTGCAGTCCAAAAAAAAAAAAAGTTCACAGAATGAACTCAATTATTACAAAAAATGTGAACGAATAATTTTGATTACTGAAAATACCCTTTTCAGTCTTTTAAACTTTTATTCACATACAGTACTGATTTTTAAGAAAATGGTCCAACCATTTGGAAAAGTAACCCAACGTGCTACTCCACGCCAATTAGTAAATATATTATTTAACAGTATATTGTCATTAAAAAAATGTTTTTGAAGTCATGCAGAGGTAAAGCAAAGAGGGTTCCTCATGACGTGTATGTGTTTTTCAGAATTTTTCTATTAAGGAATTAAAGCTCCATAAAAGCCTCTGATAGCCGGATGTTTCCTTTGCCCCTCATGCCCCAACAGTGGTCTCCACTGATCTCAGTTCAAAGGTGTGTGCCAGTTTGAAGTGTTACCCTTAGTATGCTTCATGCTGGTAGCCAAATGCTACTCATGCTCCCATCAGACCAGTGGGTTACTGTCTCTGTTCTGAAGATGGGCTACATGAACTGTATAATTATCTGTGCAATTTCACAGATTTCATTGGTCAGTGCACTCTAGGCTTGTCAGTACAGTCTCTCCCAAGTTCTCTCTGCATTCATTACCTGATGAAATTGTGAAATCAAACATGCCTTTACATAATCTGGTTAAACTATTTCGTTTCAAAGCTTAGCAACAAGTTCACCGTGAAATTAAATATACTGTACTGTGTTCCTCTGCACTGAGAGTTGATTTTTGCTACTTTTTATTACTTTGGTAGAGTGATGATTTATGATATAATTAATTTGGGAGATATTAAAAGTAGTGGGACCAACTTTGCTATACAGGTTGGAGACGGTGGCTCTGATGTAAAGACAGGAGGCGGAGCTGGAGGTGTCATTGTTAAAGATGCTGAGATTTTCCTTGGGACTGACGTGAATGCACAGGATTAGAAATGAGGATATTAGAGGGACAGCTCAGGTTGGACGTTTTGGAGACAAAGTTAGAAGCAAGGTTGCGTTGATTTGGACATGTCCAGAGGAGAGACGAGGATTATATTGGGAAGAGGATGTTGAGGATAGAGCTGCCTGGCAAGAGAAAGTTTATGGACGTGGTGAGAGAGGACATGGAGGTAGTCGGTTTGAATGTGGAAGATGCAGAGGACACCGATGATCTGCTGTGAGGACCCCTAAACGGGAGCAGCCAAAAAAAAAAGATGATGCTGCATGATCAAAAAAACATTAATTTCCATACATACTGCATCCACTGCTCTGCTTTCCCTGATGCACCTCTTTCTTTGGAACAGGGTTGATCTGAACTCATCAACCATGTGACCTTTTTCATTACTCCAGAATCCAATCGTTATCCTTTTAGCAAACTGAAGCCTTTTTTTTCAGATTAACCTCACTGACAAGTGGTTTTCTTTAGGCTTCACAGCTGTTTAGTCCTAATATCTTCACTACACTTTATAGCGTGGGTGTGAAAATGCTTTTACTTTCACTATTAAATAAAGCTGAGTTCTACAGCTGATTTTTGATAGTTAAATTTCATGTTATCTCCAGTCAAGATTTTTTCCTTCTACATTTCTTCCAAAATAATGTCTTTCCTTCACCTTGTCTTTCCGGGCTTTAATAGTGTGCTGGATAGTTTTTAATAATTTTAGTAAACCTAGGTATTTTCTTTGCTTGAAGATGTCCAGTAATGAGACCCTTCTTAAACAATGTAACACCTTTTCCACAACCACAGGATATGTCTACTGGTTGTTTAGGAAACTCACTGGATGAGTTAGGGTTAAATAATATGATGCCAGCTGAAACATTTTAACCACTGTAGTACAGATCCAGTTGGAGGCTTTTACCAATTTGCTTGTTGCTTTTTTTGACCAGGCAGTTAAAGCTAGTAAGTCTGTGCATGCTGCATTATGATGAAAGTATGTCTTTTCAAACTAAGATTAATAAGTTAATGATTTTTAATATCAACTAATTAGTATATATGATTTTTTTAAAGATAGGTTTTTAACTTAATGTCATTCTTCTACATTAGTGCCATGTTTTTTTTTCGCAGGCCAAAATGAAAAAAAAAGAAACTATAGTCAGCTTGCAATATTTTTAGCTGCTGTATCTAGCTCTGCACCTTTACTGACTGATGTCAGCAGCTTTATTTTAATACGACCTAAAAAAACAATGACATTTGTAAGCTGAACTCACACTAAGTGAAAAAGTGAAAGTGACTATTCTTGTCATTGTGAGAACACACAGCCCAAAGAGAACCACAATAAAATTGGTCTTCTGTATTTAACCAGCTGTGAAAGCGCCCAGGGAGCAGTGACAGGGACGGTGCCTTGCTCAAGGGTATCTCAGGCCAATCTACTGGTAAGGGGTTTGAACCCATAATCTTCCGATCCTGTGGCTCCCTAACATCTAGGCCACTGCCTATAAAAAATTATATCATAATTACAAAACGAAAAAAGGTTGGTAAAAGCCTGAAAGTGGCTGATCAGGTCAATTATTTTCACTGAGAACATTCAGTGGCATTAAGGCAGGAAGAGTCACCTTATATATGCAGTACAGTCATGTAGAGACTTACCCGCGACCATCTGTTGTTCCATTGTTAGTACGTTCTGCTCATGCTTCATCTTTCTGTTTTGCACAAAGGCCATCTGCAAAACTTTTTTCTCTTTTAAAATGGCAACTTTTGATGGCCAGTAGGTTTAAAGTAAGGACAAGTATTCTTTTAAAAGTTGTGTCTTAATATTCATATGAATTCATTACTTTCACCATTTCTTGGGAAATTATACTGTGCTCCTGGAAAGCCCCTGTTTGACATTTTGAAAGCCAATTACACTTTAAAATAAATATATTTGTAAACAAAAGTTAATCCGTTCAATGGATTTAAACCAAAAAAAGTAATGTTTTTTTTTTTACTGTAAAACATAGTATAATGGACATGTTTGTGACCAGCCCAATTTTAAATAAATAGTTTTGTGTGTGTTATAATATGTGTGTTCATAATTCAGATAATAACATGGCTAGAAATGATGGTGAATAATTGTAGGTGTTATTGTGGTTATAAAATCTAACAGCTATTGTAAATGCCTGTAATTCTTTGCTCATGTCATTAGGTGAAAAAGTGTTTTCAGTCTTTCAGTCTGATTGGCTGAGCCACTTAATTCCTACAACTGCAGTTTTAATGGATAAAAATGTGTCTTTTAAACTATCAGTTTACGGTAGAAAAGTGTAGTAGAGCACATAGACCCCAAAAGTCATCCGTCATCCTACTCTTGAGATTATAAAATGTCTTTAGATGAAACTGCTGGTTCTGATGTCTGCATGAAGCATGTTCACATAAAATTGTGGTGACAGGAATTATTGCCTTCGAGCAGCAGAGAGTACAGTATTACATTCTTGCTGTTGGCCCTGGGTGCTCTGCAGGACCAGCTTTGCGAGAACATTTTGGTTGAATAAAATATAAAGAGGCATGGTCTTTGTGACTTATAATGGAAGAGGGCAGAAAAGCTTATTCCAGCAAAAAATGGATTACATTGACTTTGTAGATATCCACTGTGGCAGGAGAACCTAAACACATTCACCTAAGCTTTATTCTAGATGGAAATACATTTTCAGAAAAATTTAGAAATATAGATTATTGCCCCTAAAACTGCCACAGTTATGCTGTCATCAGTAACCTTAAATTATTTTAGTGTTTTCTGGAACAACTAACAAGTTTCTGCCGGCAGCCACACATTTGCTTGTAACAGAGTAAATACTTCTTAGGCCACATCAGTTCCAGTGTGGTGATATAATCCTATTTTAGACCTTCACAGTCAGAATTTCCCTACAGTTCTTTGTACAGTTTGAAAAGCCTCAGAAGACTGAGTTTAGATTCCTGTAATGCAATGCATTATGCAGTGAAGAGTCTACAGGGTTTGTCTGCGGAAGCCTCTGAGGGGACTGGAGTGGGCAGAGCTACTTGAAAGGGCTTTGAGGAAATGCGGAAAAGCTCTTCCCCCATGCAGTCACACCTGGCCTGGAAGACCATGACTAGACCAGCAACTCCTGATTACCTGTTTCCATTAATTAGCCATTTTATCAGAAACACTAAGTACAGATATAAACGAATTTGTTGGTACCCTTACAGCTCATTGAATCAATGTTACATTTCTTCTGAAAAGTGATTCAATTAAGCGTCTCATGGAAACCTGTATACTTTTAGTATGAGATTAATAAAATTAATAGTATGATTATGAAAAGAAAGGACTTACTGTCAATTTTTGCAATATGCTCTAAAATAGTCTGAACAGATTTGTTGGTACCCCTACAATGATCATAACAACCTTTGTGTTATAGTAATTTTTAAACAAAATGTTTGAACTGTAATTCATTTGACAGCTATTTATGATCATTCCATCATTTGGGCTGTGAATGGTGCCTGTGCTGTTTGGTATCACTTAGTGCATTGGTGGCCAGCCTTTCAGGATGTGGTTGCAAGAGGAAATGCATCCCATGGTTGATTAGAAGGGTAGTGCAGATGGTAGACAGAAATCAAAAGCAGAGTCTGTATTGCACAATGGTGGCTTAGTCTTCAGGGACTAGGCCCCAGAATCTGAAGGTCACTAGTTTGAATGCCAGAGCAGTAGGTTACCCCTAGGTTCCCTTGAGCAAGGTACCATCCTTGTCACTGAAAGTGAAAGTCTTGTCAATGAAATTACACCTCTGCATTTAACCCACTCTCATACACGTGCAGCAGGGGGCAGCTATTGAAACCGCCCAGGGAGCAATGATGGGGACAGTACCTTGCTCAAGGGTCCCTCAGGGCAACCTACTGGCCTGGGATTCGAACCCATGATCTTCTGATCCTGGGGCCAACTCCCTAACCACTAGGCCACCACTTTACACTGCTCCCCAGGCACTGGACATAGCTGCCCCCTGCTGCACGGTGTGTGTATGGGTCAAATGCAGTAAACCTCAGTACTTGTTTTGTTTTATGATACTTGGAATATTAGCTATTGATCTTATTCTAAATACACTTGGGAACGATAACAGGACACAGATTTAACCAAAGACATGTTCTGAGGTTTATTTTAATGCTGTGTATTTTCCCCAGACTAAAGGAAGGTCTTGATTTAGCCTCGATTATAGCTTGTTTTTATATAGACTAGTGTTGTTTAAGCTCCATAAATGTTTTTTTAGCTGCAGGCATCAGTTCCAGTAGAACAGCAGCAGACATGATCAATTGATTGAAAACATTACAGTAATGATATTATATAGCTATTAGTTCATACTGGCATCCTCCATCGTTAAGTTTAAGCATTAATATTTTGTTACGCTGCTGTTACATTAAATCAGTACCTTTTGTTAGTATATTTTCTGCTTCTTAATGGCTTTTTAATATAATATTGTATGGTATTATATGCACTCTAACCATGCTCAGTCTGTACAGGTACTGTTTTTGGACCTTATGGAATGAAATCCAGTCATGGTCTGTTGATTATGTGTTGGCATGTTTAGCATCAATAACCATTTAAGTGTTGGTGTTGATATCATCTGTGTCAGGTTCATGCATTGTCTGAAAGTGGCATATGCTGAGAGATCTTTATTCCCATTGCCAAAAATGCACTTTAATTCATTAAGAGTGGCATGAATTTTCACATTAATTCAGCTTTTATGCAAGTTGTGAAGCTATATCAGCATTTCTAAACTTGATTCAGTTGTTAATTTCTTAATGACTGGAAGAAAACATTGATTATTGGTGAGTGGGAATTTGACTATGTGTAGATAAGAGTGTGTGAGTGGTGTGGAGCAATAATAATTTGTCTTCTGTAAGCAGTCTGCTCCAAGGCAACTCTAGGCTCTCAATTTCCTGCTTATTGCTTACACATATCAGATAACACACTCTGTTTTTGCTCATCAATTTATTATTATTATTATTATTATTATTATTGGCCAGGTGTCCTGATATTTTTGGCCACATAGTGTATGCTAAATACATTTTAAATTAAGTTGCTGCATAATTTTGGATAATTAGTGAATAGCAAGCTTAGTAAGAATAATTATTTCATATCATTCAGTTGGTTCTTGGTTTCTCATCTTTGTTTTTCCCTGTTTTTTTCTGTCCACCTAAATCTCAGTTTGTTTCAAATGCAGTCCAGTTGCACGAGATGTTGAGGCCACCCTTCAGGTGCTGTGTGTGGATAATTGATCAGACATAGTCAAACACTAAAAGCCAGGCTGGCTTTTTTTTCTGCAAGGCTAGGAGCTCAGGGAGGAGGGGTGGGGAACTCTGGGACCTTTAAAAGTTGGAGTATTTTCATTTCTCATGAATAAATGATTCTTATTATTATTTAATGATATTGACTTGGGTATGTATTTACTGTCAATAGTCTTGATGTTTTAATAAAACTTCCTCTCAATAATAACACTTGACTCAGCAGTCATGCCCTGTAATACATAATGATGGTTTTGCAAAAGCCCCTGACTGTAGATTCTTTGTTACAGAAGATGATGACCGTAAGCTTGAGATCGAATCAGTTTAATACCTCTGGGATGCTTCATGCATAATATTCTTCATGATGCTTCATGCATCAGGTTTGAATGTAAAACAAAAACAGCTAAACTATGTAGCACTTTTACGTGGGATACCAGCCATTTGGCCACATTTCTCACAGGTTCCAGCACAGCTGTATCTTGATGATCCATGGTCTGCCATTCTGGGCTCAACGTGAGGAGGAGGCCAGCTGAAGCTGACCCTGTTACTACCAAGCTGACTATCACCACTGTTACTCTGCCTGGAAACTGGGAAGACATATTTTTAGGGTTATTTACTTCCTTCTGCAGTTTGAATTTCATTTCCTGTTAATAGCTCACCGTTTTTACATGATCTATTCATTGTATGCTCTTTATTATTGATGTAAATATTTGCCGTCTTTTTCCCATGTTCCACGGCAAAGATGCTAAGTGTCCTGTCCAGGCTGTTTCTTATCTTCTTTGTTGGGATAGGATTCATTCCCCTGGGTTCCTGTTTAGGATGAACAGCACAGATGATGAATGAATGGATGAACAATACAAATGTCACTGTGGGATGTATTTTCACCATAGGAGAAAATATATTGCAGCACCTAGAACGGA
Organism: Hepsetus odoe; assembly: GCA_017165825.1. Classification (NCBI taxonomy): domain Eukaryota; kingdom Metazoa; phylum Chordata; class Actinopteri; order Characiformes; family Hepsetidae; genus Hepsetus; species Hepsetus odoe. Next base: position 17,379,598 of record CM029390.1, read on the forward strand.
CCTTTCATATTTGGCAGAATCAACTGTTGGATCATTTGTTAAGTTCCTGGAAGCACTGGGAGATAGGCCTGCAGCTCTCTGGACAAAAAACTTTCCATGCCTACACATAAGAAATGCACATTTCTGTGTAAATGTAACCCTGAAATGCCTGTTTCAGCCATTTGATGCATTAATTATGTGCTTCATTCTCTAAATTCCAGGCCCCTGTTTGAGCTGCAAGAAGTAAATGCTTCCAACAAAGAAGCTCTTCTTTTCAGCTAAGTGAGGCGAGCTCCAGAAGTCTTACATATACTTGGTAAAGAGCTGTTTCTGAATTTGTAAAGATGTTAAAAGCATATGTATTTTGTTCAGATCATCATCCTACATCAAATCACTGATTGAACTACATTGGCTCAGGTGTCTTGCTTTTATAGAGAGTGAGATGTGGAACGTTTTTATCCAGTGCTGAGGGCCACAGAGAAAATGGCTTTTTTTAGAACTAAAAGCTTTAGTTCTCACCATTTGTACCACAGTTTTCATTCCTCATTAGCACCATAGTCTGAATTTTAATTAAGCGTTGTTTAATGAACTACAAGGAAAATTGGGATCAGTTTGATCATTTGTCAAACCTTCGTTAATAGAGGAGCTTTAATCACGCTTCAGAATAGGTGAAGTAAACTTCTTCTGTGTGGTGCTAATACACATATTTATAAGCTTCTTATAACAAATATTGAACACTTCTACCTTAAAAGAAAAGATCTCACTCTTCACTGAGCCAGATTTGGAAACTATTATAACTTGGTAACTTTGTAGAGCATGTCAGACATGCATGCTGTGAAAATCCAGGCCTCTGATGTCATGGTCAGAGAGAACCAGCTGGAGTGAGGTGACTGAGGTAAGTAGAGTGCAGTTAATCAGCTCTAGGCAAAGCATACAAGAAATATATTAGACAAAATATCTTTTATAGTTAAGTTCATATACTTAAGTTCATTATAGTTGTTGACCTTTTCATGAGACTAATTGCTTGGTATATCATCAAATTTATTGGTAGATTGCTTGATTGTTGACATAATAGTGACAGTCCACATTTTCATTGCTTGAATAAGTGGATTGCTGAATTAATGAATGTATAAGCAAACGTTTTTGCTAAATTGTGAACCCAAACATCCATAGGTGCAAGCGCTCAACCTATTTATTAGTTTTTTTCTTTTTTCAGGGCGGGGTGCAAATGTTCTGCATAGAAAACTGGATGAATGTAGCCAAGCCTCCTCACACTGGAGAAGGTGCCGGGAAATGAGTGATACAGAACCTTTGCGGTAATAGTGCTTTACTTTTTCCAGTCGGGCTGAGATGCTTTACAATGACTCATCACCCAGTTGTGGTTATTAAACATATTCAGATGTTGTAAAGGCAGAGCAATATTCTGAGTCTATTTTAATAGTTTATTTATACAATAGAATGAATTAAATTACAATTTTTTTTGCTTTTGCCTCATTAGAGGATGCTTGCAGGTCTTTTGGATTGACACAACGTGGGAACCATCTTATGTAAGTATGACCTTCTACTTACATCCATTAAGTGTAATTACATGTGGAATAGATGGAAGCAGTTTTAAAAGCATTGCCTTTTATCTTTCTGAAGTGGAATGGCTTACAATTATAAAAGACAATATATTGTGTAAGTGTAGTTTAGAGAATATTCTAATTTTGGACACTAATAATTCTTCAGAAAAAGGGTTTTAACTGAGAGAAGAACGTAGCTGCCAATGGGAACCATAAAAGTTATTAATAATGAAGTCATTTTCACAGGCTTTCATGCTTATGAAATTTTAAACACGGTTTAAATCAATCTTTGAACAGTTTGGAGTACAGCTGGCCAGCAGGGTGTGCTATAGATGACAAACCACAAAAGAGAATAAACTCTCCTTTATGTTATGCTTTTCTCAGCTGAATGTTTTAATCTGTGCTTTTTAGGTTGGTGAGGTCAGCTAGATCAGTGCCCATTTCTATGGCGATGCAGCACTTAATGAACAACCTGTGTGAGCTCAGTTTGTCTCCTACAAGCACCAGGATCCCACATGTTGCTCTCCTCTACAGCAAAATTAAAAGTTGGAGTAAGATTGATCACCAGTTAATCAATCAGTTCATCCAGAGTTTTCAGTCACCCAACAGTTCAATCTGTCCGCCATATTAGGGCAGCGGTGGCCTAGTGGTTAGGGAGTTGGCCACAGGATACCCCTTACCAGTAGCTTGCCCTGAGGTACCCTTGAGCAAGGTACCGTCCCAGTCACTGCTTTCATAGCTGCCCACTGCTGCATGGTGTTTGCGTGCATGGGTTAAATGCAGAGGTCCACTTTCATTGTGGTTCACTGTGTGCTGTGCTGTGACCTCGCAATTACAAGAATAGTCACTTTCACTTTATATGAATTTATCATTCATTCATTTTTTGGTAAAGGAGCATAATTAAGGACTTTCTTTGTGGGCCACATTATAGAGTTTGATGTGTAGAATGTTGTACAGCAGAATCAGGGGTGATACAGAAACTGCTGATATTGATATGCATTTTTTTTTCATGTTTTTCATCACTCATAATCAGATGCAAATGAACAGTCCAATGCTCACCAACAAGCCAAAATAAGAAAAAGAGAAACTATAACGTAATGTGTGATTTCTTTTTTTGGTCCTTCATTCTTTTAGATTCAGCAATGTCTCAGTCTAGGCACTGTCAATATTAAAAAGCAAATCATAAACTGGATAATCAAAAGCATAATTGGATTAATTCCTTCTGCAACAGTTAATGGGTAGATGAGAACAGAGGTTGAATTAGACATGCTGTAATGTCCCAGACACATGATGTAACATCTGAAATTAGTTCCTGAGAGGTGTCCTGCAGTTCCACCAAACTGTCCGAGCGTTTGCTCGTTATGAAATATGGGGTTTGCAGAATTGCTGTGTCTGGCTCAGTGTTCTCTGCCACATTAAAACTGTGCCATTGTGTTCAGACGCTTTCAATCAATGCTTGGCCTTGGGCACTGCTCAGGCTCCTTCAGGTCTCTTGCTGTGGTGCTTCCAAAAAGAGACAAAATGATCTACAACAACGATGACAGACCAGCAACAATCATCAGTATTATAGAAAATTGTGAACAGATGTCCCTTTAATTTCTTTACTCATATACACACAGTACTGTGCAAAAGGTTTAGGCAGGTGTGAAAAAAATGCTGTAAACAAAGAACGCTTTCAGAAATATAAATAATGATTGTTTATTTTTATCAATTTACAAAATGCAAAGTGAGCGAACAAAAGAAAAATCTAAATCAGATCAATATCTGGTGTTACTACCTTTTGCCTTCAAACCAGCATCAGTTCTTCTGGCCCCACAGAGCCCTGATCTCCACATCATCCAGTGTGTCTGGATCACATGAAGAGACAGAAGGATGTGAGGAAACTACATCCACAGAAGATCTGGGGTCAGTTCTCCAAGATGTTTGGAACAACCTACCAGCCGAGTTCCTTCAGAAACTGTGTGCAAGTGTACCTAGAAGAATTGATACTGTTTTGAAGGCAAGGTGGTCACACCAAATATTGATTTGATTTAGATTCTCTTTTGTTCATTCACTGCATTTTGTTGATTGATGAAAATAAATGATTAACACTTCCATTTCTGAAAGCATTCTTTGTGTACAGCATTTTTTTCCACACCTGCCGAAAACTTTTGCACAGTACTGTATATAACACAGATAAATTTTAAAAAAGGTCCAGACAGTAATACATTGTTATGGTTTTGGCTCAGTGTTTTATTACTTTGGATTTTTAGTAGGGTTAGGGTATAAAGTAAATGAGGATATTATATGACTTTATTGGAGGCCGGAGATCATTTTGAAGCATTTAAAGTATTGAAGCTGAAGTGATTTTTCAAGGTTAAGGGTTCATGGTCGTGCTGCTGTCAGTAGCCACATGATCAATAGGGTAATTGTACATAACATGTAATATGCTGTGATTTTCACATGGCTGAGCAAATAAAGCACATCGTTTAAATTTTTATCTTCTGTGATTTATTTAACAAGTAATGAATGAAGAAGAAGAGTGGAGGCAGGTTGGAATGGGTGGAGAAGAGTGGCAGGACTGATCTGTGACAGACGGGTACCAACAAGAGTGAAAGGGAACGTTTACAGGATGGTGGTGAGACCAAAAATGTTATACAGTGAGCTGGAGTTAAAAAAGATGCAGTCGCACATTTTACATAAATCTTTTGAACAAGCTGCTTTTATGACATTTCTCTAAAAAACCAAACCTGAAAATGATCTTGTTTGGTATGACCACTGTTATCTTACACCACAGCCTGAACTCTTTTAGCGAAGCTTTCTGGTAATTTATTTAGGAGTCAGGCGGACTTCAGGAATACTTCTCCAGCCTCCTTGAAGGACATTTAAAAGCTGGCTTTGTTCTTAAATGGTTCAACTTTAGGTCACTGGCTTAAAAAAAAAAAATCCTTTGAACCTGATCAAGTGAATGGACTGAACTGAAAAGTATATAATGATTTTTGTGATATCACACACACACAAAATCAGTTAATTTTTGCAACCATAAGACCATAAGTTTTGAAACTTTTATAGGTGACACTGCATCCATATACTTTTATCTGATGCACATCCTTGATATAAATCCTTTAAAACCAGTGGCCAAAGGTCCATTTTAGACTGACTTCTGAATCAGAAGTGAATCAAACTTACTTTTAAACCTCAGATCATGAAAAGGTACAATTCTGCCCCTTTCCCTGGGACAACCCAATTCTGGACCTCAAGGACCATGTTGTACCTCAATGTTAAAGATTATACCTTGATGAGCAATCAATCAATCAATCAATCAGTCAATCAATCAATCAATAAAAGTGAACCTGCACAGTATCTGACAATGCACTCATGAGTCCAGTATCATAAATCCTTCCACTTCATGCACGTGACTCTTGAACGATCTGAATATTTCAGAAGCCCCTCTCAGCACTGCTCGGCATGCTGGGCACCACTGCTCACCATGGCACAGTCCGGCAGGAGCTGATGCTGGTTTCCTCCCTCTTGCACCCACCCCGTGCCATGGATACTGGGACGGGGCAGGTGGGGCCTGTGCGTCACGTGACTCCTGACGCGGCGCCGTTCAGAAGGAGCAGCGGCTGCAGCTGCAGGGAACGGGCTCGCGCTCCCATCGGCGGCGGGTTGCCAGTCTGCGCTACAATCTTTCCCTCATTTTTCATTTTTTAAATACGCTCGTGCTGGACTGTAGCGATGGGAAGAAGACGTCAGTGTGTTTGAGAGGGAATATAAGCATTAGCAGGAAGACTGATCTGACCCCCTCCACCCTAACACATCTGGATCTTAAAGAGAGGGGGGTGTAAAATCCAGCTGCTGACCGAATCCCGGCGTCTCCGCGGAGGGGGTGGTTTAAGATGGGCAGGTAAAGCTCGCGAACATGTGTTTGGTCCCTTTTCTGCTCGCGATCGTTTAAAAGCAGACGAGAAGCAGGAGCTCGCAGAGTGGGCTGGGATGCGAGCATCGGATGGATGAAGCTTGGAGGACGGGAGCCCCGCGCGCGTTGTGATGCTTCTTCTCCCTGCCCTCTCTCCCGCCCAGCCTGATTTCCCTGCTCGCATCCCTGTTCCGTGTCCACAATGGCCCGCTTCGAAGACGAGCTGCCGGCGCGCTATGCAGGCTCGGGCTCCCCGGCTTCGTGCGCGGGGAGAGGGGCGAGCCGGCAGCCAGGCCCTCCGGGCACTCAGCGGATCTACAAGCAGACCATGGCCCAGCGAGCGCGCACCATGGCCATCTACAACCCCATCCCTGTCAAACAGAACTGCCTCACCGTCAACCGCTCCCTCTTCATCTTCAGTGAGGATAACGTGATTCGGAAGTACGCCAAGAAAATTACCGAGTGGCCATATCCTTTCCCCGCGCGCGCAGCTCACTCTTTATGACGAGGCACATTGTGTCCGCCTGTGGGTTTCTGCTCGCGGAGACCAAAGCTGCACACCATGAATGAAGTTGGCGTGCGCGGACCCGACCCGGCCCGGCCCGGCAACAGGCTCCAACAGGGGTGTTGGCTCACGCGCTCTAAACAAACAACAGAAGGCGCTCGCGGAGGAGGGGTCGGACAGAGCAGTACAAAGGAGGGGATGAGAGTCAAGGAACCGGGGTTAGACTGAGCTGGGAGAACGGGGGTGGATAGGGTAGGGTCGTAGTGTTAATGTGGTAGTAGAAGGTGTGAACGGGGGTAGTAGCCTAGAACATGTGCAGGAGAAAAACTAGGTAGTGTAGGGGTTACATATGAGTGTAGGAATAAAAGACTGTTCACTTGGGGTAGCAGGGTGAGGACATGGGGAGTAGAATAAAAGTAAGTGGTAGTAAAGGGTTACATATGTGTAAAAGAATATTAGGGAGGTTGTTGATTGAAGATTGGCAAAGAGGCGGCACACTTGGAACGGAGGTATATGGGGCAATAGAATAAAGGTAGGATGCATAGGATGTGGGTGGTGGTGGTCTAGTGGTGGGATACTTGCCTATGGACCTATGGATGAGTTTGAATCCCACTTCAAATACTAATACTACCACCACGGGGTTCCTGAGCAAGACCCTTAACCCTGAGTTGCTCCAGGGGGACTGTCCCTGTAGTTATAAGATAGCTCGGGATAAGATAGCTCTAAGTAAGAGTAAATGTAGCGTAAATGTAAATGCATAGGGGGTTAGAAAGGGGGCGAATCATGAGAATAAGAAGTAGAATGAAGATAGGTGTGAGTGTGGCAGTACGCTTGAGGGTACTGTCTAGAACGTTGGCAATAGAAAGGTGTTGTATTTGTGGTTACATATGAGTGGTAGAATAAAATGTAGATAGTTGAATGGGGCAGCACACTTTGAGTAGTAGAATGAAGAGGGAAAGTAAGGTCTGTAGCACTTGACACCACGATCAGAATGTTGTAGGTTCGAGTCGCAAACCAGTAGGATTCCTCGAAGTACCTTCTCCTAACACTGCTCCCTGGGTGCTGGATGTATGGCTGCCCAGTATTGCACTTGGTGAATGGGTTAAAAGCAGAGAAGCATTTTGCTGTGGTATTGTACAGTGTTCTCTATGACATAGTCACTTTCACTTCACTTAAGAGAGTAGAATTGGGGCTGTAATAATAATCCTTTATTTATAATCCCACGAATGGGAAATTCACTCTCTGCATTTCACCCATACACACATGTGCAGCAGTGGGCTGCTATTGAAAGCGCCCGGGGAGCAGTGATGGGGACGGCACCTTGCTCAAGGGTACCTCAGGGCAACCTACTGGGAAGGGGTTCGAAAAAGGTATCAGAGGCTGTTGAAGAAGGACATAGAATGTGGTGGTCTAAAGTTAACGTAGAGGTTATATTGTGGTAGCAGACACATGGATAGCATAATCATTAGAGCAATGTAACTGAAGTAGTAAAAGATGAACCGTAGACTTAATTGAAGAGTAGATTAATTTAGGAGGTGGGAACTGGGGATGAATGACAGCTGAACTGGCATAGGAGCAGGTGGGGAAAATAATGAGCAGACTACAAAGAAGCAGAAGTAGAGAAAATATTTCAGAAAGAAATTAGCAGATGAGTGTAGCAGAAGGGAGTAGGAGAAAAGCCTGTTTCATTGGACAAAACACAAATACCATATAACAATAACTGAAGAGTTCTCCAGTGTAACAGGTTTTGGCTCTGTGTAGGCTCCGTCTCCTCTCGCAGTGCTACACTGGGTGCTTTTCCACTCTAAACCAATGCGGTATTGATCCTGTGGAGTCAGCCGAGCCTCCCGGTCGCTCCTAGCAACCAAAACACTTCTTGCATTAGGCTGCCCAAATCAGTGCGCAGGCTCACCCATGGGGATAGCAGTAATAAGGATGATGCATGAAGATATCGTTGCATACTTTTGCCTGCAGTCAGAAAACATTTAGGGAGAGTTTGCAAGATTTTCTGTGTGATAAAGTTTCCACATGTCAGGCTGAGTTATGGCTTTGAACATTAAATTAAGGGATTTTTGTAAAGATTACTCAAAATTGTGTCTTATCTAATCAATCTGAATCAGTCTCCAAACCAGAGTAAAGCCCATGAACATTTGTCTGCTCTCCAAGGTGCTGAAACCACCCACTCGCATTTACTGGCGCGCAATGGTTAAAGCTGCAAAGAAGTGGGGATTGCCCACTAAACCAAACATGGCAGCCTTCTGTGGAGAGTGGGTGACTCTCCACATGAGTGCGAGCAGGTTCATTCCTGTAGTGCTATTGCTTGCGCAAAAGTAACTTGATCAGCAATTACCCCCTATTAGTCTGCTTTGGAAAAACATGATGCACTGAATTATTTGCCTGATCCAGAAGTGCACATCATTTCCACATGGACGAAATATATGACATCGCCAGAGTTATTACTAAAAGTAAGTAAACTGGAAGAAATAAGGTGCTGAAAATGTTTCATTTATATGGAAATGAGGTACATATTTGAGCCAAGCTAATTCAGTGCATCTTCTTTGTGCGTGCTTCCTGCAGTTTGGGAAATTTAAAAAGAGAATGCTCTGAATGTCCTTAAGTCTCCTGATCCCTGCTTATCCAGTCCAGTCTTCTGAAATCAAGGGGATTATTAGGGGGTTTTCTTCCCATCCTTGCTGAAGTAAGCTTCTACTCTCCTGGGAAGGGTTTTCACTAGATGTTTAAATGCTGCTGTGAGCACCTGATTGAAGTCAGCTACATTAACCAAGTCATGTGCGGATGCTGGACATTTAGTTCTGGATCACAAATGGCCTTTCAGTTCCTTCAGCCCAGTGCTGGGGTGGGTGGCTTTACCTGGGTCATGTTGACTCATGTATGGCTGCTCAAAAGCATCCTATCATGCTTTTATGAAAAGATATTGCAAGCTGGTTGCACAAAGCTTGTAGTAACTAAATACAGTACTTTAAAGAGGTGCCTGAATACTTTGGAATATATAGTGCACAACGCATACTTTGTTTATGTTTTAAATGGCCTTTAAAAAAAAAAATCATTTTACAGCTGAAAAAGGGTTCTTTATGGGTTTTCTGTAAGACTCAGAGAGATACATAATACTTGTCTCTATTGATTTTTCTAGAATGCCGTTACAGCCTTCACTGTGTTAAACTGTCACATTTTTTCTGCTCTGACACACATATTTTAAACAGTGTAATGGGAAGAACGTGATGTAATAGAGGCACCACTTTTTAGCTCTTCTGACCTGGGTAAGAGTTCACAGTGTCAACATCACAAACATACTACTATAAAAGCTGCCAAGTCTCAGTTTTACTGCATCTGCAAACTGGGTAATTAAGGCTTTAAGACCAGCCATGTGCTTCAAATGGTTCTATGATCATGGCATGATTGACGACTGAAGACCTAGCAGGTCTGGCTTATCTTTAGAAATGCAGTGGGCGTCCACAGCTCAGGTTCATCATAATAACCATAACAGTGATTCATAGTCAGTGGAATGTTCATTATATGCCTTTTAGTGTCCCTGAACTCCTGAACAGAACTTAATTGCTGGTGAACCGGCCCATTCTGAAATAGTCTTTTCCATATCAAATAAGCATGCTTTTTTATTCTTGTATTTTGTGAACGAACCGTCTATCGAGATGTTCTTTATGGAACCAAAAGCGACTCTTTTGTCAGTTCCTAAAGAACTTGAATCCTAAATTCACTTATTAATATTAAAAATGTTTTCTGTTTGACCTGTTCCTGCCTTGACTATCTTACTCCATTTGAGTACATGATTCTTGCTACCATCATAGCAAACTGCATCGTCCTGGCTTTGGAGCAGCATTTACCTGCAGGGGACATGACTCCAATGTCTCAGCGACTGGTGAGTACCATTAAACACTGAACAGTCTCTGGCCAAAATTACAGTGTCTTACAGTATTGTATATAAAATATATGTATGTGTAATATGTATGCTTTGTTTTGTCTTCCTTTACACATAAAGATGCAAAAGTTTAAATGCTTTCTTGATGTGCTAAAAGGAGATTTTGCATCTCTTACAGAGATCAGAAATAAAGCTAATTTTATTGAGTATAATGTAATGGCATATATATATATATATATATATATATATATATATATATATATATATATATATATATATATATATATATAAATGTGCATTAGCATGTTCTCTGTAGATGTGTTATTATTCTGGAATCATTAAAACATGTGTATTCACACCAGATCCCTGAGCAAGACCCTTAACCCTGAGTTGCTCCAGGGGGACTGTCCCTGTAATCAGGACATGGAAGTCACTCTGGATAAGAGTGTCTGCTAAATGCCATAAATGTAAATGTAATGTGGGTATTTTGACCCAAACAAAGTTGTTCACTACATTTTTTTGTGAGGATGAATTTTTTGACACTGGTCTGCACAGCTTATCCAGCCTAGCATCAGAAGTATGACAGAAAGCTTTTTTTGGGTGGAGCATAGATTGCCCAACATGAAAGGAGATGCCCAGTAAAGTTCCCAGATTGAAAGGATCCCCCTTCATGAGAAGCTGCTCAGCAGGGAACATGGGGAGAAGCACTGAGTGGCAGCTGGAAGGATTTCCTCTTTACTGCTTTGTAAACCAAACAGCCTCATACTGTGCTGCAGTTTTCCTCCCACTAACCCATCCTGCTAGTTTAAACTGTGGCTTCAGATTTGCCTTTTGAACTCTGTCATTACGTCACATCATTAAATGAATATATACTCTGGGCCATGTTTGCTCATGGAGGGGGTCAGAGACACCAAAGGCAAGAGGTTTATATAAATGAAACGTCGTTCATTCAGCCCATGGACCTCCCAGCTGCCTTCTCAGATTGATCCACTCACTCAGCTAGCCATGTGCTGTGCTGGACACATCGACTTCAAATAAGGGAGAGGATATTAAATTTAATTCTGTCTTTCTGGTGTGGGATTACATGGCCTATCTTTTAAGACTATCCAGTTTCAGGTCAAAGAGGTATTTGAATGGGGCAGAAATCAAAGAAAACAAACTGTTCCTTAAGGACAGAAAACAAGTTTCCTCACTTAAAAAAATGAATAAATAAAAGAAATGAGTATATTACGTGGTCACTTTTTCATTAATTTCATGATTTCAAATCTGACATTTGTATGAAGCTGTGTCCCGTCAACGATGTGAGTGTTTATCGGTATAGAAATTTTTATTATAATTGAATACATTTGTTGATTAAAGTACCATCTGTTACTGCCTTAAAGTTCTTGGTCAGCCTAGTAAGATTTAAGTTAAATACACTGAAAAGTGAAGAAAGCAAATGTAAAAGTAATATTTTAGAAGCATCACTCATTAAATGAATAGAGTGGAAAACTAGTTTCCTATTTTTCATCAATTATATGTTTGCTCTTGTTTCCACAGGAAGACACAGAGCCTTACTTTATTGGCATATTCTGCTTCGAGGCTGGAATTAAGATCATCGCTCTTGGCTTTGCTTTTCATAAAGGCTCCTACCTCCGTAATGGGTGGAATGTAATGGATTTTGTCGTCGTGTTGACGGGGTGAGTCCATAGATTACTCAGCGCCATGTTCATTTCAGGGGAAGATCAGTTTGCATTGTGGATGAATAGATGATTCTGGAATGAGGATGAACTTGGAACAAGGTTGCAGTCAATGCAACAATGTATCTCAGTGCTTCATTAAGATCTTGAAACATCTCTTTTTGTTCTTTACACTTACTGGGACTGCTCAATGCTCTTTATATAATAACTAAATATCTTTTCCCTGGGCTTTAAAACAGCACATGCAGTGCAGCTCTTTGGCTTCAACTGAATGCTTTTCCAATAAAAGAGTTTTGTAGGAGTATCTCTGATTGTTCCTGCTGTTGTTCTTAAAATCCAGGCAGAAAGTGTTTAATGTCGCTGTCATGAGAAATATGCTTAACAGTTGTCCTCAGTGCATGAGTTGTTTTACCAATGCCAGCTGTATTTTACACTGCATGAACATTTAATTCAAAATGGATTTTAAAAAATGTGAATAACAAACCAAAAATTGAGGGTTTTAGCATTGAGAGAGAGAGCGAGTGCGACAGAGAGAGAGGCAGACAGACAGAACAAGTCTGAGACCTAGCCCTAGAATAGTGAGTAAGAGAGAGAAGAAACAGAAAGGAAGGGAGAGAGAGAGAGAGAGAGAGAGATAGAGAGAGAGGGAGAGAGAGAGAGTTAATAGATTGGAAAGAGTGTAGAGTAGAAAGAAAAGACAGAAAGGAGTACAAGATTGGGGGAATGGAGAGAAAGCAAGAGACAGATAGAGTGATGATGTGGCATAGAGCTGAAAAAGTAAACAATGGTAACAGGCAGAAGAATGAAAAACAATTGGAACAAGAAGAAAGTGGGGGAAAATTAGAGAGGGAAGGGATGGGGTGAGAAAGACGAAAGAAGACAGGGGCAGAGAGTGAGACAGAGAGTGGAAGAGATCTAGAATATGAGAGAGACTGAGATGAAGAGGGTGAAGGGATGGGTTGGGAGAGGCAAAAGATGTGGGGGCAGAGAGTGAGACAGAGAGTGGAAGAGACTGATCTAGAATATGAGAGTGACTGAGATGAAGAGAGAAAGAGAAAGTTGCCTAAATTGGTATTAGGTTAAGAACGTTTCTTTGCTTTCTTAGAAGTCAGAGTATGATGATGTGAAGTCATTTTACAGCCGAGGTGGTGTGTCGTTGGAGGAAGAGTAATGGAAGTAGTCTGTGTTTGTACACAGAGGCAAGTGCTAGTAGCTGTATGAGTTGTTCTGCTGGCTGACACAGCCCAGGGATGTGGCGGTGTCCTGGGGGACAGAGCGGTGACGGGTGTGCTGCTCCCTGTATGGTTACTGCCCTCACTGGGGAGGGTCCTGGCTCACTTTCACTAATGGCTGGGAGATTTACTTTATCCATCCACCGGGGCTTACGTCAGCCTGCCACCTCATTGCAATAAACAGATTTAGTGGAAGCAGTTCTCTTCTTGCAGCGGAAAAGGGCTGCAGGATACAGAGCCTTTACTCTCTGAAGCCTCTGCCAGTAAAGGGAAGATAGCGTAATGTATTATGTAGCAGCAGTTGCAATGCAAGATGGAATGAGTCAAAGACATGTGGTGGAGGACCATGAGGCTAAATAATAAAAAAAATCTAAAAAGGCATGTAGTGTTTATTAACCCCATGGTTTAATATTATGTTATTATTATTAAATCAAAACATTATCATCATGATTAACCCTGTCTCTGTGCAGAACAGCTCATTTTCTTGGTGTTGGTGTTGATTTAATGTAATGATAACGGTAGCTTTCATTGGCTGTCTCAGTAGAAGAGGTGAGATGGGGTGTGGCCCTTCTGTGTGGTGATGAACTCAACTTTGCTTCCAGCTGTTTAAACTGCTAGTCTGGTTAAAGGGATTTGCATGATGTTGGTTTTGAATGTTTGCAGTTTGATTTACGGCCATGAGCAGAATGGTAATATAGGTTGAACATTTTGCTGAAAAGAAACTATATATTTTTTCTATGAAATTAAAAAGGCTGATGCTTCCAGTTTTTTTTTAAAGGGATAACTGTAGTATTGTGATAAACTTTGGTGAAGGGCAGCTAAAATGTTTTGGGTACCTCGTCTACAATGTGCAAACAAATGAGGGACTTCCCAGTTCGTTTTTGAGCCATAATATATGTTAAATATTAAAAATGTGAAATGAAAAATTGTATTTGTATGTTGCATTGTAGCCAAGATCCAGGTAGATTGCATGCCTGCAAATCAGTGACTACCACATGATAGTATGATTCCTTGTCACCTTGATTTTAATCCTGGGTTTCCTCCTGGCGTAATTTTTTTAAGGGAAATGTTGTGGATTCACTTGACATTTGCTAGTTTCAACTAATTTTATAAAGCAGTTTTCTCTAAAATTAAGCAAACATGTGGTCAGCAGTAGATTTTCTTTGTCATTCGGCTGCTCCCGTTTAGGGGTTAGGGGTCGCCACAACAGATCAACCATCTCCATTTCTTCCGGTCCTCTGCATCTTCCTGCTTCAAACCAACCACCTGCATGTCCTCTCTCACCACGTCCATAAACCTCCTCTTTGGTCTTCCTCTTCTCCTCTTTTCTGGCAGCGCCATCTTCAACATCCTCCTCCCAATATAATCCTCGTCTCTCCTCTGGACATGTCCAAACCAACGCAACCTTGCTTCTCTAACTTTGTCTCCAAAACGTCTAACCTGAGCTGTCCTTCTAATACACTCATTTCTAATCCTGGCCATCCTCGTCACACCCAATGAAAATCTCAGCATCTTTAACTCTGACGCCTCCAGCTCTGCCGCCCGTCTTTTCGTCAGTGCCACCGTCTCCAACCCATACAACATAGCTGGTCTCACAACTGTCCTGTAAACCTTCCCTTTTACTCTAGTTGCTACCCGTCTGTCACAAATCATCTAGCTGGTACCCAGTAGATAAAGCTGCTATATGGAATGGGGACATTTTCAGGAACAGCTCCAAAACAGGTACTGTCCTTAAAAAACAGGGATGTGTTGTCATGTGTTTTAGGTTGAACTGGGGTAACAGGTCCAGTTCCATTACACATGCAGTATCAGAGTGGCACTGTTTAATTGGCCTTTATGTAACATTAGGAGTTGTGATGTGCTCTTCTAAGACTCTGAACCTGATCTCCCATATGTGGAGCAGGGAATTTTGCCACTCTGCTACAAAGGCAGTTAAAAAGAACTCTTACATGCACAGCTTAGTAGCTCTGCAGAACTACTAACTTATAGTTCAGACTTGATGACATGATGACTATTCAACACAGCACATAGCAATATAAGATCACTTTTTTACCATACTAACTTGTTTTTCTTTTATTTATTTGGAAATAAAAATGTGCAATTTGTTTAGCCAAGGTATATGCTTTTTGTATGTGAAAGTGAAAGTGACTGTCATCGCGCACGGTACTCAAGGAAACACAATGAAAAGCATTCTATGCATTTAATCCACACACTGACAGCAGGGGCAGCAAGATCATGAAGATGGTAACTTGCTCAAGGGTACCTCAGGGCAACCTTCTGGTCCGGGACTCGAACCCATGACCTTCCAATTTTGAGGCCTAATCCATAACTACTGGCCACTGCTGCCCCTAAATAGAGATCATTAATGCACCATAGAAAGTACAATTTTGAACATTTGAAAAGAATAGCAGATTAAAAGTAATAGCTTTGAACATGACATTACGAATGTATTAAAAACACAATGTAGTAATGGCTTGGGACTGACAGCTACTGACACTTCTTGTCTCCAGGGTGATCTAGGCCTACTTGCTTGGTTGAGATCAACCTTATTGAGAGCCTGTCAGACATTTTGTGGTGGGCTGTCAGCCTGCTTTGGCTGATACTAGGTGGCATGTGGCCGGCTGGTTGCGAATGCATGGCAGCTTGTTTTAAAGAACCCAATATGATAACTTGAGTGGATGCTACAGTAAGGGTCCGTTACTGTGGCCATCCAGTTCTTTTATCAGTGATCTGCTACAGACATTGATTTAACCATGATGTCAGTAATCCAATGTTTGTAAGGTGGCTTTGGGGTGAGAGGGCCTATGCGGTGTAAACCCTGCCCTCTTTCCTTTCCACTTCCTTCAGGATGGATTACGGCCTCATCGCTGTGATAATTGTGTTGTTGACTGCTTGTCGATAGGAGTCCAGGGAATGCTGTCGTGTTGTTTTCCTGAAATCTGATCGGGACAGTTTGACTGGACAATTAAATTTGCCACACTGGGTCCAGTTGGGCCTGAGAGGGGATATAGTATATCAGTGCTGTACCTTAAATAAGATTTAATACAAGTTAATAACGTTTAATATTAAAATGAATTCAGTTAAGAAATGGCTTTTTGAGTACTGTTACTTTGGGCAATGTTTTGGGTGGGATTGGACTAATCTAAGATGTCTTTTCCATCTTTTTCTTTTAACTTTATAATCATAAATGTACTATTCCTTACTATTAATACTATTATTACTGAGGCAGCAGTGGCCTAGTGGTTAGGGTGTTGGTCACAGAATCGTACAGAATTGTGTCAGAATTGGTACAGAATTGGTTACAGAATTGAGGGTTCAAACCCCTTAGATTGCCCTGAGGTACCTTTCAGCAAGGCACTGTCCCCAGCACTGCTCCCTGGGCGCTTTCATAGCTGCTGCACGGTGCGTGTTTATCCATCCATCCATTATCTGCCGCTTGTCCCAAACGGGGTCGCGGGGGAGTGCTGGTGTCCAACCCAGCGCACACAGGGCGAGGACGGGGGACGCACCCAGGACAGGTCGCCAGCCCATCGCAGGGAACGGTGTGTGTTTATGCATGGGTTAAATGCAGAGATCCAGTTTCGCTGTGCTGTGTGAACTCACAATGACAAGAATAGTCACTTTCACTTCACTTATAACTGTTATACCCTAAGTTCTTCCAAAGCATCCAGGAATTTATATACAGTACTATCAGGTACAATGCTCAAATAGAAAATTAAAAAGCTAAAACAGCCCGCTTGGGGATATTTTAAGGGGATTATTAAAGGCTCATTATATTGGATATATTGCCAAAATAAACTGGAAAGAAACCTTGCCAATATCATGATATACTGGTGTAAATGATGTTTTACCCAGCCCTATAATCTTTTGCGTGTAGATTATATGACACCAATACGACACACTATATGACACCTAAATGTTTCTTTATAGCAACTGGACAAAATTTCCAAAATGACTGACAAAATAATCCTTTCACATAAAGGCAAATTTAACTTAAAATGTTTTAAACGCCTTCCAGAAAGTTGTTTACATGTTTTCGGTCTGAATTATTTTCGGTATAATTAACCAAATTAATTCAATGTGCTCTTTTGGAGTGAATTCATGAGGTAATATGTACCTCCTCTAGCCATCTGCGCTGCTCCAGCCCTCTTCCAATAAGACATTTAGGTTTGCTAATAAGAGAATATATCTGCCCTGAGCTCACACCCTAATCAATACCCTATTGAACCAAACACACAGTGAATGGATTTGCTACACCACTTTTCTTTATGGCTGTGCATCCAAGCATTACATCTCTCTGTCTCTCTGTTTCTCTGCCTCTCTCCCTCTCTCCCTCTCTCCCTCCCTCTCTCTCTCTCTGTCTATCTATCTGTATGTTTATCTCTCAGTCTCTGCCTGTCTCTCACTCTCTGTGAGAGGTGTGTTATGAAGCCTCATGCTGGAGTTGATGTTGTGGCAAACAGAACAGCCATGGGTGTCCTCTCCTCCATCGATCGCTCTTAATGAGCTGCCTCTGTTCTGTGGAGGGAGATTATGCAGGCTGTCTTTGGTTACTCCCTGTTCTTGCTGAGAGAGATATCATGGGAGGTACTGGACTTTGATATTACAGCAAGCATGCTGTACTGTCATGTGTATAATGAGTGAGACTCTTTCACGTAAATGTCACTGATCATGTTTACAGTATTTCATATCACAGTTACTGTTCTTTTATTCAATAATTACTTCAACAATATAGTTTGAAACACTTGTATAATGCAATTTCTGCTGCCCCTGTTTAGGGGTCACCACAGGGGATACTCCGTCTCCATTTCTTCCAGTCTTCTGCATCTTCCTTCTTCAAACCGACCAACTTCATGTCCTCTTTCACCATATCCATAAACCTCCTTTTTGGTCTTCCTACTGTTCCTCTTTCCTGGCAGCTCCATCTTCAACATCCTCCTCCCAATATAATACTCGTCTCTCCTGTCCCTGAAATATACTCATTTCTATTCCTGTCCATCCTCGCCACACCCAATGAAAATCTCAGCATCTACTGACCTGGGATTCAAACCTACGACCTTCTGATCCCTGGGTGTACCTTCTGATTATGTACAGTATCCTGTACCTGAAAAACGACATTTCACTGTTCATACGTGTGAACAAAGTTCTTGAGGATTATTTTATCAATACAAGTATAACAGAACTGGTGATCCACAAAGATTTTAAAATAAACTTTTAGAGGTTTATTGCTATATATTGTTTCCCGTTCAGAAAGCTCTCTGGATTGAGCTTAGACGTCAGCAGTGGGTTAAACTGCCATATAGGCTGGGATTTATGTATATGTGCTGGGACATGTGATATCACAAACATAATGGACTTGTCTTTTTAATCATGTGCTTCTTGGGCTGGGAACTGAGTGGTACCTGTGTTTACACATTCGATCATCTTTAATTAAGGGCCGCAAAAAACAGTTCCCAGATAATAACTCTTTAATACAAACTGAACTGCCTTCTGATGCCATGTATTGCAACATGTGTGGATTGACTTTGATATTGTGATTGATTTTTACATTTAAAATGTTACATTGTTTAAATAACATTACTCCATCTAGCTGTGATGATGAATCCCTGCTTTAGAGTGCCCTGACTGGCAGGAAGCTGCACGCTCAAAACTTTCTCCTCCATTCTCTTCCACTTGAACTAAATAGATTATGCAGTGGTTGCACTTCCTGAAGCAATCTCCTGATTCCACTTCCTCCTTTCCCTTTTCTCACCCAATCTTCTTTTCTTTCTTTTTCTCTGTTTCTCTGGGTTTGTGTTTCTGTAGCTCATATTATGGCCCTTACCAGTCAATCCTTTAGCTTTTCGTCTCAATGTATCAGCATGCAACAAAGGTGATACAGGCGTGATACAGGCTCTTACAAGGTGATACAGGCGTATGAGGCTCTTATTGAACTCCAACTGTGAATTTGCGGACATTTGTGGCATATAAATTCTTAAATCCTGATTTCACGGCAGCTGCTGATAGAATAATATTATATATTTGAAATAGAAGATATGCAAACCACTCATGCCTTTCTAAGGAAGGAAAACTGTGTGTGTGTGCGCAGAGTGTGTAAGTATTTCATGGCTGAGGGATCAAATGGAGTGAGTTGAAGGGTGTATGAATGATGGTGAATTTTGTAGTCAGCTGGAATGTGGAATTCTTCTCAGCTCAACCTGGTCCTGTTCTCTGTTAGAGTTCAATAAGAGCCCCACACGCCTGCACACTGACTCTGGAACAAACACAAACCTGTCCTTTCGGTTTAGCATGATATTGCACTCAGACCCTTATAAACTTGCCTTGAGTTTTTAATCTCATTCTCTGAAATCAACTCAGGTTTGGTTTCACAGCAACACAGCAAGGGGCTTTCTGTGAGTGTCATGAGCAGGGCGGCACATTCACAATATGTCTATTAATCATTTATCACAACACTGATGCTTGAAAGATTTAGGACAGCAATATGCAAATAAGCCTATAGAGTAACTATTGGAGCGAGCAACTAATTAAATGTGAGCGTTTATTTTCTTAAATACATCATTTCTCCCCAGTTTCCTGGATCTTTTCTATTTGTAGGTAAACCCTTTTATAATGTCTCACAGCTGTTTGGCTTTTGTATTTTGCCTGCTTCACCTTTTCCCTAGCCTAAATATAGTATGTTGATACATATCATTTATCAAATCAACTATTGTGATACCACATTGATGCAGTATCACCACCACTTACAGAAAATGATGATAAATATTCACATTTTTAATCCTTCTCTAGTTATGCTCTAATGCACTCTGGCTCTCTCTCTCTCTCTCTCTCTCTCTCTCTCTCTCTCACACACACACACACACACTCACTCTCTCTCACTCAGACTAAAGTGGCTCTTCTGAAACTATCACCTAAAGCAGGTGTCATTCTCATAGCTTTCCCTCAGCACTGATAGTAGCATCAGTGGCTGCTTTAGGCTCCGGTGCCTGTAGATGAATGTTTACCAGACTCTGAGCCAGAACTGAGAGGAACATTTTTAAAACAAAAGGTATATCCCGTTTCTTTTATGAAAATGTCTGACATGATGACAAATAATGTAATGCGCAATCAAATGCAGGCTGCAATGCTCAGAAGGAGAAACAATGCAGAACCTCAGCTGTAATTAAATCTATTGGTTATTCAGACTGTACTGTCAAAATAAATGAAGTGGCTTTGAATGTGTTCTTGCGAGTGTTAAGAATTCTTTCGTTTCGCGAGTTAGCAGGTCATAATCTATGCCTTATGGTGGCAAACCAGCTGCAGGTTGAGAAATACTGCAGGAATGACTGCTTGATCTTATACAGTGTGTTTCAAATGATATTTTATGACTGATATAGTTTTCCTGAAGGTGAAACAGAACCCAGTCAAAGTTTAGAACTAGCCCTTGCTGCCAAATTTCTTAGCATGTTTAACTGAGCTACGCCACATTGAATTACACCCTGCTTTTTCATCAAAAGCCATAATCATGACTTTTAAAGATGTTTATGGTTATGTTTAAAGATAAAGGAGTACTGAATGAGATTCATTACAGTGTGTCTGAAGCACCCACCCACAGGACCCACGAGAGGTCACAGCAGGTTGTATTACATGCCGGCCTCCATTAGATGACCATCTGACTGAAGTGAGAAGGAAGCTTTTCCAGAAAGCTTTGCCCTTGGCTCACCCTTTATTGTGTGTGTCTGCGTATATAAGTGTGTGTGTGTGTTTGCATTTAAATTGAGAAATGGCCCTTCATTTCTGCTGGCTACACTTGTGATATTACCATCCAGCATGCAAATGCAAGTAGAAAACACCTGGGCAGAAAGCTTTCATTTATCTTAGGCTGAATGTCTTGACACCGGCAGGTACTCAGACAAAACCGTACATACCTGAACCGCAACATTGCACTGGATGATCACATAAACAAAAAAAAATCAAATTCACTTTTGGAGGCACTTCTTGGCAATTTGTTACACAGTATAAATGCACATTCTCTTCACACTTCTACATATGCTAATACTGTTTATTTGCTGAATTTACCCTTTATAGGCAAAAAGCAATATATAAACTTATATTAATAAAATGATATATAGTTAGAAGTTGAAGTTTGAGCAACTTAATGGTAATGACCTATGACACGGTTGATGGTGATCATGTGCTATTTAAAAGTACTCTGTTTTAGAGTGATCCAGAGAAGAGGTTGACTGTTGCTGTGTCAGGCTTATGGTGTGTCTTTGGTTGCCTTTGTCAAATAGACCAAAGTGTCTTAAAATTTTTCAAAATGAGTTGGAGAAGGGGATTACATATTTCAGAAAACAGAATTGAATCACATACTGACTAGTACCATACCATTTCCTGAGCAAGATCCCAAACCCCAAGTTGCTGCAGGGACATTGTCTGTGCAATTAGAAAGTGAAGTCTCTCTGGATTAGAGCACCTGCTAAATAGCATAAAGTAAATTTGAATTAATTCTGGCACTTTCGCCACTCTCAGTGTGAACATAGGTATTTAAATGAAACAATATTCACTTTCTGCTTTGGTCTAGGCCAAGGGAATTGCACTATGCATATGGTCACATCCAAAAGCTCATAAAGCTTCTGTAATTGGCCGATCAATTGATTGTGACAGTTTTTTATATTATTTTTTTATAGTGATTGTGATTGAGCACCTCTGACCTCTTACTGAGCACTTCTCTCCTAACTGTCTCCAAGGTGAGCCATTAGCTGTACTGGAAATATGCCACGCTGCTGTTTGTTTTGGCAGTGCCATTAGGATCACATGGATGGTGTGAGTCAGCACCTCACTATGGGGAAATTGTCACAGACATGAGCATATGGCCATGAATCATGTTTTCCATACCAAGGTACTCTCTATGGTTCATTGTGCAAGCATCCAGTCACAGCAGTGTGTATCGTTTTCATATATTTTTTCATATAACACAAGTTGGGATGTGATGAAAACCTTAACTTTTAGGACTCGGTGTGTCATCTTTAAATAATATTAGCAAGACTTCAATTCAGCAAGGGTCCCATACACAGTCCTCCTCCAGTCCTCTAGGTACCATTCCGCATTTAAGAGGACCCCAAGCATGTTCATATCCTGCCTTTTGGCCAAAATGATCAATCTGAATTACCCTACACATCTCCAACCTTAGCTTCAGGATGACTTGTTCTTCTGTTGGGAGCAGGTGCTTTTAGGCCTTTTTAAAACTTTGAGTAACATAGACACCAGGTCCCAGTATGTCCCCTGAGGAGAGAACGAAGCCCTCATGCTTGACCTTAAAATCATTCACCATGGTAGTGCCATGGTACATGATACTATTTTGCCTGTAATCCTCATTAAGGTAGCCAAATTATACTGTAGCTAATGATGTTCCTATATCAAAGTTAAAATTATTTTATGAAATTCATATTACAAATCAAAATCTTTTGCCTCAATAACTGTCGCATCTGTACCATATATATATATACACATACACACAGTATCTCACAAAAGTGAGTACGCCCCTCACATTTTTGTAAATATTTTATTGTATCTTTTCATGGGACAACACTGAAGATATGACACTTTGATACAATGTAGTCAGTGTGTACAGCTTGTATAACAGTGTACATTTGCTGTCCCCTCAAAAGAACTCAACACACAGCCATTAATGTCTAAACCACTGGCAACAAAAGTGAGCACACCCATAAGTGAAAAATGTCCACATTTTACCGAAAGTGCCAATATTTTGTGTGGTCACTATTATTTTCCAGGGCTGCCTTAATTGGGCATGGAATTCACTAGAGGTTCACAGGTTGCCACTGGAATCCTCTTCCACTCCTCCATGAGGACATCACAGAGCTGGTGGATGTTAGAGACCTTGCGCTCCTCTACCTTCCGCTTGAGGAAGCCCCACAGATGCTCAGTAGGGTTTAGGTCTGGAGACATGAACCTCAGTTTCTTTAGCAAGGCAGTGGTCGTCTTGGAGGTGTGTTTGGGGTCGTTATCATGTTGGAATACCAGTTTCCGAAGGGAGGGGATCAGGCTCTGCTTCAGTATGTCACAGTTCATGTTGGCATTCATGGTTCCCTTAATGAACTGTAGCTCCCCAGTGCTAGCAGCACTCAGGCAGCCTCAGACCATGACACTCCCACCACCATGCTTGACTGTAGGAAAGACACACTTGTCTTTGTACTCCTCACCTGGTTGCCGCGACACACGCTTTACACCATCTGGACCACATAAGTTCATCTTGGTCTCTTGGTCTACTGGTTCCAGTAATCCATGTCCTTAGTCTGCTTGTCTTCAGCAAACTGTTTGCGGGCTTCCTTGTGCATCATCTTTAGAAGAGGCTTCCTTCTGGGTTGACAGCCATGCAGACCAGTTTGATGATAAAGATGCTGTTAAAGATGCTGAGATTTTCGTTGAGTGTGACCAGGATGGACAGGATTAGAAATGAGAATATTAGAGGGGCAGCTCAGGTTAGACGTTTTGGAGACAAAGTTGAAGGAGCAAGGTTGTGTTGGTTTGGACATGTCTAAAGGAGAGATGAGGATTATATTGGGAGGAGGATGTTGAAGAAGAAGCTGCCAGGAAAGAGGAGAAGAGGAAGACCAAAGATGAGGTTTATGGATGTGGTGAGAGAGGACATGCAAGTTGTTGGTTTGAAGCAGGAAGATGCAGAGGACTGAAAGAAATGGAGATGGTTGATCCGGTGTCGCGACCCCTAAACAGGAGCAGTTGAAAGAAAAAGAAGAAGAAGAGGAGTGCGTCGCATAGTCTGAGCACTGACAGGCTGACCCCCCACCCCTTCAATCTCTGCAGCAATGCTGGCAGCACTCATACGTCTGTTTTCAAAAGCCTCTGGATATGACGCTGAGAACATGCACTCAACTTCTTTGGTCAACCATGGGGAGGCCTGTTCTGAGTGAAACCTGTCCTGTTAAACTGCTGTATGGTCTTGGCCATCATGCTGCAGTTCAGTTTCAGGGTGTTGGCAGACTTCTTATAGCCTATTCCATCTTTATGTACAGCAACAAATGTTTTTTTCAGATCCTCAGAGAGTTCTTTGCCATGAGGTGCCATGTTGAACTTGATAATGATAAATGCATAGATTACATTTTATACAGGTCCACAATCTTCCATCTTTAATATCATCAGAGAAACTGACATTAAAGCATCAGGAAAGGTGTCACTAAAGTACTATGAAGTTACTATGTATGGAATCTATTTACATTAATGTTGCTGAAGAAAAAAAGTGCATCATTTTCTGCTGAACAAGCATGGCCTTTGTCAGCTTTAGCATTATAAATAAATGCTGATGGGCATATTTATAGAGCTTCATGCTGCTTTCATTAGGTGCTTGAGACGTGAGAGCTTTTTAACCGATTAATTAGGGGGTGAAAACATTTAAGCTCATTATTAAAATGAAAAGAAGCTTGAGAAATGATGTTTATTTTTACTGTGTGCCATAAAAAATCGGAGCTGTCTTTTAGCAGTAAGTGAATATTATGTTCAATTCATGCCATGTACAAATAATGATCAAGGTCACTCTGTCCTTTATCAAATCTACAAGTGCACATGCCTGAATGTAGTTCATCACTGTCATTCTTTCTGTTTCAATATTGCACTTTTTCTGTGCTGTGCTCGTTCCTTCAGAAGAGAACGGGGGATGTTCATTAACAAGAAAAACGTTTTTAAATCCTTAAGGTTTTTAAATCCTTGAGTCACCCCTTGTTTATATATATATATATATGCATATATATTACTAGGGAATCACCTTATTAGTGCAAATATACAAATTTATCCTATCAATATTATCTTTCACAAATTGAATCGCTGCAGTCAAACATATGTGAACAAATGTTTTACTCTGACAGGCTGCAGAAAGCCTAAAGATCTAAGGTTCTAGATAAAGGGGTACCAGCCACTCAACATTCAGTGTTCAGCATCAGCTTTAGATGGCTTTGTTCTGCTTAAATGATTTATATGTGGGTCACCAGGAAAGCAATCCTTTGAAATTGTTCAGGTACTGGACTGAAAATGAGAGCCAAAGATATTGTAAGGATGCCAGGAGAACCACTCCTCAGAAATTCATTAAAAAAATATGAAATTCTGGATCTTTGACAGCAAAAGATGAGAATTCTACAGTTTTTTATTTCACTGGCAAATTCAACAGTTGCATTTTTATTTATATTTTTCATAGGATATGTGTTGCAGGACATGCATGCAAGTTCATGCATGACTATTTGGTTCAAAACATTTTGAAATTCACATATGGGTAAAACAGTTACTTAAACAGTTACACAACTCAGCAATTCAAAAACGTTACTTTCCGGTCGTCAGAAAGAATAGGACGTTTTAAATGACAGCGTTATTATGTTGGATATGTTTGTGTGCCAGACATTTCCAACACGTGACACATGAAAGAAAACTGTCGCCATGGCCAGGTGTCAGCTGATGGTTTATTATGCTATGGAGTATTCTGTTGAATAGCAGAAAGTGAAAAGAAGCCACTGAAACAAAGTCTGCATGTGGATGTGGGTTTGGATGTGGGTGTATGATCGTACACTGATTCACATTCTGCCTCCAGCAGTTCAGCATCCAGGTGTCAGTGGATGGTGTGATAAGGTTGGAGGAGGTACAGTATTTTGTTGAATAGCAGAAAGACATGAGGAGCCAGCAAAACAAACAGTCTGTCCTTTTTATCGCTTTAGTCTATGGGGTGAATAAAGGGGTTGATGATGACTCCCTTTGTTCTTCCCACTCCTCTCTTTTATTTTTCCTATGCACATCTTCCAAATGTTTCTCCTTGTCAAATCTTTTGAACTCTTTTTCCTCTACATGATAGAACAATAACATCAAGGAAACAAAAAAAACTAATGATTTAAAAAAGAGAGATGTAGAGAGAGAAGGAGGAACAGGAGTTATATCTTCTCATTTCATCCAGTGTTTAATCTTTTTCCTGTTTCTCTCTTTTTCGCTCTCACCTTCCCTTTCTCCACTCTTTTGATCGGTCTTCCTCTGGTATTGCTCTCTCTCTCTCTCTCTCTCTCTCTCTCTCTCTCTCTCTCTCTCTCTCATTCTCTCTCATTCTCTCTCTGATGGTAACAATAAAAATGGCACTTTAATTATAAAGGTTTCTCTGAATATTGTCCTGTTTATAGATAACAGTTATGCAGTGTGGAGATTTCTTAATAACTCTATGCCATGTGAGGCGATTGTGATGATTAAGGCATGCAGTTTGCACATTGTTAATGGATGGCAATTTGCTTCTTGTTCATTAAATTAGCTTTGTTGCTGCAGCACAAAATAAAAGGGAAAAATAAACAGAAAAAGCAAAAATTGGATTTTTTGCTGAAGTTTCACTTCAGTGTTTTCATAGGAGAAACTCACAGTAGATTAACATCCACCTGAAACATTCATCACTGCAGTTGTGTGCATCATGGGCCATGCCTGGTTGGTTGGCAGTGCTGTCAGGAAGCCAGTCTGGCGAGAGAGAGGAAGTCATGCATTAGCAGGTCGGGCAGTGTAAGGAGGTAACTCATCGCTCACTGAGTCTGAACACTGGCCAAAGGCTTGGGCCTGCGTAGAGCCTTTTTTTTTCCATTCTTTCATTGTTATTTTCCCCTCAGACATATTTCATGTTCTCTGGCTGAAGCATACCTACATATAATGTAGGGATTGGAGGACATCCCTACAGTTTACAGGGTTGGGTTTAGTTTGAGAGATGCACTAATGAGTTCAATTGAAAGAAAGATAGTAAAATTGTTGTGGTTTAAATGTACCAGCTGAACCAGAGGGGGAGAAAGCCTGCCGTAGTGATAGTTTGTGATGTGATAAACAGGTTTATAAGCAATAGCATATTTTTTAACGTTTCAAATTATTTTTCCCTATTTTAAATCGTGTTATTCCACTTTATTAAAATAAAGTTTTATGAGATCTGAGACAATGGCACACTAAATAGCAATGTTGTCTTACAACACAAACGTGTGTGTGTGTGTGTTTGTTTGTCTGTGTATCTGCTCTATGATGGACTGTGATGAACTGTGATGGGGTTTTTCCTCTAGAGAACCACCAGTGACCCTACTCAGGATGAGTGCTTAATATAATGAAGGAATGAATGGTTTCATAAGGTTATATATCTTATATATCTTATATATCTGTTTAGTTTTTCCTTTATTAAATATTCCTTGTTTTCTTCTCTACATCTATATATTTTTACTTGAAGTATATTTTTGAATGCTCTTTTTCTTATTTTTCTCTCCTTTGTTGTTACATTTTGAAAATTGTTTTATATTTCAAAAAGCTGTCTTACATTACTCGTAAAGTTGCGTTTTGGCTGTAAGAAGTACAGTCCTTCCTCTTATATCAGGCTTTTTGTGTGATGACCTCTATAGCTTTTGAGTGGATTATTTCTCAATGGACTCCGTTAGAGAGGGCAGCTATAGTTCTAGCTTGTGGTTGAATATCAGATGAAGAAATGGATATCTCATTGAGATTTATCCTATGAACTGTAATGAACTCTGTGACTCTCCACCAGTCTACTGAAGCTGTATGAAGATTAATGTTAAAGTTTTAGCTCCAAAATGCATTCCAGAATTGAATTCTTCCTGTATTCAAGGCTT
The DNA here is from genome assembly GCA_017165825.1 of Hepsetus odoe. Lineage (NCBI taxonomy): Eukaryota > Metazoa > Chordata > Actinopteri > Characiformes > Hepsetidae > Hepsetus > Hepsetus odoe. The sequence goes on from CM029390.1 coordinate 17,406,972, forward strand.
TTTTCACACAATTTTGTTTCTTTAGCACAAAATAGCATTGAGGATATTACTTTACTAGCACTTATCTAAACATTGCTGCAGACTGAGAACCCCCCCCCCCCCTCCATTGTTAATGCAAACCGCCTGCAATAAGAGATATGTCGGTGGTTTTGCTGGTACTACTACACTGGTTTTGCTCTGGAGAAGCCCTGTAGCCCTGCTGCTTTTCCCATCACAACAGATGAACAGATGATAGAACATGTCACATCTCCATATCATTACCATCTTCTCTTCTATCTGAGCTGAGGAGCACTTGCATAAACAGCAATGGGTTTAGACCTGTACTTTCTTTTCTCCCAGCTTACATCTCTTTTTATGATGATAAACTGTGATGCTTTTGTTGGTATGCTTTTGTTGTAAGATCAGTCAGTGCTTCCACACTATCCTGATCCATCCTGATCAAATGCATCCTCACTCAGTCCATTTCAGTGCACTCTATTAAAATGAGTGAGCAGCTAAAATGCACCTCTAAATACAAAAGTTAAGGTTTTAAACACTTTTCTGTAAAGAGATTTTAATGGTGAGTTTATTTTCTATTTGAGAATAAAGGGTGGAAAGCTTGACTATGGCATCAAACAATCACCAATTATGAAAGTGTTTCCTTGTCATGGTAAGCTTTGGTTGCCATGGAGATGTGTGATATTGACTGTGCTGTTTGCTTTTTCTTCATCAAATTGATGTTTGGTGAATTGATGCAGGAAATAGGTGGGGCAGAACATACTTTATTGGTTTTCATGCATCTTTTGTCCAGTGAGAGGTGTAAAGTCTCATTAATATTCCTGTGGAAAGATGCTTTGATGTGTATCACTGGTGCCTTTTTAAATTCCTTTGTTATTCTTTCTGTCTCAGTGCAACATGACACTATAACACTGCTTAATTCCCACATGAGAACAGGGTGGATAGCATGGCCTCTCTCTTCTCTCTATTGGGTAGTGACATGGACACTCTCTCTCTCTCTCTCTCTCTCTCTCTCTCTTTCTCTCTCTCTCTCTCTTTCTCTCTCTCTCTCTGTCTCTCTCTGTCTCTCTCTCTCTCTCTCTCTCTCTCTCTCTCTCTCACACACACACACACAATCTCTCTCTCTGGATCTCTCTATTTCTCTGTTGTATACCAGTGAGAGTGGTGGAGCCACCTCTGTTGCTATGGAGATGAGTCTAGTTCTCTAGAGTGAGCATTCCCTTCCAAGGCGCAAAGCTGGAAAAGCCCTCCACTCCCCTCTGCTGTGTCAATATTGCTTTGTCAGACAGCTTTACAAATGAACACATATCCCATGAAAATGATCATGCGTTTGTGCACTACATGCATCTATGTGGCATTACATTTTGCCATACTGTACCATGTGCCTTAACATGAAATAGTAATTGTAGTACTAATGCACTGGCATTAATGTAGTAATATATGTGCTACAGTTTGTCATGCATTTGTTGAGTCAGCAACAGTTAGTTGTGGTTGTAATTAATCTTGCTCAGACAGGGATTTGCTGGGTTTGTTAAAGTGAAAAGCTCTGTATGCTGATGCAGAAGGATTCTGATCAGAATGGTAAGAACTGGAGCTCTGATAGCGTTTCTGTAGCTTCATACCTGCAAAGTGCATGTTATGCTCAGCTGCATTCACCATCTGTCAAGAGCTCCACTATGGCACGAGAGGGTTTTCCTCCTTTTGGGGGCATGGTAGAGAGATTAGACTCCCTTCCTCTTAAAAATCTGACACTGCGTAGTAAGAATACTACAGTTTGAAAGACTTAAAATATGTTGCTTTATTTAATTTCAGTGCATTAGAGATGTGTTAATACATACTGTTATTAGTTATTTTTTAAATATATATATTTTAGAATTTTATTATGGACATTAAAGTTTACAATTACAGACTTTTGTCCATCTGTTCCTCTGCATCATTTATTATCTCCCTTTTACAGTCCATCTATGGTCAGGACTGCAAAAGGACCACCAAGATGAGCAGGTATTATTTGGGTGATGTTTTATTCTTAGCACAGCAGTTACACTCACATGACAGTGGTATGTTTGTGCTGCACAGACTTTGAGAGCACTGTGTCCACTTACTGTCCTCTTTACTCATCAGACCTGTTGATCCACCTTGCAGAGTAAATTTAAAATAGATAATATTTCATTTGATGTTGTACAGTTTCTGTTGTCACAAACAGCCGGACACAGTTGCCTTAATATTTTTGTTTGGTGGACTGTTTTGAGCCCAGAGGTGACAGGTGTTTAAAACTTCAGCAGCACTGCTGTGAGATCCACTCTCCTAAATAAAAATATGGTCACTGTGGTGGACCTGTGAGGGTTTTCTAAAATGATGCAGAGAAACAGATGAAATACAATCTGTAAATCTGTATAAAACCAAAGTGTGCCTATATTGTAAGTGGAACCATTGAGGAAGCTGCTGTCCCCATCACTGCTCCACCAAGTGCTTTAAAAAGCTGCCCCCTGCTGCACGGTGTGTATGAGATCTTAATAAAAGGAACCCATTTTCTTGCAAATCTTTAGGTTAATTGCTGGTAAAAGGAAAAGGGCAAATAGCTGTTTTTGCCATTCATGCTTCAGGATTGCTGTCAGTCATCCATCATCTGAATAATGCTGCACAGATGTGGAGCTAGTCAGATGATGCCTTACAGACGTTATGGGTGGAAAATGGGTGGAGATGCTGCTTTGTGAATGAGTGTAAGGGTGAGAATAGCACCGCTGCATACTTGCACTCATATGTATCTGCTTGGGCACGAGACAGCTATAACGTAAACACAACCCACGGCCGGTCCAAATAACAGGGCTGCGCACACTTAACTCAGTGTTTGACAAATTGTGAATTAAATCCGCAGTGGGTGGCGTGGTGTGTGCATGCTTGGGTTCAGTACAATCTCTCATGCAGTGGCATTTTGCTGATGTTATTTTAGAAAAAGGACTGTTTAGTTTCTATGGGGAATGTTCCACATGGGGACTGGGTTTCTCCATTGTCTCCCACCTCATCCTGCTGTCTGTTTCTACTGGGAAATCGGCAGACATTTTCACTGCATCATGAGCTGTTCTGAATGCAAAACATTGTCCCTTCTCTTTACAAATCTGGATTAAAGACATATCAAAACCTCCGTTTATGGGGTTTCTATTTATTTTTACCTACTGCGGAAATATTAATTAAAAATGGATAACTAGAAATAGTGTAGAATTAAAGTAATAAAATCTCTTCTGTTTTTTAAACATATGTTTTAAACAAGTTCCCAGGACCCGTTTTATAGATAAGATTGGCTGGGACAGTGTTGACAGCCAGGACTTTTGTGCATGACACTGTAAGGCCCACTGCTTTGCATGTTACTTCCTTTCAACCACTGCCATATCTGAGAACAATGTTGCCATAGGATTGCTTTAGAGATGCAATTGAAGAACCACATAAGCGTCATTGAACGATAAGTTCTCCACTTACAGTCCAAATGTTTATACCATGAGATGGGTTGGAGCCAAAATATGTAGTGTGGAGGATCCCTGAGAACTGGTTTGAGGGTCACCATCATAAAGGAGCATTTCTGAAAAGAAATTTGAGAGCATGATCATGTAATTTTCAAGATTTTTTTTTCAGTTAGGTTTTTATTTTCTACAACCTTCCCATGATATGGCTTTCTGAACTTAAAATCAATTCTTCATACTCAGCATCTCACTTATAGAAGTGGTTCCTGAAAGGTTCTTTGGGGCAGAATTGGTTTTTGAATTTGTTCCTGGCTATAAGTGGTTCAGTTTAGTAGATCAAAAACTGCAAAATAAGCAGAGGATTTGTGCGGTTACTGAATAGCTGATGGGCAACCTGTCATTCATTTTTTTCTTTAAGGCCAAAAGGAAATCTGTCACTGTTACAACCATTTGATCAACCAATTTTACCAAACAGGTGCTGATGATCATCAATGTCACACGGAGGTTGAAACAACGTCATGTTGGAACAACCGACCAGCCGAGTTCCTTCAAAAACTGTGTGCAAGTGTACCTAGAAGAATTGATGCTGTTTTGAAGGCAAAGGGTGGTCACACCAAATACTGATTTAATTTAGATTTCTCTTTTGTTCATTCACTGCATTTTGTCGATTGATGAAAATAAATGATGAACACTTCCATTTTTGAAAGCATTCTTAGTTTACAGCATTTTTTCCACACCTGCCTAAAACGTTTGCACAGTACTATATATAAGTGCATCCATCCATCCATTATCTGCCGCTTGTCCTAAACGGGGTCGCGGGGGAGTGCTGGTGTCCAACCCAGCGCACACAGAACAGGGCGGGCGCGCTGGACAGGCCACCAGCCATCGCGGGGAGGAGAGGCGGGGCGGGAGCGGCGCGCACCTTGCTCAAGGGTACCTCAGGGCAACCTATTGGGAAGGGGTTCGAACCCCAGATCCTCTGATCATAGGGCCAACGCCCTAACCACTAGGCCACCGCTGCCTATATAAGTGCATAGTTAATTTTATTTTATTTTTTTAATCATAGCTACCATCTGATCTTCTTTAATTCCTGTTCATTCTCTGTTTAATCTCAACCTGCCCACCCAAAAAATTTTCATAATGAGTCAATGTCAAAGCTGGTGTTGCCAGTTGGTTCATTTTCTGATAATGTATGAAAAACTTTATCCCTGCTTGAATATAGACAAACATAGACCTTTACCACCCTCATGGAGGATCTTTGAAAGAAACCAGAAAAAGTGATATTTACCACCAGTTGTATTAGTTGAAACTGCTGACAAGGTAAACAGGTTGTTTTGGGAGAGCTTTTCTACTGTCCCTTTCAAAACAAAGCCTTGGATCTCCATTTTTGGTCTTTTAATTCTACACAAGCCAAAAACTCCAACTCCAACTCTCTACATTGAGTCAGGTTTTCATAAAGAATAATATGGTAAATAATATGTTTTCCTCTTCCATTTCCATACTAAATATTAGCCTGTTGTTTCCTTTATTAGTATTAATGCCGTCACTGGGCCTTGCAGAGAGCAGATCGAAAACATAAAGGTTATCACTCATCTTCACCATGTACTTCAGAGTGTGCTCTTTAGGGCTTCATATATGAATGAGCCTGTGCTCCTGAATGGCACGGCTGGTTTGAGTGTCCGTGAATGATGGATATGAAGCCTGATGGTGACAGTGCAAATCTGCATTCTCTCCAGCCCACCCCTCCCACCCCTCCCACCCAGCCTTTCTCTCCAGAGATCACAGTGACTTTTGTCATGGTGCTTCTTTAAAGGGGAGGGCACAGAAAATGAGAGTGAGAGACAGATTTTATGCCACTTTTGGATGAGATCTGGAGGCCAGATGGAGAGTGCCACTAAAGCAGAACCGCAAGGACTCTTGTTTAATTAAATATCTAGTGAGATGTGCTCTGCTCTCTTTATTAATGTTTTTTTAATTTCAGTGCAAGAATATCTTATTTCCTTTAGACCACAAAGTGCAGGTCTTTGTATTATTTACACAAATGTGAAGAAATGATTATGAAACATAAGCGGTGCTGCAGTTAAACCGAGAGTGGAGACCTCAATAAAAAACTTGGCTGAATGAACAGAAATCGGTACAGAACTGTAGATTGTTTCTTGCTGGTGCTGGTTGCGCTCAGAATTCATCTGTTTGTGAAGAATGCTCTGAAGTAGCACAGCGAAAAATACATTATTCATTCCGCCCCAAACCTGATGAATAATAAAGCAGTCTCTGTGTCAATTTTCTACCAGCGCTCACAAATCAGCAGCATTACATTAATTGCCAAATGTGCTGACTTTGCAATTGCCCCCCCCCCCCATTTCTCTCTCTCTCTCTCTCTCTCTCTCTCTCTCTCTCTCTCTCTCTCTCTCTCTCTCTCTCTATTATTCTCTTTTGGTCTTGATCTTTTTTCTCTGTTTCATGTCCTTCTTTCTTTTCTTTCTCATTTTCATCTTCCTTTGTCTTGGTATCTCAGTGTTTTTCACTCTCTTTTTCTTTCTTTCTTTCTTTCTTTCTTTCTTTCTTTCTTTCTCTCCTCCTATATCCTTTGAATCATGTTGAATCGGCAGAGACTTTGCATCAGTTAGAAAGTTCTTTGGAGGCTTTTGATGGATGTATTTGATGTGAGCAGTCTCGTATTCTGTCAGTCTGTGTGTGTGTGTGTGTGTGTGTTTGTGTGCATGTGTGTATGTGTGTGTGTCTGTCTGTCTGTGTCTGTGTCTGTGTGTAGACTTTGGGCTCAGCCAGCAGGGAAACAGCCAAGCTGGCTCATATTCCCCCCTAATAACCTGCCACTCACAAGCTTTTGTCTCTGAATGGCAGCAGCACTGTTGCTTTAGAAAAGTCACTGGTAAAGGCAACTTGGCTCTGGGTTTGGGGACTTTCTGTGTAAGTGATTTAATCTAAAGAGGGATTTATTGATCGGGTTTGGAGTAGTGCCTGTATGTAGGGAAAGACTAGAGTGAAGTAAAATAAAGGGAAATCTGCTGAGATGTCATGTGTCAGGGAACATATTAATATCTTCAATTGTGTAATAACCTACCTTTTTTAAAATTTTTAAATGTTTATACAGAAACAGGATTCAGCCAGACATATGGACTAGGTCCAAGGATCAGAAGGTTGTGGGTTTGAATCCCATGCAAGTAGGTTGCCCTGAGCTACAGAGAGAGATCACGTTCCTGATTGTCATGAAAGATAAACTATTAATGTCAGTGTTATTTCAATGGTTAAGGTGCTTCCTCTCTTCAAAAAGTTTCATCTCAGATTAGGTCAATGATGCCATAAAAGAATGCACTGCAAAAAAAAAGAAAAATTTGTCTATTTATATATTTTTTGTGAAATAGCACTTAAAGAGACTGTTTGCAGACATTAACAATTGTAATTTATTCTTACTCTGATAAAGCCCAAGATATTTACAGTCAGGATATGGAGCTGAACATGTGTGTTTTGTGAGCGGAGCAGAGTGTGTCCAGTAGCCACAATAGCAGAAGCCTCTTCCTTTAAAAGTGTGGCAGAAAACATAACCAGCTAGGTAACTCATATTTCACATGTACACACTTTACTGTGCAGAGAACTGATATGCATTTTAAGTAGTTGTATAACTTATAGATGATCATCATAGACATGGGGTTAAATCGAAAGGTAAATTAAGCTCTTCTTCATCCACAAATTTCCATACTGTCATTGAGCTTTCTAAGCGCATCTAAAACCACTTTCAATTAAAATCTAATTATGAAAGCATTCCCTTTGGTTCCCACCAAAGCCTTCTGTATGCCAGTTGGTCTTTTAGACTAATGTGTTCTATGTAAAAGGCTCCAGATAAATACAACGTAAGCAAAACTCCTCTTCATATCTTCTTGATGTTTTCAGCATTGATGCTCTGGGCAGTGGGAGGGAATGGAACTCTTTTATCAGCATTGTTTTCACTCCAGGTCCATTAGGTAGCTAATCTCCCTGCGCATGCCTATAGAAGGGGGTCTAGATGAGGTTTTGCAACGGTTTATCCAGGTGTTACTCACGAGGGTTCCTGCTGATCATCCCCTGTAGGCCAGCTGTTTAGGAAAGATAATAGGAGGTGTGTTGCTGGAGAACACAGCTTTGATTATCCACTTAAAAAGGAAAACCTGATTTTGAGAAGGTAATTGATAGATGAGGAAAGAAACCTGCAGTGAACTTTTTTCTGCCTGCAGCACTTCATTGTTTGCTTTCTTTTGACTCAAGGTGAGCTTTTTTAAGTTCTCACCAGGTTCCACCTTGAATAAGACGTTCTATAAGGAAACACTTGAGATAAACATGTGCTATAAAAGCTTAAGGCACCATTAACCTGTCTTTTATATTATTACAAAAAAGTTCTGCGATATAACATTTATTTATAGGTATTTTCAAAAGGTGTTTTAAATAAATGTCTACTGTGTAGTGTGTGCAACATGCTATCATAAAGATCCATCATATATATTGCCCATGAAATTTAACAACTGCTACTATTGCTACTACTACTTTTACTTCTATTGTTATTATTGTTATATTTTTACAACAAACAATGACATTGATTGATCTGTACGTACAGGACAAATCATCAAACTTTGATGGCTTTGAGGGGAATCATAACTAATAAATAATGGTCTTTCTTTCCCAGAAGTAAAAGTTGCATTAAATTCTATTAGTCCCGTAGCTCTAATCCAAAACTTCGCACTTGGCTGTTCTGCTGTTTACAGTAGGGGAACAATGTGCAAATGTAACTTATGAGCCATTGTTTTAAGAGCACAGCACGCCAATACTTAGACAGACTCTCTGTATTCCCACCGCTGTGTTCTTGCTGGAAGCGGGTGGCTGCTCTCAGCCTAGTCTGTGACACAGTGTTAAATGAAGCCTGGTGGGAGAACAGCACTGGTGGCACTTCAGGAGATTCAGACCTCAACACTGAAGACATGCTGGAGCGCTTGCAGTCACATCCACTAGTTTAGGCTGTTGAACCAAATGGGTAAGGGAAACTGTAATGAAATTTTGGTTGTTTTTTCAACAAAAAGAGAGTAAAGGAGAGTTGTGGGGTTCAAGGGATTTGATGTTTGTCTTCTTCTTCTTGATCAAACTTTCTGAAACAGATCCTCATTAAAGATCTGCAATTGTCCCAGTGAGAGCCGTATATGCTGCAAGAGCAGCAGAAACAGCATGACATCAGTTCATTACATCAGCTCCCAAATCTCTTCCTCACCTTTCAAATAAAATACAGACAGCAGCAGTCCTGCCATCAGTTTTTTTTTGCAGCTTTCAAATTGAATAGGATTATATTGTATTATGTTCTTTTGTAGCAACTGTTAGGAGACTGAATAAGAAAAAAGAAAGTGAAAGTGACAACCCTTGTCATTGCGAGGTCATGGCACAGCACACATGAACCACAACGAAATTGGACCTCTGCATTTTACCCATGCACACTCAAACCCGTGCAGCAGTGGGCAGCTATTGAAAGCGCCTGGGGAGCAGTGACGGGGACGGTACCTTGCTGAAGGGTACCTCAGGGCAACCTACTGGGAAGGGGTTTGAACCCCCGATCCTCCGATCATGCGGCTAACGCCCTAACCGCTAGGCCACCGCTGCTCACCTTTTTTTTTTTTTTCTTTTTTTTTTTCTTTTTTCTTTTTCTTTTTTTAAAAGTGAAAGAGTTGTACTTAATAAAACCATGGCAGGTCATGATTTTACCAACATGCCATTTTATGCTAAAAATGTGGATGTATAGTGGATGTATTTGGACGTATAGCGGTCGTAGCTTTTGTGCTGTGTAATCATGTCACCATGCTGGTGAATTCATGGGATTGAAAGGGATTTTTAATATATTCTCTAAAATACTCAAAAAGCTGCAAGAAAATAATCAGTTTCTTTTATCCAGGTCAGCATGTGTAATACTTTTAGACCAGGTGAACCGGAAAAATAAATAGTATCTGCTATTTCTTTTTTTAACTTTCTCTTTCACTTTCTTTGATTTTTCTAATGGAAGAAATCTTGATGATTCTATCCCATTCTATCCAATTAAAAAAAAACCCAAATAAAATCTGCCAGTTTAATTTTTTGTTGTCAAGGTAGTGGATCCAATACTCAAGTCTTTGTCTACACCCCCATTTAATAAAGGCACGCATCTCTGTTCACCTCCAAGTGCCTGAAATGTCCCCTGTGTGAAATGTAACCTTGCCATGGACTGCTTTCAGCTGAATGCAACGCTCCGCTGCAGGAACTCCCCAGTGGCCGTCTAGAACACACAGCTGATCTCTGAGCTGCTGCTCCAGCCATAATACAGCCGCACCAAACTCCACTAATAATGCAGGAGGATTTCAGTGGCTCCAAGAGAGTCTGAACTCCTTGTTCTTTTACAAGCTCTTTTCCTTTTAAGCAGACCTTCTGACTGGAGAATGCATAGATTAACATTTAGGGCGTGCATTAATATGAGGCCAGATAAGGACCTAGAAAAGATACATTTAAGTATTTATTCATGTATTGTGTGTATCTGTTGTTGTCTCGTCTTGTACCCTATCATAGTTGCATTTATTTATTTGTTAGAAATGATTCTTTTATACCAAAGCCAATAAATGCAACTATAATAAGGGATTACATGAGAAAACAACAGATGAAATGCGCTAATCGCTTTGTTATAAAAAGGTCTAGACCTTTCAATACTGGAACACTACATAGAAATTATAAGTCGTGGGCAAAAATTTTCCCTGTTCCTTTGTAGTATTATAGGTAAAACTCCAGAAGTCTTCAAATTCTGTTGTTAATGACCCTGACCCTTATGCTTCCATGTCTACTAGAGTATATTAGTGCAGTGTAGTTTACCTACAGACGTTCTCTACTGTGTTTTCAGGCATATAGTTCCGAGCATATAGTTCCGAGCTTCTCACATAAGCCTCATCCTCTGTTTGGATTTGTTTTTTGAAGTTCCATTGCATAGACAATAACTTTATTGGCAATGCTACACATTGTGTGCTGGATCGTGCTGTACAGGAAGTGTGTTGTCTTTGATCTAAAGCTGTTCCATTTCTTGTTTACTGATGCAGCAACAGAAAAGGTCCTGGAGGCTGACAATATGGTGCTCTTCCATTCAACCTTACATCTGTCTCAACCAACAGCCTGACACAGTTTTTCTGTCTAACCATCTCTCTCTCTCTCCCACACACACTCTCTCCCTCTCTCTCGCGATCACCCTTGTGCTCTCACCCCCTTCTTCTCACATTGCCATCCTTTCCTCTTTTACTTTCTATATGCCTGTACATCTTTGGCTCCTTGCTCCCATTCTTAATCTGTATTAATCTGTAATCTTTATCTATCTATCTATCTATCTATCTATCTATCTATCTATCTATCTATCTATCTATCTATCTGTCTATCTGTCTGTCTGTCTTTCTGTCTGTCTGTCTGCCTGTCTGTCTGTCTTGTTCAATGTCTCCCTCTCTCTGTTATTCTGCCTTTTTTTTCAAGAAAAAAGTTCTATCTAGGGCAAACTTTATGACATGTGTGGTGCAGGCTGGACTATTATAAAGATACTACTATTACTATATTAATGCTTACTGACCTTACAACTCTCAGCTCTCCCAGTCAACATTCATGCGTGTGTGTGTGTGTGTGTGTGTGTGTGTGTGCATGTATGAGTGAGGGATAGAGTGAGAGAGCCTGGTCCAGGCAGAGGGGCATTGTGGTACCTGGCAATACCTATAAGGGGTGGATGAGCCATCATTTGGTACCTCACCAAAAACACCCGGAAGTGTCCTGGGTCTTAGCCCTTTTACACAACCAGCATAAATGGAATTTGCCAATGGCTTTGGGATTAGTAGACTACAGTCAAGAGTAGCTGGTAGTATAATGATGTTTAAGCAGTGTACTGAATACTTAGCAGTTGCAGGGGCGGTCTAGTGGTTAGGGAGTTGGCCCCTGGATCAGCAGGTTGTGGGTTCAAATCCCACCATTAGTCTGCCCTGAGGTACCCCTGAGCAAGGCACTATCCCCATCACTGCTCCCCAGGTGCTTTAAATAGCTGACCCCTCCTGCACGGTGTGTATGGGTAAAATACAGAGATTGCATTTTGATGGGGTTTACTGAGTGTATCTTTACTGTCCTGCAAATTAATAATAGTTAAAGTATTAGTATGATTTGGGCAAAACTACAAATACCACACATTTCTGTGAAATTAGCCCCAAAATTTGTTGCCCAAGCCCTCATTTGGGCATGTTGCTGACTCTAAAAAATCTTACATCGTTACATCACCTATAAATTCTGCTTTCTTGCTAATGAGGATGATGTCTCACTCATTATGATCACTCATTTGCCTTCTTTGTGTTTCTGCAGGATTTTAACCACTGTGGGGGCAGACTTTGACCTGAGGACACTCAGGGCAGTGCGGGTCTTGCGGCCGCTTAAGCTGGTGTCTGGAATTCCCAGTAAGTTAAAAACAGTTTTTAAAACTTTCTCTTTGAGAACAAATCTAGACGTTGCACTGATGCTGCACATATCCATACAGCAATAAATCTGCCAGAATCATATAAAGTTTTTATTAGTTTTCTAACATTTTGCTAGCACTGAGTATAGCAATACTTCAGGTTTCTGATATTACATTTTTCTTGTGAAATATTAAATTCCTTATCACCCAAGAAATTTAATGAGCAGAAACAGCAAAAATCAATGATGATCTGCAATTAAGAAGTGCATGCAGGTGATTGGGGTAAAGCTGGAAGTTTCACAAAGTGTTTAAGAGCTCTTTTCACTGTGACCAGGTCTACAGGTGGTCCTAAAATCCATTATGAAAGCCATGGTGCCTCTGCTGCAGATTGGCCTGCTGCTCTTCTTTGCCATCCTCATGTTTGCCATCATTGGCCTGGACTTCTACATGGGCAAATTCCATCAGACCTGCTTCAGGAACGGCACCGGTATGGATGTTAGGGTGATGTGACCTTTTAGTGTAACTTAAAGTGGTCTTACAGTTCTCAATAATGATATTGTTGTTCTTGCTGTTTGAAAGCTTTAGTTTGAAATGGTTGGTGAAAAAAGTGAAGTGCAGTTCTTCCTGTTCTTCTAAAACAAACTGTTCACTTAAGAGTGCTTAGAATTTGATGGAAAAATACACTGTTGTTCAAAGGCTTGGAATCTCAAGGTAGATTTAAACAATAAGGTCAATAATAAGGCCAATTGATAGACGTTTATTCAATATTTTAAGCAGGGATGTGCAATGGGATGATACTTAAACATTATCCTGATGAATGTTGGGATGACACCATTATTCAACCAAGCCTAAACAACTGCATATTTCATTACAAAAGAGCTTTATTTATGTCTGTTTTCTGTGATGATGCATATTGTGTATTGTGAAAATGCACAAAGGGGTGGTGGTGGTCTAGTAGGGTGGTGGACTAGTGGTAGGATACTTGCCTATGGGTCCAGAGGTCCCAGGTTCAAATCCTTCCACCATTGGAGAGTCTATCCAGTGCAGTTTGATCTTTTCTGTACTCAAACACCTACTAAACCTGGCAGTTAAGAAGGAAATCACCAGTTTGTGCTGGACACCTGCCCTCCTTTCCAACACATTAAGAAACATTCATTGCTTTATAACATTTCTTGAGCATACCTGCTCCTTATCTGATGCTGTTGCACTCTTGTTGTCTCAGATGAGCAGATGGCTGATTTTCCATGTGGAGCAGAACCTCCAGCAAGGACCTGTGAGAATGGTACAGAGTGTAGGGAGTACTGGATTGGCCCAAACTTCGGCATCACCAACTTTGACAACATCCTCTTTGCCGTGCTCACTGTCTTCCAGTGCATCACCATGGAGGGCTGGGTGGAAATTCTTTACAATGTGAGTCTAAATTCTTTACAATGTGGTTGGGCTGGTTCATGGTGCATGCCGTTATGTTGCTTAAAACTGCAGAAAAGCAGATTTGCAGGGAACAAATAACCAAAAAGAAACAACACACAAAAAGCAATTTACTGTCCATTCAGAGAAGTTTTAACATACACTCTTTTTGAGACTCATTTTCAAAAAAAAAAAAATTCCAGTCTTTATAGGGACTGACCCTGGATTTACATTTTATGTTCCTTTCATTGCATTATGTAATACATATTGCACTAAATCAACTGAGAAAAGAAAGGCTTTGATGGCTATCAATACTTTACAGTTAGCTTACATATCAAACATGTTATGTGGATAATATCAAATCATGTTAGGATTTTTTTCATGTTTAGTTTTTTTCTTTTTTGGTGCTGTTTCATCTACATCAGCACATTTTTCATCTTCCAATTAAGAAATGGATAAAACTGAACACGGCGCTCCAAGCTCTTTTTGTAAAGTGAAAGTGACCATTCTTGACATTGTGAAACACAGCTCACAACAGAATTACACCTCTGCATTTAACCCATACCCTCACACACATGCAGCTAATGAAAGCACCCAGGAAGCAGTGATGGGGACAGTACCTTGCTCAAGGGTACCACAGAGCAACCTATTGGTAAGGGATTTGAACCCACAATATTCCAATCTGGGGGCCAACTTCCTAACCACTAGGCCACCACTCTTGAAATTATGGAAATATATGTATGATCAACAGAGTAAACGGGTGCATCTCTGCTTATACTTACAGGTTGCAACATGAGGTTTATTGAAACTTACATTGAAATTGATAAAATAATATAAGTTGCCATCTAGTTTTTGACCATTACCTGGTTGACCTGTATGGAAGTGTCAACCCTGAGTGCTACTAATGATAAAGTTTAATGAATAAATTCACTTTAGTTTTGCTGAATGGAAGGGCAATATCTGTTAACATCATTAATAATATATAAAATGGTAATTTCAGGCTGATTTTATATGTTTTTTTTAGCAAAGCCATTTTTAAGGGCTATGATGCTATTGATATTAACATAGTTTTTTCTAGGTATGCAAAGAAACAAATCACAGCAATGCTTTTGTAGATTAAATGTCTTTAAATCGGCTTTCTCTGAAAGACAATTGTCAAAATGTTCACCTGCTGGGTGTTCTGTTCTGTTCTGCATGTTCCTCTTGGTGCTGGTCTAGTTGGGTATCATTTGCCTGGCGATTGGTTTTGTACTTGAAACACTATCAGCAGTTTCCTTCTTTATTGCTCTGAAAGATCAGATGATCTGCCATGAATGCTGTACAAGTCCATTCCAAGTCCAAGTGGATGATATACATAGATTTCTGGCACTCAGTGTTCAGTGCCAAAGTGGCCAATAAAACACATGTACCCACAAGTACACTTGTGAGAGATTCTAGGGCTGGTATCTCTGAAGGCTCTGTCTCTTTCTTGGCTGGCAGGAATACTGGGGAGCACCATATGCCAATCTGCTGCATTCTGCTGCTGTGTTAGGATAAGCCTCTTTTCCCCACAGCTATCAAACACTGCTCTTTACCCCTTCCTCCTGCTCTCAGATTGGTCCAAAAGCTTCTGAATCTTCTTTTCATTGTGCATACTAAGCCCATTGTATACCATAGTAATCATAACTAAGATTTCTTCACATTCTTTTTATGTTTAATGTATTTTACATATACACTTTATTGAGAAGATGTGTGAAGATATACTTGCTGTACAGTACTTGTGGGAGACCCCTGGATAAATTAATAAGTAACAAACTAACATAAGGAACAATGAATGAATTCTAAGTGAAAGTGAAAAAATGAAAGTGATTACCCTTGTCATTGTGAAACGCAGCACAGCACGACACAACAAAATTCAACCTCTACGTTTCACCCATACACAAATGTGCAGCAAGGGGCAGCTATTAAAAGTGCCCAGGGAGCAGTAACGGGGATGGTACCTTGCTCAAGGGTACCTCAGGGCAACCTACTGGGGAAGGAATCGAACCCACAATCTTCCAAGCCGGGGCAACTTTAAATCACAGTTTATTTTGTGTATTGAATATATTTTCTGTATATTTTTTTTCTATTGATACCTGCACTATTAGTATCTTTTGTATTAGTTGTGCTTGGTAAATAACAATTTTCTTATTCTCATGCTGGTCGTCTGATTCACCAAAAGCCAAATATTTGACATCAGACCTAAAAATTTACCGGATGAGGTCACTAATGCTCTCGTGTGGCGCCACAGCAGCCGACACACGGAAGTAGAAGCGACTCGGTTTTGATCCGTGGCTCCAGAGAGTTTGAGTTTGGACGACTCATGCCACCATGAATAATCTCAGTTTCTGCTGCCTTAATTACACAGTCCTGCTCCTTCCTCCCATCTGTGCCAAAAATATCATGATTAATCACGTTGTCATGGGAGGCTATTACTGCAAAATTTAGCCTCTCGCTGCAGGAGGACCATCTAAGACCGCTGTGTAATCCATCATGCTGCTTGTATGTCTGGGGTCTAATGGTCAGGAAATCACGCATGGGGGTCTTAAAGAGGTGTCAGGAGGTCCAATGCACAATGGGCTTG
Source organism: Hepsetus odoe (assembly GCA_017165825.1). Classification (NCBI taxonomy): domain Eukaryota; kingdom Metazoa; phylum Chordata; class Actinopteri; order Characiformes; family Hepsetidae; genus Hepsetus; species Hepsetus odoe. The sequence continues at coordinate 17,422,894 of CM029390.1, forward strand.
ATGGAGACCTTAGGAGGGAGAGGGGATGGGCAGGGCCAATGTGGACCCACATGTCTCATTTCCTGTCATTAAAGCATCTCATTCTTCTCATCCTCCATCTGTCATTCCCAAGAATCAGCTGCTGCTGGGTTATGCAGTGAAAGATGATCTGGAGATGTGTCAGTTTTGCCAGGAAGCTTTATCAGTTATCATTCACATAGCAGATAGCAAACGGTAACGAGATGCGGCATTTGATTTTGGTTTTGTGATTAAACACAAAACCAGAATTCTTTTTGTGATGTCTGCCCAGTATGCTTGTGTCAGCTGATGGTGCAGTAAACTACAGAAGGTGGGATTCCTCTGGTTAAATGATTTTAATAAATGATTTTTTAGTGAAACTAATTAGACATTATCTATAGAGAACATACTGGCCATTTTTCATTTTCTGCACATTAAAAGGCAATTATTAGAAGTACATTTACGTTTTACTGTTGACAAAAGAAAATGTTAAATATAAATTCAATTTTACAACATGTTAATCCCAGCCCGTTTATAGGGACTGTGCTTTAAAGTTGCAGAAATATGTATGTTTTTCCTCTATAAATAATGTGTTATTTACACTTAACAAAGTGTGTAGTTTGGTCAGGGGTGTTCAAAGCTTTGCATTAAGCTGTAATTAATGCATTAACAAAAAGTGAACCAGAGGAGAAATGCTCAGAAATCTCTTGCAATCCATTTCGGTTGTTATTGCAATATAAGTCTCCAAAATATATGAAAAATATAAATAAGGCTCTTTATCCGTATTGTTTAACAGTAACTTACTCTACTTTAATTGTTTTAGGCACGGTCTGGCATTGAAAACCAACTTTGTGTTACCTTGTGCTGGAAAAGTCAAACAAATTTGCACAGATTGAATTGTTTGTGCCATCACTACTAGACATCTGGCCCTTCAGTTGTGTGCATGATTGTCTATATTACAGGGGAGAAGGCAGCAAATGTTAAGCTGTTTCATTTCTGACTGCTGGAACATTACACTATGCCAAGCAGCTAATGGAAGGTGGTCTCCAAAGGTCTTTGGAGACTGTGTCTTTGCATGTACTATGAAGAAGAGTGTGTAATTGTCCTTTTATATATAGACTCTGAGACATATTACCCATGCTGTCATTTGAGGTTACTGCACTTTCCTAAAAGACTCCAAGCTTGGTCTTTATGGTTCCAGGAAAATCACAGTCTCACATTATTCACAATACACAGCTTTTTATTTATTTTTTTTCCCAAAGTTTACATTTTGCTTCAAATCTGTGAAAAAGTTCACCTTTGGCCTCTGTTCTATTTTCCTAATCTCGTCTCACCTTTGCTGTTGACATGTGATGCAAATTTTTCAGGTCTTTATTGTTGCATATGTAACCCAAAATAACTCTGTACATTTCCTCCTGGGGAGAGTGTGGGTGGTCCGCTTTCATTGAAGGGCAGTTGATGCCAGCTTCTCTGCAGGAGCCCCACACTCTGACATGGTCACCACACTCTGAAGCTGGTTACACTGTGTAATATTGTATTAGTAGCAACAGTTAACTACCAAAGAGGTCAGGTTACTTACTCTAGTAATAAAGAATAGTAAACTGAACCAGCATGACTGAGTCTTGCACATTTGTAAAGAGCTACTTTCTAACAATGGTTTCGTTATAACAACCAATGATTCGTCACTGGTGCCAAAAAAATGAACTTCTCTAACTGATAACAGACTCAGAAAAGCAAAAATGCAAAGTAATCAGTGGAGCTAAACAGAGCCCAACTGTTTCTGGTGAACAGCTGCTGCTGAAAGGCACTACAACAAATTCTAACTCTCCTACAGTCCAAAAATGTATTTTTAACATCAGGTTATATTTATCTTTTTATGATTTGCTTTTGTGGAAAAAGATTCATTTATTAATTTATGAATCAGAATTGGATTTCTTTGCCAAGTATGTCACACAAATAATTTGTTTCCAGCCGTTGGTGACTCTCTAGTACAACAGACAGTGTGCACACAGTGTATGCATATTTTACACACAGTGTGCATAATTCACAGATTGTATGCAAACAAAAAACAAGAAATCGTCAGGTTTTCAGCATGTTATATGAAAAACACAACCATGCAGGATTGTACATAATCACTTGTGTGATAAATCACAGGAAATACCATGTTATGCATGTAACACTGAAAGAAATATTACTAATTTAGCAGTAAGTGGTACACATAACAGTATCACAATATCAGGGGAAGTACCAATAGTTATATACATCTTGAATGAGAACTGAATGATAGTGATTAAGCAAACAGTAGAAGTTAGAAAACAGTCATATAACAGTACTGGTTAGCTATAGAGGAGGGAGATGGCCAGCAGGGGCTGGTGGTGGTCTAGTGGTTGTATACCTGCCTATGGACCAAGAGGTCACTCTATAATATCACACTGGTTTATTACTTACTCCCTATGAAGAACACAGTAAAACCTCATTCTTTATTAAAGAGTTACCATGTATTCCCTTTCTCATTCTGTTCTTGCTCATTATTAACCCCAAAGGAAGAACACAGCATGACCTCCATCATTAGTACTGAGTTACCATGTGTTTCTCTTTGACAACTGCACTCACGCCTTATTCAGCTTATAAGGATTACTTATTCATTTGTTCATTTTTTGAAAAGAGCATGCACAAATTGGAAGTAGGACACATCATACAGTGAACCATGCATAGCTTTCCAGCCAACCATGTTTTCAAATTCAAATAACATGTTATCAGAAAAGAAAGTGTGCTGATGCAGTGTGATGTGTTGGCTGTATCCCCTGAAGTACATGGCTCTGAGGAAGCTTTTTGTGC
>CM029390.1:17430728-17658228 GCA_017165825.1 Hepsetus odoe
CTTTCTTTCTCTGATTTGGCATCTCCCGTAAGTGTTGTGCTCCAGGCTGGTGCTACGGGTCTCTGGGGAGCTTGATGAAGAAGAATAGGATGCAGATCAGGAGGGAGGAGGTCTAATAGAGGATGAATGCTCCTGCACAATGCCAGCCAGACCTTGGCTCGCAAGATAATTAACCAGCCTGTAGGCTAGAACTTTTGGTGAATGGAAAAAGCAGAGCAGCAGCATGCTTCCTTCCTGTGTGCGCTGTCTGGAGAAGATGAGACGTAGCTTTCGGCTGCATTCAATGGTGCCCAGGTGCCATTGCGCTCATTTAGATGGCACCTCTGAGATGAAAGTTTCAATAAAGGCTAAACAAGCCGTGTAATAATGACAGACGTTCTCCATTATGTTAGGTCTCTTACAGGCAGAAAGGGTTGTTTGATGAAACAGATGAATGCAAGCTGATTTTCTTTGCTGCGCTTTGTGATAGCATAACCTGGTATTTCCTACTCATCGGCCTTTCTGTTTTATTCTTTGTTAAAGGAGAAAATAATCCACTTTCAGAAGAACTCTCAAACCTCAAACCTAGTCAGCAACCTAAAGTCAGGAGGGGTAGCCATTACATTAATTTCCAAATGAAGGCTCTATCTCAGTAATCAATGTTAATGGGAGATAATAGGCATAAATGGAAAGCAGATGATGTCTAGAGTTGCACAATGGCACTAAAATATTAATAGCAAAACAAACCTACAGTCACTATCAGCAAATATGGATCTGGCATGATTGGTATTTCTCTATAGAATCTGTGTTGTATGTCCAATAGCACAGCAAACATCATCATTAAGAAAAAATCAATTATATCAGGATAGTAGAGTGAGTCAATCATCTGGAGGCATGCAGCAGCAGCAGGAACTCACAAGACTAGTTGCAACCAGGCTCAGCTGATCTCAGAGTCTCTCTTCTTGGCTTTATTTCTGGCTTTGCTCATTGATTTTTTTATTTTTATTTTTTGTGAGCGCAGACACGAGTCAGAGGGAAAGAATAGGATTGGAGAGAAGATTTAAAGGGAGTTTCTTTAAATGGTGTTCCACTCAGGTCTCAGATTCCTGCCATGCAGAAAGGAGACAGCAAATGTGGGTTAACTGTTTAAAGAGCTGTACTACTCAGAGGTGAGAATAGGGTTAGAGGGATTTATTCGGTGAGCTGCTTAGAGACAGAGCTTTAAAATGAAAAGGAGAAAAATGGAGTCTCTTTATAATCATACTTGGTATAACGAGCAGAGTAGCTGGGAATTTTTGTTTTTGGTGTACAGTATTTAAAGTGGCTATTTGTCCTTGTGATCACACCACAGTGCATCACAAATGCCTCACTTTGGTCCAGTGGGGCAGTCGGCACCCATGCCTCCTGCACCCGGGAACAGTGTTGGGGGGATATCTCAGTGAAACCTACTGGTCAGAGATTTGCCCCTGTCTTACTAATTCAACTGCAGCCTGCACTTCCTCACACTCTTTTTGCATTTTTAGCCCTACTTCCTGTTTTTTAGCCATCAGCACAGTATGCTTCAGTTCTCATTTCAAAGCTTAATGTTTCCTTACGTTAGTTTCAGACAACAAACACACACAATAGCTAATAATAACAAATGTTTAGTTTAATAACCTTTCAATCTTAAAGGTTCTTAAAGGGTATCTTAATGTATCTCCTGAGTTCAGCTAAAGGTGTTAATCATATATGGCTGCAGTGACCTATTGGTTAGGTCCCAGGCCCCAGGATTGGAAGGTCATCAGTTATAATCCCAGACCAGTAGGTTGTCCTGAGGTAGCCTTGAACAAGGTACCGTCCCCATCACTGCTTCCCAGGTGCTGGACATGGCTGTCCCCTGCTGCATGTATGTGTATGGGTTAAATGCAGAGAATGCATTTTGTTGTGGTTTGCTGTGTTTCATGATAACAAATGACAAACCTCACTTCATATCTTTATACCATTGCAGTAAACAAGGGTTTGATTGAATGGTAGAATCAACCTTGCATACAACACTAAACACAACTGCTTTATTAAAACAGAAAGGTAAGAACATTTTTCTCATTATATTGACTTTTTAAAATGAAAAACTAAATAACAACCCTTGGGTTTAAGGGTCAATAGAGTCAGGTGACGATGCCTGGCTGCAGAAATCAAATGCCTTGCACTTTCAGTGGAAGGTAAAGAGAGTTCTATGTGCTGATTACTAATCTGGGACTAAGGAGTGCATGACCTGAGGTCTGCAGTCAGTGCTTTTTTAAGCTGCATTACACCCATGGGGGCAGAAGTAGATCAGGGGACTAGGGATCCAGTGAGACCTCCAGCAGGAGGGCTATATGCCTGAGCCTGCACCGACCTCCTTCTCCGTTAATGAGGCCCATCAGATCTGTATGTTGATTTAGAGGCGAAGGCTTCTAAAGTTTTGCCTCTGCCAACCTGAATTTGCTGCGCGGGGTTTGATCGGTCCGTTTCAGTATCCACGGCTGCAAAAATGTGCTTCTCAGTCACTTTTCTTCTCCACGCTATTAGATTGGAAAGGGTTAGCTCTACGTCGCCACATAAAATTTAAATATTTTGATGAGCATTGGTAAAAAATTGATCAGCAGGTTCAACTGGTAGATCAACTGGCAGATCAACTGGTCTTCGTGATTCACACAACAAACCGTAGATATTCACGTTTATTCAGCCTTTCTAATTGGATTTAGTGTAAATATACTCCTGTTGTCCACTGCAATCATTAATTGTCTTCTCATTCAGAAGCAGGAAATGGCAAATGAATTAGACTGAATAGTAATGAATTAAAAATTATACCAAATTAAACAAAATTGCTTTTATTTGCTGGAGTATTAAGGGTTAGTCTTGGAAGAGACAAGGAGACAAGTAGTCTTTTATTTTGGCTCTTACTGATGGGGGTATTTTTGTTGTTTTTTTTTTTAGCTAGAAATGCAATTTGAGAAGAAAGTATGGGTTTTAGAAGGGGGGGTTTCTGTGGACTGGTTACCATAGAAACAGGAGGCTTGGGATGCATGGGGAGGAGGTTAGAAACAGAGTGTGGTAACCTGTTTATGTTTGCTGATTCAGCAGCATCCTTTTTGCACACAATGCAGATGTTCCATGAAATCAGCTGCCAGCAAAAAAAAAGAACTGCAAGACATTTGGTTTCTTTTCTGTATTATTGTCCATTAGTAGCCCATATTCCATATTTTTCTTGTATTTTTATTTCCTATCCGCAAGGAGTACTCAGGAGATTTGCATCATCATTCATTTTTTGTTTACTTGACTGTTCTCTAATCTCCCTTTATTTCATAATAAAATACAGAAGAATTAGACAGACGGTCTTTGTTGCTGCGTCTTTAACACTGACAGGCGTGAATTCTGTTATGATTGGGCGCCAGGGCAGAAACCTGTCTCCAGGCTGATTATGAGAATGCATGGAAATATGTAGTTTTTGGGACGTCATTTTGATCTGAAACAGGCAATGGTGTCGTGCTGAAAATGAGTGGGGCAGATTAGAAATGTTACTGCTGCTGTTATAGACACACTAAAGAGAGCATCATTATTACTGAGTGATGTTGAACAGCGAAGGATGGAAGGAGGAATTTTACTTTTGATTGCCACTAAGCGGTCATAAGTTTAATGTTTTAGTGTTTATTTCTTCTCTCATGCAGGCTAACGATGCCTCAGGGAACACCTGGAACTGGCTGTACTTCATCCCCCTCATCATCATCGGCTCCTTCTTCATGCTTAACCTGGTTCTGGGAGTGCTGTCAGGGTGAGTGTGAAATGTGACCAGTGCCCATAAACACGAATTGGCAGTACTTCCTACGCTAAACTTCCTCAGCGCAGCTGCGGAGCTCTTCATGCTCTGTGGTTCACACACGGACACTATCATGTTTGTCCTTCTTTGGACACTTGACTCATAACACTCATAAAGGGTTTACGCAAGAGTGTTAATCAGATTTATCAGACATTCAGACTGTTCTTCTTTCTGTCTTTCTTTCTTTTACAGCTTCCTTTGGGTTCCTCTTTTTCTAGTCTCATGTGTCTCTTTCCTTCCTTCCTTCCTTCCTCAGTTTTAAATGTGTAGAAAGTCCTCTGTTCCTAAAACACATCCCAGTGGCGCACACACTACCGTGCAATAACGGCTTCATTTGTATTGCTATGTGAAGATGATCTTGATCGCTAATGTCTGGTCAGTAGGGGTCACCATGGCGTGAGACTGACTGCTGATTAATGGGGACAGAGGCACAAATGGGCTTTAATCTGTAACTGTACATCAGCTGAATTGAACTATAAGATTGGTGGCCCTCATAAAGGTGCCACTGACTGGAAGTGCAAGCTAGATGTTTCTCATAGCAAGCAGTGGAGTGTTTTTCTCTTTCCCCATAAATAAACTGAAACCTGTCCAACTAACAGGCAGTCTGCTCCTGTAACACTTGCTCAAGAGATGGCGTGCTTCCACATTCTGTCAGTATGGAGCTACTGTATGACATTAGGATGCAGCATGGAACTTAGATGGAGAATGCAGATAATAGGATTGGATCGTTACTGCTCTATACTGTTAGTGTGGGAAGAGCTTTCTATTAGAGCATTTGAGATGTCTTAAAGGACACAGCACTGTATAGATTTAAAGATCTATTTACCTGAAGCCTATGCCTATACAGTGCTGTTATGTGTTAAGTGCTGTATGGACTGGTTTGAAAATTGGATTAGGTGGCTGTGTTATGCCAATCCACTGCTAGGCACAATCAGATTTGCCCTCCATAAGTTGTGATGGGACTGTTGCATCACACCGAAGACACGGAAAAAGAACACACTACACTCCTTCCAGCTTTTTCATAAACTTCTATGCTTAGTGTCCGCTTTTCTTTTCTCTTTCTCTCTTTCAGTCCCTCACTCTTTCTATGCACACACACACACATACACACAGGCTTAATGGAGGCTTGCATGATGAGTGCTCTGTGGTACTGAAGCTACAAGGGGGAGCTGAATTTATGACTTCTCGGAAAGCAAATCTAATTTCTGATTTTCAGCGCTCTTTTGCCAAACAGCTCCTCTGCTCTGTTTTCTGGTGTTGGTGTGGCATGAGACATTTGTTCTTCTTTCTTTCTTTTCTTTTTTCTTTCCTTTTTCTCATTGTTTCTCTGAACTTCTTGCTTACTTTTTTTCTTGCCATCTCTTGGTCTCTTTAATTTCTCTCTTGGTGTTTCTGTTAATTTATCTCTCTCTCTCTAAATCACTCCTTGTGTTATTCTTTTTCCTCTCTCTCTTTCTCTGTCAGCTTGTTCTCTCTCTATTTCTCACCATTTCTCTCCTTTTTATTTTAGTATCCTTTCTATTTTACCTTTCTCTCATGGAAGATAAATAAGAAGCTTTCAAGCTATGGCATCTTACATAATCTCTCTCTCTCTCTCTCTCTCTCTCTCTCTCTCTCTCTCTCTCTCTCTCTCTCTCTCTCTCCTATTGAATGTTGTACAGTGTGTAAGAGTTAAGTTTATGAGTCCTCAGAGTTTTAGAACAGATAGACTCTTCCTCTCCTTTTTCTTCACGGTCCATCTGGCAAACTCTTGCTCTGCAACATGCTCACACACACACACACACACACACACACACACACACACACACACACACACACACACACACACACACACTTCCCTGTGCCACCTTAATGACTGCATAAAATGCAGATGCACTCTTTGTGCACTTTGTTAGTCCCAAGTTCACCTCTCTCTTTTTCTTGTCCTTTATGAGAAGTAAGCTGTCTCCTTGTCTCTCACTGTGGAATCCATTCATTTAGAGCTCAAGGTGAAAGCAAGGCTTAAGGTCGTGCCAGTCCTGAGAGCCTGTTTTTTATAAAATGACAGTTTCTGCTCTGGTGCTGGTGAGATGCGGTCTCCTAGGATCCTGCACACGTGGGTATTTGTTCAAGTTCCTGCAAATAGGGGCACAATAGAATGTTTGCATGTGGAGGGAGAGATAGTGAGAGAAAAAGTGCACGCGGGAATGCAGTCCTTGTCTATGTGCGGGGAGCAAGAGCATCTGCATGTGTGAAAATACATTTGTTCCTTTATTTGAGAACTGAACATGTGGTGTCGTGCAGACATTCCCCCTGTGCCAAATCCTCCAAGCAACTTCAGATTCCTTTCTTTATATATTTTTTTATTTTTATATTAGATTTCACCAGAAAATCTAAAAGATTAAATTAATGTGAACAAATATTTAACTGTGACAGGCTGCAAATTGCCTAAAGATACAAGGTCCCTAGATAAAGGGGCTCCAACCACTCAGAATTTAAGTGAAGGTAACTATTTGACATTGCGAAGCACAGCACAGCACACAACAAAATGCTTCCTCTGCATTTTACCTACACACACTAGAGCAGCAGGGGACAGCTCTTTAAAGTGCCCAGGGAGCAGTGATGGGGTCGGTATTTTGCTTAAGGGTTTCTCAGACCAACTTACTTGTCTGGGATTCAAACCCACAACCTTCCAATTCTGGGGCCTAGTCCCTAACCAATAGGCCACTGCTGCCCCAGCATCAGACGCATCAACTAATCACCAGCCTGATCATCTGTAATCATCTGCAAATGCTTCTCTACTGCTTCTGGGACCTTTATTATGTGATGATTCTAATCAAGGATCATTTTTAAATTATTGTGCTAAATTAGACGGTTTAGTCTATATAGTATGATGAGTGGAAGTGAGACTGTGGAAATCTTTTTAAAGTTTGACCTAGCCTAGCGGTGGTGGGCAGCATCATAACTACAATCCTTGTATGTCCTTGTTTCTCCAAAGTGTGAAATGTGTAGCTACATGTGCTGGCACTGTGTGAGCAAGTCAGGCTGATGAAAGGTTTGGTGGAGGTTGAATTGGTGGCTCTGCTGGATAGCAGAGCTTCAGCAGGATGTAGGCTAGGCATATTAAAAGAGGATTCACAGAAAAATGAAATGTGCACAATTGGCCTCCTACCCTGGATGTAGCAGATTATCAAAGACTTGCTTATATCCCAGACACAGCCATAAATATATGTAAAACTAACGCTAGTATGATCATGCATTAATAATCAACTTGAATTTTCTGCACTAATCAAACATGAATTGTAAAGGGGTGCTTTTACATTTTGCGCTAAAATGTTTTACGATTCTCATTATTTGAGCTGCTTATTCTGTGGGGAAGGTTGGAATCAATCCCAGAGAAAGCAGAATAACACCCTGGACAGGTTGCCAGTCCATCACGCAGCAGATACGTAGATAAACTCATGCAAATACTCACATTTAGATGGCAATTCACTATCTTCAGTCTAGCTGACGTTCATGTCTTTGAACTGATGAAGGAACCCGGAGCCTCCTGAGGAAACCCACACAGACTTTGGGAAGCCAACTCCACACGAAACCAGAACCTTCTTGCTGTGAGGCTAACCACTGTGTCACTGTGATGCCCTGTTGACAAGTTATTTCATCCAGTTCTGAGTCAAGTTTCAGGTTTTTTCATGCTCCTTCAAAAAGAAAACCACTTATTTGACATGTCTCACCTGATCTACAGTCCCCTGCAACACTACTGGAACAGCTAGGCCAATTCATCTGCTGAAAAAATTTGGCTTTGAAATCAAAATATGACATCAGTGATCAAGTATCATTTCTTGGTATTTACTATGAGATGTGTTAAATGATATAGAACATAATACCTTTTATATCTGACCACCCAGTTTTTCAAATAATGTAAATGACACTTATTATTTGCTTGCATGTCCCTTGCTTGCAATAACTGCTTCAAACCTGCAACCCACTGATATGAAATTGTTGGTTTCTTATATGGTTATGGGTTTCTGGGCTTTTTTTCCAGCATCTGTCAGTGGTTTCTGTCTTCAGTCTCCTCTACAGGAGATGAAATGCATGTTCATTTGAGTTAAGAGCTTGTGATTAAGTTGGCCACATCTTTCACTTTTTCCTCTGACTTGGCAGTATATTTTGGATCAATGTCTTGCTGCAGGAAAAAGTTCCTCCCGATTGTTTTGGATGTATATCTCTGTAAACTGGAAGCCAAATATTTTTTCAGAATTCATTCTGCTGCTAACAACATATGCTGCGATGCAAGCCCAAATCATGACACTACCTCCACTGTGCTTCACAGATGAGCTTGTCATGAACAAATATCTTTTATTTCCCCACACTTTGTTCTTTCCATCACTTTGGCAGAGATTAATCTTTGTCTTATCATTTGATCATTTTTGTGGCTTTTTGCATTTTTTCAGCTTCAAAGTGGCAGCCTTTCTTCCCAAGTGAAATCCAGAACTTGTAGAGGAGATGACGACCTATTAATAATTTAATCAGTCAATCTAACAGAACGTGCCTGTGCAACAACAAATGCATACTTGCCTCTCTTGTTCATATACTTCTGCTCACTTGGAAAAACTGAGTGGTCAGTTTCAAAAGGTGTAATATAATTAAACATATTTTGATTTAAATACCAGAAATAAAAAGCTAAAAATCTGATTTCTCATCTCATCCTATCTGCAGCGGCCTAGTGGTTAGAAATCCCAGGCCAGTAAGTTACCCTGAAGTACTGTGCCCACTGCTGCTCCCTGGGCTGCCCACTGCTGCACGTGTGTGTGGGTTAAATGCATTGCATGTAGTTGTGGTTCACTGTGCTGTGTGACAAAATATTCACTCTCACTTCACATAATACCCTTTCACTCCCTCCATCAGCAACGTACCAACATAGCGCCAGTTTCCCAGACTCAGGCCAAATATAAGCAAAGTCTAAAATGCATTTACAAAGGCATATCAACACTGGCACATAAATCTAGTTCAGGGTGTGTAGAATTGTTCTGCCAGTGTGGCTGCACCTCTTTTTTCACCTGAGATTGTTTGTATTGTTCAAATATGACTCTTTCAGAGAGTCTTTGGTATTTTTCTGTGTTCCTGCTTACTGTCCTTGTGTGTGCATATGTGTGTGTGTGTGTGTGTGTGTGTGTGCATATGTGTGTGTGTGTGTGTGTGTGTGAAATCAGCAACAATGCCAGGGATTTCTGTACATAGTCACTGCCACTGCATTGCAGAATGGGGGTGTGTTATTGCTGCCAGAGTCACCAATCAGAAAGAAGCTCTCAGCAACTGTAGGGGCAGATCACTCAGACTGGGGGAAACCCTGCTACTGTCTTCTTACTGGATTCTCTATTCCCTTCTTCTCTTTCACTCTTTCTTCCCCTTTTTACCCCTTTTTAACCATTTTTTCTTTATCTTTCTGTCTGCCTCTCTCTCTCCTTTGCGCTCTCTCTCTGTCTCTCCTTTCTCTATCTATTGATGATCTATGATAAAAGCTCTTTTCTTTCTTTCTTTCTTAATCATGGACATTATGGTTTGATAAAAGATCTCTAACCTTTCTTTTTTTTTCTTATCTTTTTCTATATCTTCCTACCCCCCATGTTTCTTTTGATCTGTCCTCCTACTTATCTTTCCTTCTTTTCTCTGTCTCTCTTTCACCCCAACCAACCCCTCTCTCTCTCTCTCTCTCTCTCTCTCTCTCTCTCTCTCTCTTTCTCTCTCTCTCTTTGAGAGGGTGGTTAGTGCTAATGGAAACTGAGGGAAGCTCTGTGGGTGGAAAGAGAGCTAAATAAGATCATGTTGTCTTGCTCTATAACTCAATCAGGGGAGTACACAGCCATACCCTCTCAGCCTGCACTGCCTCCTTCAGCATCTCTTCTTTTTCTTTGTTTTGGAACCGGTCACGGACCCTCCCTTCACTCTGTGCACACCTGCTCAACAGCGGTAGCAACCTGCCCTCCATTAATTGGCCTTATAACAGATGGCAGGTCATGAGGCTGCCATGAAGGAGCTTTTTCCCCATTCTCCCATTACTTCTTCATACATGAAGGCATAAAGAGATAATACAAATGAGTGTGAATTGCTTTATATATAAAATTCTGTGAAAAATGACCCTAACATATTAAGTTTTTTTTTAAAACAGAGAATTATATGCAGGATGTCAAATTAATATACTAAAGCCTCATTTTACTAAATGTCAAAAGATGCCTTTTTTTAATTGTTTGCTGAAACATATTCAGTATGTCTTCTGAAATCAAAGAGTATGTTAGAAAAGCTTCAGCTATTCTGGGAAGCCTTAACACCAGAAGGACCACAGCCGTGAGGGTTTAATTTCATTCAGCCACAGCCCTGTACAGCTCCACCCCATAACCAAGTGTAACCCAGCAGAAATCATAACATAAACTGACAAACAGTACAGACAGTGTTATTTACTATTCTCCTCCAAGCGTGCTGAGCTGATGCTGCAGACGTGGAAGTTAAAAAATGAGATGACACTTTATGTGCTTGACTTCACCCTACCAGTTTGGAAGCAAAGATTTGGATTTGGAATTGGCTATGACTAAGTAAGATTAAAGAAATAATAACTAACTGAAGTTAAGGAGATGTTTTAGCTTCTCCTAAAGTTCTCTTGTAATATTCTATTATGGATATGCAGCATTTGAAGGCTTATGAGAGAGAGAGAGAGAGAGAGAGAGAGAGAGAGAGGGAGGAGAATACAGTGTGAAGGCTCTTCAAGAAGATAATCCACCATTTTGGTTCAATCTGCTCCTCTTCACTGCATTCTTCAGACAGTCATGTCATAAACTCGGCACTTTTATAATAGTGTTTTCTATTGATTTTAAAAGCATTGATTTTTAGTGGCTTTGGCCTCTGCTTTCGAAAAGTGAAGATTCATAATGATAGTCTTTCCAGAGTACAATGACACTGCATTTCCTGTAAATGTACCCCAGAGTTTAGTCACACTCCTTTTTATCAAGTTGGAAAGAAAGAAAGAAAGAAAGAAAAAGCTACATGCATCCTGAAAGTGTACCGCAAAGACCCAAAACCTGAGCTGTGAAAATGTCTAGATATGTATTGCACATTTTTTGGTCAGTTTATGCTTTTGATGGTTTTTTGAAATCACACACATCCACCCTCATACACACCTGCGTCAGTGTGCACACACACACACACACATACACTACAAGCAAGGTTCTCTCAATTTTCCTACACAGTACGGGGTGTTACAGCTGTGTGTGTGTGTGTGTGTGTGTGTGTGTGTGTGTGTTCAGGGAGTTTGCTAAGGAGCGTGAGAGAGTGGAGAAGAGACAGGAGTTTCTGAAGCTGCGCAGACAACAGCAGATTGAGAGGGAGCTCACAGGATACCTGGAGTGGATCTGTAAAGCAGGTAAGTCTCCCTCTTTTCCACACAAACACACCCACACCGACACATGCATACATCACTATAATGTCCTCCACTAGTGTGAGTGTTGTAGGAGTATGAGTGTTGTCAACCTGAGCAGTGATAGGTTGGTAAATGACTGCTTTACTGATGTCTTTAGACTGTTATGATTTTGACAGAAAGGTATATACATTTGCAAAATATCCCTTGTGTAATTATACAACTGAAATCTAAACAGGCCTAATTTCTATGCCAGTACAGTCAGACTGACCTGATATTTATTCCCTCCTGTTGAGAAGATGCCAGCTTAGTTCACAATTTCAAAAGCAAGACATGGCATGGGCTGTCTGTTGCTGGCTCTAAGTAGCTGGACATTAGAATAGCCCATAGTCTGTTCAGACTAGCCTAAAGACTAAAGTGAAATGTTATCCCAAAATATTTAGGAGTTAAATTCTTTTTTTTTAGAAGCCGTAATCTTCATCACATACTGAATGTGAAATGAATAAAAAATACAAACAGGCCCACTCTATCTCACACCCCCTTCTCCAAGTCTATCTGAGCCATGTGATCTGCATACTAGTGTCTTCTGCATTCTTTTATCCATAATGACAGAATAACAAATCACTCAGGAATATGTACACAACACATGCTAATTAATGAGCTATACTTAGTCCAGAGTCACTTTTGCATTCTGTTATACACAAGAACATAGATATTTGTTATTTTATTTTATATTTTCAGGCAGCGATGACTTGACCTCAGATGACCACTGACCGAATAATTTTCAAGCCTTGTATGAATGTTTCATTGAACATTGAACGCTTAAAAATTAAAACAGAAAATGCAAAAAGCACTGAAAATAAAAAAGAAAATTGAAAAAGTAAAACTCTACTGCTCAAGTAGTTCACGGTGCCGATTACATTTTTTTTTTCCATTTTTACATACAATTCAAATGTAACCCAAAGCACCCTAATCATGCAACACTGCTCTGTAAGGAACCTCGCTCTGATCACGTGATTGTGTAGCAGGAACAGCAAACGCTGTACAGATAAAAGCAGGACCGGAATCATTTTGATATTTAACTGTCCTCATGCTCTATAGTTTGGGTCTCTGTGTCATTATTCTGAGAGTAGGACTGATGCTGTCGTGCTGGCGAAGGTTAAAATTTGGCTCAGGAAGTGCTTCTAACTCGAAAGGGCTGTTTTTTTTGTAATTCAGTACATCGGCTCTTGGGAAGCACCATGGCAACCAAATAGACTTTCATTTATTTTCGCCAGGTGCCCTAAGGCTGTTTCAACCGGCTGACAGTGAAGTATCTTTCATGAGGGCCCGACTCCCAGAACTGCCAAATGAGTGTGTTAGCAGTAGGGCTGTGTAACTTGGACAACATATCATACTGCATTAGTATTACTACATATCAGGACTGGAATCTGCAATTTGGAAGACACTGATGAAAGACTGTGCTGAAGTATTCTGAGCAAAGGAAACTCACATGGCATGAGCGAGATAGTTCAGAGAACTATCAGCATACAATAAACAGCTAATTTGTGAATTGTTGCCTTCTGCAGCTACTGCAATCGCGAATATCAAGATAAGTGAAAAGAAAGTGACTATTGTCATTGCGAGGTCACAGCACACAGTGAACCGCAACAAAATTAGACCTCTGCATTTAACCCATGCAAACACCGTGCCGCAGCGGGCAGCTATGAAAGCACCCAGGGAGCAGTGACGGGGACGGTACCTTGCTCAAGGGTACCTCAGGGCAACCTACTGGTAAGGGGTTTGAACTCATAATTTTCTGAGCCTGTGGCCAACCCCCTAACATCTAGGCCACCGCTGAGTTAACAAAAGAGTTAACATTTTAACAATAGTTAACTCAGTAACACAGCTGAGATAACAATTGACAAACCCTATGTTGTTCCCCAGATTGAAGATATCGCTATGTGCTTTAAGTGAAGTGAAAGTGACTATTTGTCATTGTGAAACAGCACAGCACACAGTTAACCACAACGAAATGCATCCTCTGCATTTAACCTGCACACATGTGCAGGAGGGGGCAGTCATATCCAGTGCCCCAGGAGCAGTGATGGGGATGGTACCTTGCTCAAGGGTACCTCAGGGAAACCTACTGGTTCGAGATTTGAACTCATAACCTTCCGATCCTGTGGTCTAGTCCCTAAACAATAGGCCCCTGCTGTCCCTGTTTTAAAGAGGTGCATTAACATATGAACCCACGTAAATTTAGCTAGAAAGTGCCACATGTCCAGTTTTACATAAAACATCAAATCAAAGATCATCATCTTCACAAATTATAATGTCTACTCCCAGTTTGTGACTGTGAGTCGCCTGTTGGTCCACAGGAAGTCGGAATTGCTCTCCGTCTAACAACAGAAAGCAGACATACTAGGTGTGTCAATCTCAATCACACAAGGGGCCAAAATCTAAAACACATCAAATTGTTGATCAAATTGTTTATTAAGATTTAACATTTATTGAACAGTCTCTAACTGACAATGTATTATATATTATTATATCATTATTATATATATTATTTTGCTTTATATTGTTGTGTGTGTATATATATATATATATATGAGAAATGTATATATATATTATGCATATAATTATATATGTATATATATATTAATTTTCTCATACAACACTCGGCATCAATTTTTCTTTTTATGGACATTTTGGGATTGATTGTTAATATTTTTAATCTTTGTTCGTTGAAAAACCGGCTGTGAAAGTAAATAAACTGCCCTCTAGCGGCGGGATGTCACTTCGCGGCACGAAATTGAAGTGCATTATGGGAGATGTAGTTTATGGCCAACGTGCGCTTTAAATTAGCCAAGACCTTGTTTGAGACAATCGTATGCATTGAAACTGAATTCACAAAGAACAAAACTCACAAAGCAAATTTTTTCCATTTCCATAAAAATGTTACACAGTATAAATTACATCCACTGACAAAATGTTTCTTAGAGTGTTTTCATGCTCAGGGGAAAAAAAAGACAAATTATTCTTTGACAAAAAAAAAAAAAAAAATATATATATATATATATACACACACACACATATATATATCCATCCATCCATCCATCCATTTTCTGCCGCTTGTCCCAAACAGGGTCGGGCTGGTGTATATATATATATATATATAATATGGCAGTGGTGGCCTAGTGGTTAGGGCGTCAGCTGGAGGATCGGGGGTTCAAACCCCTTCCTAATGGGTTGCCCTGAGGTACCCTTGAGCAAGGTGCCGTCCCCGTCCCGCTCCTCCCTGCGATGGGCTGGTGACCTGTCCAGGGTGCGTCCCCCATCCTTGCCCTGTGTGCGCTGGGTTGGACACCAGCACTCCCCCGCGACCCCGTTTGGGACAAGCGGAAGATAATGGATGGATGGATGGATGGATAACACGCTGATTTAAAAGTCATTATATATATAATAATAATAATATACAATAATATCTATTGCTAGCTATTGAGTAATTTAATTATTAGCTCATGAACCCCTTTAAAAGTACTCATATCTACTTATCTACTCAAGTCTTTATAGTTCTCTGAAGTGAGAAAAAACAGCTTTGTTTTATTCTTCAATGTCTATGTGACTCTGAAGAACACACATACAAACACTAAATAAAAAGCTGGATTCACCATCACTCTAGAGTTAATTCTCAGCATGGGGCTCTCCTGCCCACGTTTTCTCACCCGATCCACAGTCCTGTTATGTGGAGATTTAAATCACTCACAGGAGTCTCCCTTGATGTGATGGCAGTACTTTGATTTCTAGATTGAGTGAAGTGAAATGGCATCTTAACAGAGCATACTGACCAGAAAGTCCCAGAGAGCTTATGTTTCTATTATCCTTTAATAAAATTCTTTAAAACTTTTGAGCAAAAGAACATGAGAGGGAGCCTTCTTCTTCTTCTTCTTCTTCTTCTTCTTCTTCTTCTTCTTCTTCTTCTTCTTCTTCTTCTTCCTCTTCTATGAGCTGAAACCGTTTAGGGTGATCTGTGATCCACTGTGATCCACAGGTGATCATTCATCTCCATGTCTTCCTGTCCTCTGCATCTTCCCCCTTTAAACCGAAGAACATGAGAGGGAGTACTATCATACATTTAGTCATGAGGAGGCAAACAAGAAACTAACCTAAACTTATTTTGCAGCAGTTTTTGAGCTGTTTCTATTGGCCAGCTGGTTTCTTCGTGAAAGCCATTGGGTTTTCTTGTGCACAGTTTGCTAGTTTTAGAGAATAACACAGAAGTACTGAGATTACTTTTCCCAGAAAATTATGAGTAAAATTATTCAAATACCTTTTGCAAGAAACACTTAGTAACTCGTAATGGAAGACTTTTCTGAGTCACTCTACCAACACTGATGTTTGATGGTGTGATTATAGCTTAAATATGAGTGTAATTACATAACAGCATTCTAAACTCAATCATGTTCAAAATATATTTGGTAATAACTGGCTTGAATCTTATTTTTTTGGTTCATTGTCACAAAAATGAAAAAAATCTCCCTGCATCAGAGGACTGTACTCAACATCTTTGTAGAAATGGTCACTGTTGTCACTGTAAAAGCTCCAAATGCAGGACATGTAGGTTCAGCGAAATCATTTATCTCTTCAGAGTTGACTCTAGTGTTGCTGTAGAGTCTGGCCTTTCGTGTGGAGTGGCACTCTTCCACTCATATCTTTATCCCAGTGGTTAAATGCCTGCAATTTGCAGGTTATAAAGAGTGTGCCTGGGTCTGGTGAATGCAAGCATCTTCAAGAGCTCGTGATAGATAAAGGTTTGCTGAACTAAGTGGAAAAAACATCTGCCATAATGTTTGTAGATGTCATACAACATTTTCTGTGCTTCAGAGGAGGTCATGCTTGCTGAGGAGGACAAGAATGCAGAGGAGAAGTCGCCTCTAGACGGTGCCTGGTACAAAAGGAAGTGCAACAATCCAGGTGGGAATATTTTATGGAGAGCAACAATTTAACACTCTAAGGCAGATATACACATTTTGTTTTTTTTACAATTTTTCTTTATGAACTATTACATTGATTTCAGTGCCTCTCATTATATGTGTTTCATGAATGCTGGAGCCTGAGCTCATGATCAGCTCCACTTTAAGAATGTCTTGCTCTATAATCATGTATTTTAAATCACATGCTTAACATGTTTTGAAATTTGTGTTTATCGGGTTAGTAATGGATGTGTGCTTAAGTGCTCTCACTCTGATGACTCAGCACTTAATGCATAAGTGCAACCACCTGCACTGAGTGGGACTGTGTGTGTATAAGCTTCTCATGCTGGTCTCAGTGCTCAGCGTCATTGCCAGTGCATTCCTCCGTCTACCTTCCTGATTTTTATTTAACTGTGTATACATATTCATATCACTGTGTCTCTCTTATGTTTCCAGTGCTGAAAAGATCCAAGAAAAGCAAAAATGACCTTATCAATGCAGAAGAAGGGGAAGACCACTTCACTGACATCTCATCAGTTGGTAAGAATTAAGCAAATGACTTGATGGTGTTGCACCTCCGCACAAGCTGGAAGACTCAATTACAGAACATTTAAGTCTATTCATTTAAATGACTTTGAAACCAGTCATATGTCCCATTAATGTTCAATGAACATATTTACATTAGTATTGAAAAAAGAATTTAGAGGGAGAATCGTTCATAGGTTTACATTTAGAGTAACAGTATTAGGCCTCAGCATAAAGGTTGTACATTTGATTTCAGGCTAAGCCAGCTTTATGGATCAACTTTATGCGGAATTGCATATTCTCTCTTTCTGGATGTGTTTCTTCCAAGTGTCCAAACACATGCATGTCAGGTAGGTAGAAGAAAGCTGTGGCTGTGCATCCAGCAATCGCAAGATGACCTGTCTATGGTGTTTCTCCGTTTTTGATGCTATCAAACCAGGTATAGGCTCCAGCACCCCCTGCAGCCCTGGTTAGGATAAGTGGCTCAGATGTATGAGTGGATATATGGATGGAGGCATGGATGGATGGATATTAGACCTTGTTTAACTAATGTGTTGGTGCACAGAACTTACATTGTGGTTTGCTTTTTCCTTTTATTCTGGATAACTCTATTGGCCTGCATTTAAGCAACGCTCTCACTAAGATGAGGCAAGCAGTTTGCTTGGCTGCAATGAAAAGCAGTCCGGGAAGTTTACATATTTTTTGTATATTGTTAACATACATAGTCAAATTCAAAATCTGGACAGCCCTAGAATAATTTCATGTTTTGTTATTCTTATCTTCGTCTTTAACTGCTGCACACTTTAGTACAACTGTTCATTAGCCGTTTGTATCATATCGTAAAATTATTTTTTCCAGTGTTTTAAAATCATGCAACATGAATAAAAACTGTGCAGTAAAATTAGCAAAAAGATCCATGCAATGTTTTGTTCATATGGGTGTCATGTTGGGAAGGGGGAAATGAGGCGCAGGTGCTAGGCAGGAATCCAGTTCTTTTTAATAGTTAACAAATAAACCAAGAAGCAAACAATGCTGATGCATTGAACAATGAACAGACGAGTCTGGGTCAGTCTGGAATTCAGTCTGGCCAGGTGTGAGGGACTGAGTGTGATCAATGGATGATGTGGTTGGTCGGAAGATCTGGTTCAGAAGTCCGGTGACCGGGACCATGCCCATGACTGGGGCTCGGTGAAGGCCATGACAAAGGAAGACATGTTAGTTAATTTCACCTGAAAATTCAGCAGAACAGTCATTTACAGCAGTAGCTGTTTAAAAATGTGCAATATTTGCTGTACATTTCAATGTCACTATGAGCTCTGCAGGGCTGCACCAGTGATTGAGCACAATGATTAAAACAGACTCACAAAGTGATGTGCATCGAAAATGAAGGACATTTACTGGGGTTTTGTTGCAGTTTCAATAAATGAAGTTGGGTGGAAAAGAGAGCGGGATGAAGGAGACAGAGTGGGCGGAGAGATAGAATACATGAAGCGCTGCCCAGTTTATGAGGCTTCATTTGTGTCAAATTTCAAGATTAAAATAGCCCATGAAATAATTACTCCTTGTCTGTTCCAGGGTGAGTTACGAGATGCTAATGGGCCGATTTTTCACCTCTGCCTTTTTTCACACTCTGTCTTGACATTTGAGTTTAATTTGAGTTACTGAAGTTTAATATAGCGCAGAAGCTGAGAGGCAGAGGCCAAGCTGTGAATCGAGCCGAGCCTCATCCATTCAGCCTTGACTTTTAGCACATAGAGAACTTTAAAACACGAAATTTGGCCAAGTTCACAGTGTATTTGCATCAGGACTATGGGCTCATTGCGTGAAAATTGTCATTTGCTGTGCTAGCTTTATCTGGTTAATTTTAGTTCACAATGTATTTGGAACTGACCTGCCCATGCTCCTTCCCACACAGCACTTTTTTACATTTGTTGGTCTGTAATGAGAAAAACTATTCCACATATTCTTTTAGGAACACTAGGATTTACCCAGCTGAAGCTCAGTTTAGTCAAAAGCTCTCCTAACTTCATTTTTCCCATAATCTTGGACTCTTTACATCTTACATCTGCACTCAAACCAGACAATTTGTTCTCACTGTCATGCAGGGCTGGTATTCATACTCACCATTTCCTGGCTCTGAGGTGACTGCTTAGACAGTTGCATCAAACATTTGTTACTTTTTAAAGTAAAAACAAAATTTTTACAGTGTTCAAAATGTTTGCAGAAATCTGAGGAACTTTAGCTGCTCCAGAGTGGAACAATCCTCTAATCATGCACCCCAACAGCATGAGATCATGAGTTAAAAAAAAAGTCCTGATGGGGAAAACTCTCTAACTTTTCCTTTTCTTTCTTCTCTCTCCTCCTACCCAGCGAGTTCCTTTTGATCTCTCCTCCTACTTATCTTTTCTTCTTTTCTCTGTCTCTCTTTCACTCCAACCGATCTCTCTCTCTCTCTCTCTCTCTCTCTCTCTCTCTCTCTCATTATCTTCTCCGCTTGTCCTCATTAGAGTCGTGGGCTGCACACACTGGGTGAAAATCAGGGAAACACCTTGGACAAGTCGAGGGTGCTTGAGTTTAACTCTAGCATCTGCCCAATATCACATATTTACAAATCTGAAAGGATGCTATTTTTTCTGAGCATGAACAGTGAAGCCACATGCTGAAAAAGATACATGATGAAAAAGGAATGTGGGGAATTTACTGGAATTAAATGTGTGTATTCATTTCTACATGAACTATATATCACAGCACAGATACTGCCTGACCTAACTACATTGTTTTATCCATGTTTTAATGACATATTTAAATCAAGAAAATTTGTTTACAGATGACTGATTGCAAAAAGAATCAGGATGTGAATTTATAATGGTTTTTTCTCAGTTTTTTGTGCATTTCCCCTTCCCTTTCCACCCTCTACAGCACCCCAGGGTTCTCCATTCGCCCGGGCCAGTGTGAAAAGCAGCAAGAATGAGAGCTCTTCATACTTCCGGAGGAAAGAGAAACGAATTCGATTTTTCATCCGGCGCATGGTGAAGTCACAGGGCTTCTACTGGACTGTGTTGTGTCTGGTGGGCCTGAATACACTTTGTGTGGCCATAGTGCACTATGAGCAGCCCGAGTGGCTCACCTACGCACTCTGTGAGTCCAACTACATTCACTAATTCCAAAAGCAAATGTGTGATTTCTAAGATTTATACGGTTTAAAATAGAGATGCATTTCTGCAAGAATATGTGAAGTTTGATGACTCAAACAACTGCGTGTGTAAAAGAGAGTCATTAAAAGAAAGAGCAGACATTTTTGTATTTGGCTTGACCTCAGGTTTTACACATTACTCTTACCGTGAATGGAATTTAACGGGTCACCTGGTTGTGTGTGTGAGTGAGTGTGGGAGTGAGAGAGAGAAAGTGAGTTTGTGTGACAGAGTGAAAAAGATATTGCGCTCTGGTGAGATAGAGTCATTAAAAGTGAGTGCAAAGCTTTTGGCCTTCAGCTGGACTTGAACTGCTTAGGTTTTGGTTGAGAGAGCTGTACTAGACCATGTCCCGTTCATTGCCTAAGGGAAAAATTTGAACTTTAAAGGACCATTCCTTGGAATCTGCTCATCCAATCAAAAAGCTGAATGCAAGCACATTGCCCCTTAACTCTATGCACAGGTTCTTTTAATGTTTCTTTAAAACCGTGACTATTAACAACCTATAAAAGGTGGAAGGATAATAATAATCATTATAAATCTTATTACCACGCTTTCACTTCCACTAAAAAAAGTGTTAATAACTAACAATGTCTTTGTATTTTCATTATATTTGCTGCATATTTACATTATAATTACATTTATTTAAATGGCCATGATCTTTACAATGCAACAATTACATGAGCATTGTTTTCAAACTTTTGGCTTGATTTGATTTGATTATATTTTATTTCATATTTAAGGTTTTTACAGTCAACAAATAATGTGTAATACTTATATCTCAATGAAAGGATTGATTTGCATATTTTGTTGTAAGATTATGATCTAAAAGGTCTCTATTGACTTCACTGTTCGTGTTGCCAATAATGATTCCTCAGAGCACTGTTCCATGTTGAATTTTGTAACGTATTCTTGTAATTTTGTAACGTATTCCATGTATTTCTGAACATGATGCAAAGCATGTATGAAGGGTGTTGTATAAACTGCAAGCATATAAGTGAAGTCATTACTATCAATACTGATGAACTCTGTTTTGCAGATTTGGCAGAGTTTGTGTTTCTGGGCCTGTTTTTGACTGAGATGAGTCTGAAGATGTATGGCCTGGGGCCCAGGAGTTACTTCCACTCCTCTTTCAACTGCTTTGACTTTGGGGTGAGTGTTCCAGCTTGTGATGAACGTGACAAACACATGTTAAAACAGAGTGTTCATTGTTGTTAGCAAAGGGCTGGTGTGGCTGCAGACATTCTCTCCAAACAAGCTACTTCAAGGTGTTTGAAATAAACCATGTGAATAAACGAGCCAGATGAGCTTCAATTTATTTAAAATGAAAACCCGATTTAATCCTGTTATACTTGGGCAATTGCTATAAATGTATTCCATTCTGTTGTTAAATTGAACACCCTTTCATTAAAGTCACAAGGCTGTTTTGCTTGTCCAGGTGCCACTTTTACATGGACCAGTAATTATACCCCATTTGAACCTGAATTATATTCCTTCTTTAGCCTTTAAACCATAAAAGTCCTGTCCCCCCCCCCCCACTCTACCTTTTTATTTTCATAACAAGATACTAACACATAATAGCTGCAGCAGATTAATGTACAATAATTACTAAATAAAATTAAGCAGGAATAATCCTCCTTTTACAGATCTTTCAGTATAGTTGTTAGGGAGTGAATGCAGCACCGTTACACTGAGATTGTGTCTGGTGTGTCTCTGTTATGTAGGTGATTGTGGGGAGCATTTTTGAGGTGATCTGGGCAGCAGTCAAGCCAGGTGCTTCCTTTGGAATCAGTGTGCTACGAGCTCTGCGTCTGCTGAGGATCTTTAAGGTCACAAAGTAAGAAAACTGCTTGTGCAAATCTTTTTGGGTCATAATTTGTACAGGTTGCACATATCCGGGGGTCTCTCCTCATGTTTAAATGCACTGTTTATGGTATACTCTGAGATTAATTTCAATATACATTCCCTTTCTTAAGCAAAGTTATTCAGAATGCATTATTGATTTACTAAAAGCTTTCTAAGTGCAATCATGTGTGTGTCTCTCTCTTTCTCTCTCTCTGTGTGTGTGTGTGTGTGTGTGTGTGTGTGTGTGTGTGTGTGTGTGCGTGCGTGCATGCGCGTCTATAGGTATTGGAACTCTTTGCGAAACTTGGTGGTGTCTCTTCTCAACTCCATGAAATCCATCATCAGCCTGCTTTTCCTCCTTTTCCTCTTCATTGTGGTGTTTGCTCTGCTGGGGATGCAGCTTTTTGGGGGGCAGTGAGTATTAGAGCAGTGCTTTCTATTTTAGGAAGTGACAAGCTTGCTAATAGTTTGTGGCGCTGTCTCTAGGCTTGCATGTTTGTCTGGATGATAGATGGTGAGTATAATGTACTATAGATGCATTATTCCCACAAATGTACTTTTTTAAAAGGAAAATTCTATCAATTTTTCAAAATTTACCAATGTATTTCTGATACATAAACAAAGGTAGAGTATTTTTAATGAGGTGAAAACTTTAGAAGAAACATTATAAATTAGTATTCCTTACAACTCTTAAGCAATAATGAGACTGTTAGGTTTAGGATTTAGACTAAGGGTTAAGATTTAGTTGTAGGGTCATGGTTACATATTGGGCGAGCAAAGTGAAATGCATGCTAAGCATTTATGAAACGCTGGGCTATCCTAATAATCTTTTACTGAGTGAGCTGTCACAGTTCACCTCACACCATTCCCATAAAAAAAAAAAAAACTGGGGAAATTCCTCTTTCATATGGCAAACCCGTATTGTTGTCCCTTGTTAAGGGAAAGGAGAGTCGCTGTTTACTAAGTCACTCTCGTCAGAAGCAACACTGACTCCTCCAGGGCCTGCCATTACATTTTCCCTTTGCTTTATGATAACATACATGCCAGTGTTGGAATGGAAAAGCTTGGGTTTTCTTTCCTCCATGCTATGAATTATTGATAGGCCCGTGTAACGGAGGAATTGCTTGTGTGAGCCCTCGCTACAAGGCAAATACCAGTTTAAACACATAAACATCCAGTCATACACTCCAATGCAATGAAGTTGCATAAACAAATAATTTGCACAAATGTTATTAAATTGCATCTTAGAGTGGCGTGGGCTGAAGCCTCAGGACACTCCATTCTTCTGTTGGGAGGGTCAGGAGCTTCTACTGGTGTTTCAGTGCAGAGCTTAGTGAGATGTTTTTGAATTTTTGGATTTTGAGCCTGGAAAAGAGGTATAAGAACATAATCAAGCTTACTTTTCAAATCCCTTTTACTTTATGCATCAGATGAGAAGCATAAGAGCTGTCAGACATGGTTTCTGTTTTGTGTTGTAAGATCAACAGGGTTTAAAAAATGCCACCTAAAAGTGTACCTAAACAACACACATATGCCAATATGAAATTTAAGGCTAGTATAAGGCGAATATCAAAACATGGTCCAGAAAGAGGCCTTTGTGTTAGTTATTATTTCGCTAGTACTGCTTTGGGATTCTAGCAGTATTGCAGAGCCAAGATAACAACTTGGAACTCTGGGCTTAGGTTCCCCTTTGCATTCTGGGATCTCTTCTGTATGAAGAATAGCCCACTACACAAATTATATGATAAAATGAAAAATGGGGCAAAAGGTGGCATAAATTATGTGCTTAGATGGGAATGGGCTACATTTTGCAATTAAATGTTAATTCTGATAAATGTCTGCTGCAGGTGGGTCCAAGGCATGTATACCTAATAAACTGAAATTTCTCACAGTAAGCCTCAGACTTCTCTAGAACCCTTTCTATGCAAATAATAAATACTGTAACAGGTATACCACCTGTACTGACTCATCTCTTCCTATGTCTTTAAGCATACAGTCAGACATTAAGTAATATAGTCAGAATTTGCTTATTCAGAATAAATAGAAAAGGGGATTAATAGATCCTGCTAATCAAACAGTAAATTAGCTCAGATGTTATGGACTTCATAATCATGGACATATTTGAAGAGATCTGTAGCTATTTCAACTAAATCAAATAGTAGAACAGTGCTGAGAATGTTTTCAGAGAGAATCTCAGATTCTTCCCTTCTGTTCAGCTTTCTCTATCACCTTGTAATTAGGTCCCTACAGAGAGGTGGAGAATGCAGAAGAACAGGATGGTGGGAGTTAGATTGGATTGGAGCATGAGGATTTATGTGTTTATTACAGAAGCAACTGCAAATTCAGGATACAATGCTCATTTGTGCTATTTATGCATGTGGGAATAAACAACACACAGGAAACAGTTCATTGTGGTGAATGTAAGAATATCTTTGCTCTGCCTGTAGTAACACTGTATGTAGCCTGAGTTGTGCACTTACTTTAATGTATGATGTTAAGTTTCAGTTTTTAAGCTCTGTGTATATTTTCTGGTTTCCTAGCAGTCCAGACCAGGTTGCATTTGAGCTCAAGGGGTATTGTGAAATTTCAAACTTTGCATCATCCTTGGAATATCTTGGGTTAGACCCAACAGATGGACTAAGGGGAATAAGGCTGTGGAGTAGAGTTTAGTGAGAGTTTAACCCAAGAGTTAAAACCTAAATTGGGTTAATAGGCAGAAGTCATTATTGACAATATTCAAAGCATGATGTAATCCTAAATTTTCATTTTAATTAAAGTGAAATAAGTATTGTGGGCTCAGTGTTTTGGTGGTGGAAGTAAAAACATCATGCATTCATTTTTTGATGTTGAAGCATATATATATATATATATATATATATATATATATATATATATATATATATATATATATATATAAATAAACCTGGAAATGGCTGAGGGCTGAAAGTGGCAGCATGCGTGTGGAGGGCGAGAGCGGAGAGTAGAGAGCTGTCATGTGTCAGAAGCACAACAGTACAGACCTACCTCGCCTTCGGTGTACAAATTCCCACCCTACCTGCCTGACACATGGCGCTCACGCCTGACCAGCCTGCCGCAGCAGCACATGCTGTAAAGAGACACTTTCACGCAGAATCAAACCTCTGTTGATTCTCTTTCTGACCTTCACTCCCTCCCAGTCGCACTGGTTAGGATAAGCAGCTCAGATAATGGATGAACGGTCTGTCCTGTCTCTAGTTTGTGTGTATTTAGCTTCTAATGGGACCCCATTTACACCTGGTTGTTTTCATGCGTCTGTAGATACAGGACTATATCTGGACGGCGTTTCTCCACGGCCAGATGCATNTATATATATATATATATATATATATATATATATATATAAACAACTGGAAACTGCAATCTCAATACAAACTGTAAAATGAATTTATCTATAATCTTGTAATGAAACAGGAATTACGTAATTACTATAACTCTTGTGGAAAGAGTTTAATTCTTACTGATGGTAGTTTATGCTCAACTGTAGAAGAGGGTGCATCCTCAGTCCCTCGTTTAGTCGCTGCAGAGACGGAGACAAACAGAGACAGCAGGCAAGCTAATTGGATTGGCTGATTCCTATAAGCTTTTTTTATATTGCTCCCTACGTTTGACTGCCAAGTCACGATATAGCTAAAATGTAATTAGCTGTTTTTGTATTCTAGATTTAATTTTGAAGAAGAGACTCCAACAACAAACTTTGATACATTTCCAGCCGCAATTCTGACAGTGTTCCAGGTAAGGCTGATTCTTGAATGTTTTTTGTTGCCAGTCTTGGTGTGGAGTGGTCTGCAGATGTCTAGATATCCTACGTGTTGTTGCAGATTCTGACAGGAGAAGACTGGAATGCAGTGATGTATCATGGGATCGAATCTCAGGGAGGGGTGAAGCGTGGAATGTTTTCTTCTGTCTACTTCATCGTCCTCACTCTGTTCGGGAACTGTATCCTGCCCCAAGATAACAGTGGAAAAACAATACTGAGTACCACTATAAAGCACAATGTTAACATATTGTTCTGTATCGACACCACTTAGTTCTAAATTGGACAGTCATAACTTTAACACATTTGATCAGACACTCTGCTCAACGTCTTTTTGGCCATTGCTGTTGACAACCTTGCCAATGCACAGGAACTCACCAAGGTAGCTCACACACATTTAGATCTGAATGAATCTGTAACGCATCTGTCCTTGATGCAGAATATTATTAATCCTGACAAATTAGGCTGTAAATGTGCATTGCTTTACTGAACACAGTATGGCTCTGACAGGCTAGATGGTTGGTAGTTACAGTGAAATGCAACCTCACCATTACACAGGAGCTCACCGAGGTAGCTCACACACAGATGCACATGCCCACACTCACATACACATGCATTCCCTCTGGCGCTCTGTCACACTGGACCAGCCATCTGTCACTGGGCAGACACAACATGAATCTCTCATCTCGTCGTGTGTTGTGTTTGCTGGGTTAAAGAGGGAGCGATCCTATCTCCATCCCCTGCCATACACTGCTGCCCTTTATTGGGTCCATAACACTGTCTGGGAGAGCTGTTTACCATTGACTGATGCTTTTCTGGCACAGTAACTCAAGGTAATGGAGCACCATACTTTACTGCCTTCCTTTAGTACGTTACCCGCAATACAGGGAAGGGTCACAGGTACCTTTGGTCTTACGGGATATCACCTTTTCCTTGCTTTTTTGTTTAAAGTCAAGGTTTCAAACAAAGTAAAGGCAAATAAATCCTAAATGTTGAAATATGTGTATTTATCTGGACTGTAAACATGTTTTTCTTCATTACACAACACCCAATATCAGATTAAATCCAACAGCCTGAATAAACACTTTACGTTTTTGGCTTGTGGATCGTGGTCAGCCTAAACATGGGCCACGCATTAATATTTCTCTCATTTATTCAGGATGAGGAGGAACAGGAGGAGGCCATCAGTAAGAAGCTGGCCCTCCAGAAGGCCAAAGAGGTGAAAGAAGTCAGCCCCATGTCAGCCGCTAACATCTCGCTCACAGCGTAAGTCAGGGCTTATTTAAACCCCAGATTATACTTGACTTCTTTAAAAACCTTCTTTTTTCTTCCCTTCAGTGATGTACATGTTTATCTTATTTTGTTTGTTCTATGTGTGCGTGTCATTTGTGCTTAATTTCTAAATACTGTATGTGTGTGGATTGTGCACTTTGTGTGTCTGCACCCGTACACTCGTCTGCGTGTTTTGTTGTTGTTTTATCCCTCCGTTCTGTTTCCACTGAAAGAGCATGTATGTTTTTGCCTTTGAATGGTTCAGACTAGGCAGTGCAGTTTAGTTGAGCCTGATGTTTTTGACAGATAGGCCATGACAGCAGGGCAAGGAGCCTGTTAGGGGAGTATTCAGTTCTCTGTATAGGATATTCCAAGTTTATTCCACAAAATATTACTCAGAGCTCCTGGGCTTAAATAGCCATCATGGTTTTCTTTTATTGTAATAAATCTGTAATGCATCTGTCCTTGACATATTTTCTAGAATACATTTGCATAGCATTGCTAAATATAGACTTTGCCTGACCATATTGATGATTGTGTCCAAATCTTGAAATTACAAATAACAAATAACTGCCAAATAACTGTCAATCATTTTCTATTTACAACCTTCATTCCAGGGAAATTTTGTGTTTTCCTATAAAATATGTCAATGACATTTACATTTTGAACTTCCTTTGCTTGATTTGTTAACAGTTTGGAAATCTGTAGAGCTGTTCATTTTACAAGACATTTTTCCTTCTCTTGGAGATCATCCAAAAGGGTCAGTTCCTAGGCCATAGTTAAGCTGGACACAGAAGGAGAAATGTGGTTGTAAACAATACTAAACCTTTCTGTTCTAAATCTGGCATGACTTTATTGAGACTGTTATTCCCATTGAGTTGACCTTTTGGTGGGGCGAGGCCGGAGTCAGTGTGATTGACAGCTCCACTGTCTCAAGCCCCACCCCCTGTTTCTTTCCCCTCCCATCTTTTGTCTTTGTTTTGTTGGATTTGTTTTGGTTTATGCAGTTTTATAAGGCCAAATGGAGGTGCACTGTCACACAGCTCCTCCCACTCCGGCTCTGATTCACCGTGAGTTTCTTTACTATGCTACAGCCTGCTCCATCATCTCCTGTCCTCCTTTATTCAACACACGCTCACTGTACCATGTCGCTCCATCTCCGCTCACTCTACATGTATATCCAATCTGAACTCTGAGTGTTCTTCATTATGACTCTGTACAGTATATCCAACCTCTTTTGCTTGTCCATCCTATGGTGTGGGAATGTATGATGTTTCTTTGGGAATTTATTGGAGTTAGTGGTGTTCTCGGATAAATATTTGAGCCAAAAATATATAGATTTTGTAGTCGTTTTCTCAAATTTCTAAAGAAATTTGACCTTGCTTCTTTAGTTTTGAATGACAAAATGGGCACAAGTGCAAAATTTCAAATTAAAGATAGATGCTACCTTGCTTTCACCTGTTGATGTGTTTGTTTTGTTTTTTTAGGTGAAATATGCCTTAACAGTGTCAGAAACCATATAAGTAGGTGACCTAAATTCTAAAGCATGTGCCCCGTAAAAATATATTACTCTCTCACTACAGACACAGTGGAGAAGATGTCAAACAAGCCATAAAGTTTTTCATTTTGACCTTACAAACATTAGGACGACTCAGAATCCCTCAGCAGCCAGGTTAATGCTCTGGTTTGGGGCCTCACATGTAGCTTTATAAAGAAACAGGACTATGAACTCTGAATTAAGGCGGCACTGACTTGTGAATGTGGTTTAGGACGCAATTTGACTTTAAATTTAAAATATCACTAAATATGATTCGGTATGCATGTCTTTGCAGCCTAGCTGGTCTTTTCTGAAGGGGCGTTCCACAGTGATGAGATTTTGCTATATTTAGTCATGCTGTTTTAAAGCAGTCTGCTGCACCATAACACCTTAATGAAGACTTGGTTGCAGTTTCAGTGGGTTTTTGAGAATATTTTGAAGATAGAAGGGGAATGAGACCTGGGTGAGAATAGACTTCTAGTGTTTGTAACATTATCCTTACAGCTCATAAGTAAAGACGTTTGTAAATGAAAAAGCTCATTTTTGACTCACGTATTGGCTGATGCACTATAGTGGGGTTGAGTGGAAATTATGCAATTAAATTATACTGTAGTGGGTGAATGTAAGGCTGTAAGCTGTGAGGTTATTTTCTTGCGGTTACTAGGGTTCATGGTCAGATGTTAGTGTAGCACCATATCTGGCAGTGTTCTCTGCTCTCAGAGCCAGCTGTCCGTATGTGAATGAGTGTCACTACTAGAGCTGCTGCTGCTGCTGCTGCTGCTGCTGCTGCCCAGTGAGTCAGCACTTCTGCTGGCCAAACCTGGAGTGCACACTGTCTGTGCACACACAAACACAAACTCACGTGCACACACACCAACACACTCTCAGATTAAGCCTAGATTTCTTCACAGCTGCCCTTATAGCCTATTGATTTGCAGGTTTTTGTTTTTTTTTTGTTTTTTTTTTTAATTCATCCCCTTTTTAATCTATTTATCTTGCTCAAATTAGTCGCTCGTTAATTGTCTCTATAATGGGGCACAGTGATCTGGCATTCAAGACCGTGTGATCTTTGTTAGCTCTACGCAGCAAGAAAAGAAGACTGATGATGTGTTCCCAGTCTGGATGTGTCTGCTTTCATTTCTTTTCATTTCTGTGGTGTCAGTTTAGCTGTGTTTGGTGTTTTTTTGGAACTTTTTTGTTGCTTTGAATTCGTCCTCTGTCTCTCTGTACGTCTAACTGTATACTGCTCTATATTTTCCCTGTCGAGTGTCTCTGTCTTCTAACTTTTTATATGTGGCAGTGTGAGACGTCTCACTGTGCGCGTCTGTGTTTGACTGTGTGCTCCTGTATGTGTTTTAGGAGTTATGTCTGCTCCCCTGCCCATCACTACTTGAGGTAATGGTACTGTGTAGGACACATTTGAGACATTGTTGAATCTGTATTGTGTATCTAAGAGCCATTTACACCAGCATTGTACTTTGTCATCGTCTTTGGTTTATCAATGTATATTGGACACGTGAGATTTGAATTATTTCGCCCATCTTCCATTTTCCTGCATCAGAAATCCCTTGCTTGTCTGTTATCAAGGTCTGAAAACATTCATAAATGCCTTTTTTTTTCTCAGTACATAAGCCAAGGTAAGTTACACAAGTAGATGACAAATAGACACCTAAATGAAAATTTTCTATAGGTTTTTTTTTTTTGCTAATTGTTAATATGTATAGGTTTTTGATTACAACTGAATGGGCTGAAAAGCAGCCACAGAGTTTAAAGTAAAAATAAATTACAATGAAGTGCAGCTGGCTGGCCTGCTAAATTAGGTTTTGATATTACCACAGTGTTGAATAAAGTGGCAATTTGTAAATGAAACTTCCCCTTGTTAATAATAATAAAATGGACCAAAATGAATTGTAGAGGTAGAGGAGCACAGTTCCTCAGAACTCAGTTCATCATTGTTCTGACTCCAAATCTTTAGGGTTGTATTGTGAAAAAATCCCCCCGAAAGCACTTCGTAAGCATGCTTTTGTGGACCTGTAGCGAATGATAATATTAGTTTATAGTAATAAACAACATGAAGGAGCAGAAGTTCCAGATTTTAAGCTTTATCCCATTTCTACACACCTTGACGGTCATGATTCACAGGCATCTGATGTTGTGTTTGGGTTGCATGGCTCAACTTTGGTTCGACCATAATCCATAGGCATTGTCAGGCTGGATGTATCTTGTCCAGTCATGGTTGACCTATGTTGTTTGACATCCATAAAGACCCTCTTTTCTCACCTATTTCTTTTTTACAAACTTCAGCAAAACTAGTGCATGTTTTTGGTTAGTTTAAGGACACGTATGCCTCATTGATTGTGCTAATTAGGTACTAAGTGCAGTGGTTGAGGCATTGATAAAGCAGAAAATGCTTTAATCAGGATGAAATATCACACTGCATGTTCACATAATGCCATATTTTAGGCATAAAAGGTAATTATATATAATTGATATGCATTACATAATTATTTAACTATAATTATATTTGTAATATAATAATACATTTTACTGGTATATATTTTAGTTTTCGACAAGTTTGACTCTGCACTACAAACCTTTTTTCTATTTTGATACATTTCATTTCATCAAATTGTAAAAAAAATATCATTAGCAGGATTTGGATTAGAAGACACAATTTCCTCAGTTCCATCAAAATTCCATTAGAGAAAAGGTGGTCTTGACATGGATGGAGAAAAACTGTATCACGAAAGTCTGTTTCTTCTTACAAAATGTCTTTGATGTATAAATAATTCCAATCCTGTCTTTGTGAATATCCTCGTTCAAATATTAACCCTTTCTTCCTTGATCTCATCCTTCTACCAGCAAGGAGCCACGGCGCTCTCTGAAGATGATGTCTGTATGGGAACAGCGTACCTCTCAGATCCGTAAGCACATGCAGGCCAGCAGTGAGGCTATTTACTCAGAGGAGCTCAACCCCCGACTGGCCTCCAGTCAGCACCTGCGTCCTGACCTCACAACTCACCTGGACCGACCGCTAGTGGTGGAGCCACGCTGCTGGGACGAGTCCAGGCATGTGCAAAGTCAGGCCGGGACACCTCAGGAGCCCATCGACACCCCAGTGATGGAGCCCCCGCAGTCGCACCCGCCCCGAAAGCATCACCGCCGGCGTGAGCGACAATCTGATGACACACAGGAGAACAAGGAGACGATGGGAAACACACGGGAAGGACGTCGGCATGTCCACCACAGCCGCAGTAGCAAGGAGACAGAGGGCAGACGCTGCAAAGAGGGCAAAGGGGAGCGCAGCCACAGCCGGGACGGGGCGCGGAGACACCACCAAAAGAGTTCAGCAGAGGACAGCAAGGGCGGAGGGGGTGGAGAAAGAGAACCCAGGCACCACCATTCACATATGACCAGCAGAGAGGGAAATGGTGTGCTGAGCAGTGGTGGGAGGAGTGAAAGGCGCTCCCATCACAGAGATGGGTCACGCTCAGGTGCCCGGGATGGAGAGAGGGGAGAGAGATGTGGGGATGAAGGAGGGAATGGAGGAAGGCGGAGAGAGCGGCGGCGGGCCAACAAAGCCCAGTCTACTCTGGAGGGCGAAGAGCAAAAGGAGAATGGGGAGAGGGAGGAGGGCAAATCTCCAGGAAACAGGTCATTTGCTTCAGTGGAAATACTTATGAAATACACTATGTGTAGACAAAACACTTATGAAAGTGCTAAAACGCCTTGTAGTTGAAAACGTAATAAACTAGTTAGCTTAGTGTGTGTATTTTACAGAAATCCTTAAAGCCTTGCACCTTGTAAAAGTGTTCATCATTTATTTATGGGGGGTAGCGGAGGCCTTGTGGTTTAGCACTTGACTCCATGATCCAAGGGTCATGGGTTTGAGACCTAGACCAGTAGGGCACCCTGTGGCACCCTCGAGTAAGGTACCGTCCCGACACTACCACTGTATCCAGTAGCTGGATGAATAGCTAACTTAGATAAATGGTATAAATATAGAGAAGCATTTTGCTGTGGTACAAAATCATGGCCATAATTGTTAACATCAGAGACGTTTCTAAAGTTTATCCCACAAATCTTATGTTGTGACAGTCATTTCAGTTACATCTAATAATTACGTATAATTCCTAATGCAACCAGTTTACATTCAATGTTCCCAAACTGGGACGTTCCAGAACCAGTTTCAATTATTAATAATAATTTTATATTATATTATTAATAATAATCCAGGCCCTTCTCTGTGTTGTTTTTTTTCAAGAAAAACTACTTAATTAAGTTAATGTATTAGTTTATCATGTGCCACCATGTCTGTGTTATGCAGTGCTGTTTATGCACCTTGTTAGGTGTGTTCCTGAGTAATTATCACATTTTTAACAAGACTTTATGTTGCTGCTGTAGGCACACAGAAATGGGTGGAGACTCTCTAGCAGCCACACCCCAGCAGCCTGTGGTGGGGAACAGGTGGGGTCTGGAGAAACCAGAGGATTCAGACAACCAGCGAAATGTCAGCCGCACAGGGGGTCTGGGAGTGCACATACCCGTCACCATCACCTCTCCACCTGGAGAGACCACCCTCATACCCAGTAAGTACTGCGCATAAAAGCCAAAATGCTTTGTTAATGCAATTTTTTATTTTAGCTGTTTAATTTGAAAAATATATACAATCTGTTCATTAGAATATCTAATAACTACAATTGATAAAATGATGATCATGACAATGACGACGAAAATGGTGACGATGATTATTATTATTAATGTTGTTGTTATTTGTCAACAACAACGACGGTTATAATAATAATATATTCAAAATTATTTATAAAGTGCATTTCATGATTAGTTCTCAGTTTGAATGATAAACAGTGTGTTTGCTTGTTATTACAAAATTGGTCTTGCAGTCTGAATATTCTGAACGGGGGCACTACGAGTACTCAAGTCACTCAGAACTCAAGGAGTGATCAGGCTTTGCTGATATGGAGACTTAGGAGTGCGACAGAATGTCCACTCACTTAGCCCAATCTATGCTTGTGGCGTGAGCCTAAGTTGGCATGAAGTGTTGGGTCGGTGGTGCCCTAGTGGTTAGGGAGTTGCCCTGGATTGGAAGATTTTGGGTTCGATTCCCTCACCAGTAGGTTGCCCCGAGGTACCCTTGAGCAAGGTACCGTCCCCGTCACTGCTCCCCGTGCACTTTCAATCGCTGCCCCCTGCAGCACGTGTGTGTATGGGTGAAATGCAGAGGTTGAATTTTGTTGTGTTGTGCTGTGCTGCGTTTCACAATGACAAGAATAGTCAAACACTAAAGTCTTTTATTTGCTGTACTGATCACATCATCAGTATATTTTGAGAGCGAAATAACTTTTGAAAACAAGCATTCATTTTGTTTAGATGACTTCACAATTTGGTAATAAATATCATATTATTAAAGGTGAATTTATTGCTAGATTATTTGATAACCTATATAACCAAAAGTATCTGAAATGATTGTAGGAACCATTGAGTGGTACCTGTACCTGTTAATACCGCCAGTCTGTAACAGTGACTACACTCCACTGATCTCTAACTGTGAGTCGTGTCTGCCTCAGTGAATAGTATTGACAGTGAAACTGTGCCCATGACTGAGAAGAACCTGGAGGAAGTGACCCAAAGTAGCCCTCGACCAATCCTGCCCTACAGCTCCATGTTCATTTTCAGTCAAACTAACCCGTGAGTATATGTGTGTGTCTGTGCGTGTGAGATTTCTCCGACTCCAATAAACTCGCCACGGGCATTGTACCAAAACAGAGAACTTTTGCTGTGTCTGTTTCATTGTTTAGCTTTTTTATATGTTATTGGAGAGCAATAAAAAACCTTTCAGATGCAATAAAATCATTTTTATAGCAGGCGATAAAATAGTTAAAAAAGTTTCTTATAAACATTTTTTTTATTAAAAGGAATGTTTTTAGACGTTGAAGTGAAGAATTGGGTTTAAGGTGCATAATGTTCTCTCCAATATGTCTACATTCTGTACAGTGCTTCCAGTGAATACACAAAACATGCTTTAGACAGATTTTGCAATAGCAAAAAAAACTTTTCTGTATCTGTGTGTGTGTGTGTGTGTGTGTGTGTTTAGGGTGAGGCGTCTGTGCCACTACATAGTCAGTCTGCGCTACTTTGAGATGTGTATCCTGGTGGTAATAGCCATGAGCAGCATTGCTCTGGCTGCAGAAGACCCGGTCCAGGCCAACGCCCCGCACAACAATGTGAGTCAGCCTGATGCTTTTTGTTTGTGCCTTTAATAAAACAGCTTAGTTACACACATACCGCTTCTTCTTGTTGAAGCCCGAGACACTAATTTACTCTTGAATCTCACCAGTTAATAACGATGGATTTTTTTTTACTTCTACAGTGTAAATGTTTCATAAATTGCTCACCACAAAGAACTTTGAGGTGTTTAATGTTTCCAACATTTTTGGAAAAATATGAAGTAATGAAATGTTAAATATAGTAATATATATGCAAATTCAAACACCTCTTTTCTCATCTTCAATATTCATTAACATTCTGTGATTTTGTAAGAAATCCTGCAATTTGTAAGCTATGGTATTATATAGGTAACATTAAGTCAGATGCAAAATCTTTGGCACCCCCTGCCAAGTGATGTTTTGTTGATTTCCTGAATTGAAAACTATGCATTCGCTGTGGGGACACACGGAAAACACAGCACGCATAAAAAGTGTGCATGTTTTAATGCATGAATCGACATTGAAAACACTGCTTTTTTTAAAGGTGCTGAAGTATTTGGACTACGTCTTCACTGGTGTGTTCACATTTGAAATGGTGATTAAGGTCAGTTTTGGTTTAATTACATTTTTTCTGCAGCTTTAGAGACAGGTGGCTATAACTGTGCTTTGGTAAATGTGTTAAGCTCTATTTGCCTGGCACTGATATGACTGTCTGATGTCACTTTCCTCTCGACGACAGTGTTTTTAGGTTGCCATGCTACTCTCGCCCCCAAATTCCTGAATTAATTACAGGTCAAAGCCCAGATCGTATATGTCAGATAGAAGTGAGTCTCAGTAAGCTTTCAAACATACTAACATGTCTTCTAACACTTCTTCTCCCTGCTTCCAAAGATGGTGGATCTGGGTTTGCTGTTGCACCCTGGCTCATATTTCAGAGACCTGTGGAATATTCTGGACTTCATTGTGGTCAGTGGAGCTCTGGTGGCGTTCGCCTTCTCGTAAGTAAATTTTCACATAACTTTTCTCTAGGCTTCCCCATGATGCTGGATATTGTGACAAGGTCAGTGTGAATGATAGTAAAGTTTTCAAAATGATTGGAAAAAGATTCATTTCCACAGAGAGATTTCCCGGTTGATAGAGGTTCTCCAGCCACGTCACAGATAGAGCTGTGCAGCATTGCCAACAGCCAGACTAGTGTCTCTTTGTTTACCATAATTGTACAGTTCCCCTGTTGGACGTTTGATGTGTGCTAAATTCCTCCCATTCATCAAGCTGGCTGCCGAGCACTGCAGAAAAGCGCAGAGTAAGACTTTTGCCAACTCCTGCTGCTCTGCTTCTCTCACCATCCGCCTCTCAGAGGTCAATTGCGCTCGTTTGATTACAAGAACACAGTTTAGTCTCCCTTTGGTCTTCTTACTGTGTGTGCGCATGCACCTGGGGTTGAGATTCACTTAATCAGTAATTTGCAGCTTTAAGTATATTCCCATGAGCATTTAAGAAATTTGCTGTAACACTGCAAATAAAAAGTGCTTATATAGCTGTTAAGGCTCAGATTTCTCGATAATGCAAATGTGCAAATTTCTTCTCAAATTGAAGGTATCATTATTAGATTGCAGGTATCATCTGGCTCAATACTGCCCGTTCACCTCAGAACGTTAATATCTTTTTTCTTATAGTAGCACTGATACTTAAATACTGAATACACTTAAGAAATAAAAACAATAAAAAAAGGATAAAATTCATTTCTTGATACTTTTAAAATTATTTTTCATCAGGTATTTCTCAGTGATATCAGCTCACATCAGATATCCATCAATATCAAAATCAAGCAAATAGTCTAGGAAGACGGGAGGTGACTGTTATGGTTTTCAGTCTGAAATGCATTTTCCAGGCTGTTTTCATGGAAGAAAGCATTTTGTAAATACTCGTTCCAAATGTTTTTACATCACTGAAAATGTGGAAAAAAAAAAAAAAAGTGTCTGTTTTTTAAATTGTATTTGCTCTTCGCCCATGTTTAACCGTCTGATTTCTAATGTCTAAAAGTGTGTAACAGTGGCGGGGTACCGGATGGACGCCAGTTCAGAGCCAGGAGTTGGGAACAAATTTTTATTAGTCACACTTACTAGAACAGGGAACGGGGGACTGCAGTTCTAAACACGAAACCCTAGAACTGGGGAACTGCAGTCTAACCCTAGATACTAAGTGATCTATACTAGGTGACCTATACCTAGTCATAGACACAAAGTTTACACATACCAAAACCACCCGTTACGCGTAGGCTTAACCCACCTAATGAGCCGTGCTCTGTTCTGACTCATCAGGGCTTAAATAGTCAGCCCCAATGATGCACACCTGCCCGCAGGGGCTCAGGTGTGCTTAGTCAGAACAGAGCGCCCTCTAGCGTACCCATAACACCTCCTGTGACAAATACCTTGTGTGACAGAGGGCGCCCTCTAGCGTGCCCAAAACACCCCACGTGTGACAGAACCCACCCCCCAAAGGTGCGGCTCCCGAAGTGCTAGAACATAGCCGAAACCCAGGGGGGAGGCCAAAACAACAAGACTACATAACACAGAAGTCCCTTGTGGGGACACATGGTCAGGTCCACAACAAAAAAAAAAACTCCTAAAGGACCTCCGACCAGTCATGTCAGGCAGCTGGTGGTGGTGAGGGGAATCCCAGCAGTTCCGTCCACCCTTTTGCCTGGTGCCTGAACTCGGCTCTAAAGTCCCTGGAGGCTCTGCCTGACTCCACGGAACGCCTGGACTCGACAGGACCTGAAAGGGAGCTACACAGAGACGTTACAGGGTTTACAGAGGAAGTCTTTTTCAATGAGTCTAAACTCTGCTTACAACCCCTGTCAGTCGGGTTCCGCGCGTCGCTTCTCACCGAATCTCTGGCGCCGAAGTTCTGGTCCGTCTCCCTGAACTGATTCGTGCTGGTGTCTTTTGCCCTTTTCCTTGTCTGGGTCATACTTCCTGGTCGCTTGGGGCCCAGCGACGCAGTGTCCCAGCTTCTGGTTTCACGTTGAGGAGTTCCCCGTGGCTTCCTCCAAACGTCACCTTGTTCTGGGTTTGCTGAATTGCGGGGGCGAGCCGATGCTAGGGGGCCTGAAGGCAGCTGCTCCCTTTCTGCATTCGTTACCCATTTCTCCGCTGGACTGTTCTCCGGATGCGCTGTTTCGGCTTTTGCCCTTTGGGTTCCAGCAGGCACTGGTGTCGGAGAAGTGAGTAGAGATTCGATGAGGGCCAATTTACCATCCATACCTCTGACCTGGTTTTCTAGCTCGGTGAGCTTGCTGGCCTCATAACGGGCCTCTCTCAGGTCAGCCTGCAGAGCGATGTTGTGGTCCTGCACCGTCTCAGCTCTGTCCGGCACTGATGCAATTGCCCCTCCATTGTGGCTATTTTAGCCTCCAGCTTCTCCCGAGTGGTTGGAGTCTCAACTCTCCGTGTTATCTGGCCTACAATCTGGTTTCTCTGTTCCTGTATTCTCCTCAGTCCCTTTCTTTGGGAAACCATCACAGCGTGTATCTCGAAGCGAAGGACCTCTCTGCCCTCTCTGAATTGACTG
Source organism: Hepsetus odoe (assembly GCA_017165825.1). Classification (NCBI taxonomy): domain Eukaryota; kingdom Metazoa; phylum Chordata; class Actinopteri; order Characiformes; family Hepsetidae; genus Hepsetus; species Hepsetus odoe. Next base: position 17,468,848 of record CM029390.1, read on the forward strand.
TTCCTTCCGTGACGCTCACCTTTTACTTGAGCCAAAGTCTCCTCTTTTTCCTTCCTCCGGTCCTTCGAGACAGTGGCGTTCAACTGTGGCATGGAGGCTCCCTCGGTCAGCTGCTGGTAGAGTCCCGTCAGCAACTCCTCCTGTTCAGCAAACTGAACATTACTGCAGCTGATCTGCTCACCTCCGAGGTGGGACTGGATTGTCCTCGCCTCTCTGTGCCACACGGCCTGATCCCTCACCGGCTCCTCTCTGACTGACTTCTGCAAGCACATCGCAGCATGTTTACGCCTTTGACACCTCTGTCCTTGTTGAAGTCCCGGTCTCCAACTTTCCGAACCTCCTCTGACAACTACCTGTTGCCCAGCGCGGCCTCTTGAAGACAGACCCCCGCTGGTGCACTCTCCCAACAGCCTGAATGATGACAGCAGCTTTGTTCATAGCATTGACATCTCTTCGCACTAAATAACCTCTGAAAGCTGCCTGGATGCGTATCGCTGACTTTCTCAACACCTGAAATCTTTCATGTTCGCGCTTGCCCCTGATGTAGGACCTAAAATATCTTTGAATGAAGATGGCTGACCTCCTTATGGCCTGGTACTTTGTTACCTCCCTGTGTCTTCTGAACGCAGCCTGAATCAGGGAAGCGGCCTGATGGTGCAGGATCACAGCCTTTCTGACCCTCTGACCTCTGAAGCAGGCTTGCAGGAACATTGCAGCGGAGCGCAATGTCAAAAACTCCTCTCTGTTTTCTGGCTTCACGTGTGGAACGATACCTCAGCTGGATTGCAACAACAGTCTGTTTGATGTATAAGTATCGTGCCCGAGCACAGTGAGCCCTGTAAGCCCTTTGTATAACCGTGGCAGCCTGGTACTTCAGTTTCAGGGTCTGTCTGGTCTTCATCCCTCGGAATGCAGCTTGTAGAACAACGGCAGCCCTTTTTTCCTCCTTCAAAGACTTCATTTCTTGCCTCATACTCTGGTTAGCTCTATAATATCGCTGAACAGTCTTGGCTGCCCATCGTAGCCTCAGGTAGTACTTTCTGTTTATGTGTTTCCTTACCTGCGCCTGAAGGGTTACTGCAGCCTCATGTTCGATTTTCCTCTGTGCCCGAGCTTTCCTCTTCCTCGGTGCAGCAGACTGGTTCGTAGTGCTGGGCTTGGGGGTCGACTCCATGTTGCCCCTCTCGCTGCTGCGAAGGGCCTTCTTGGTCGACCTCCCCGGTTGCCGGAAGTGTCTTTTTCTACTTTGTTGCTGTTACTCACTCTGGTTGTGTTCTCAAATTCAGGGTGCCAAGCCTGCTTCTCCTGAAGTTCCCCCTTTACTGAAGCCCTCTCCTCCTGAAGGGAACGTATTTGAGATTGGTGACTCACCTGCAGCTGGTGTGTCACGGCCTGAAGAGATGCGTTGTCTTCCTCTAATTTTTTACACTTCGTTTGCAAGGCGGTCAGATTCAGTCTTTGTGTACGGATTTCTTGCTGCTTGGTGAGAAGCTCCGCCTCCATTTCCTGGAGCTGCTCTACTACTATGTTTTTGTTTTGTCTCTCTGCGCCCAGAACAGACAGCCAGACCTTCGGAGATTCCTGTAGATCGTGTTCTAACTCCTGAACTCTTGCAGTTAATACTCCTGCCTGAAATGGCTCCGTTGAGCCGGGAGACTTCTCTATCAAAACGTCTCTATTAACTGTGCAGAGAGCCTTCCTTACCGTAGCTTCCTGGTTTGGCATCGCCTTCGCTGATGGAGCATTGTGATTGGTGCTGGGTGCTGTCATCGCGAATGCGGCGCTGTGATTGGTGCAGGGGGCTGTCATCGAGAATGGGACGCTGTGATTGGTGAATGCAGCGAGTTCCACCGATTTCCAGCGTTGTGGTTGGCCGGGAGCAGGAAAAGAACGAGGAGCGAGCGAAGCTCTTCCTCGCAGGCGCGCCTTTTTTTTCTTTGGCTTCGCTGAGTTCTCCCCTTCCGACCGCGTGGTGCACAGGGCGGGGCCTCCGCGGACGTACCGCTGTGGTTGGCGCACAGCGCTGTCTCCGCGGAAAGACCGCTGTGATTGGTGAAGGAGGCGGGTATCCCGTGTTGCGGTTGGTGGAGAGCGGGGTTCGGTTCAGAAAGGGGCGTAAACGAAGCCACTTCCGCGAGGGGTCGCCCCGATAACATTGCCTCTGCCAGGGCCCGAGCCGCCCTCTTCACTCGCCAGCACTCCCTCAGCCGTACACTGAACTCCAGCGAGGGGGCGAGCTGGAGTGAGCGAACCAGCATGTCCAGGCGTCGCGAGATCTCCGTGGCGGTTACTCTTTGCACTTCACCGCTCCGCTCGCATTGCCCCAGCTGCCAAGATGGCAGCGCTGCTCGGAGATCCTCAATCAGGACCTCCAGTGCTCGCTCTAGCTCCTCCAGACCCTCCTCTCGGCTCCTGGCGTCCCGGTTTTGGTGGCTCATTTCTGTAACGGTGGCGGGGTACCGGATGGACGCCAGTTCAGAGCCAGGAGTTGGGAACAAACTTTTATTAGTCACACTTACAAGAACAAGGAACGGGGGACTGCAGTTCTAAACACGAAACCCTAGAACTGGGGAACTGCAGTCTAACCCTAGATACTAAGTGATCTATACTAGGTGACCTATACCTAGTCATAGACACAAAGTTTACACACACCAAAACCGCCCGTTACGCGTAGGCTTAACCCACCTAATGAGCCGCGCTCTGTTCTGACTCATCGGGGCTTAAATAGTCAGCCCCAATGATGCACACCTGCCCGCAGGGGCTCAGGTGTGCTTAGTCAGAACAGAGCGCCCTCTAGCGTACCCATAACACCTCCTGTGACAAATACCTTGTGTGATGTACCTCTAGCGTGCCCAAAACACCCCACGTGTGACAAAGTGTCACTGATCAAAACTTACCAACCGTGTGCATCAGTGAGGTGGGCACGTCCTTTCAAAGGAAAGTGGGTGGGAACTTATTATAAAAGATCTGAATTAATCTTGACCTCAAAGTCAGGGATCATGTGGAGCTTGTGTCATATTATGTTGAATATGTCTGCATTGTTACACTCTTCATCTCTCCGGTTTGCTTTAATGAGCAAATGGAATCAATTTGAAAAGTAAAATTTGAAATGTATTCACTGAATCCTTTCCTGAAGTAATGTTGTTAAAGTTGAACCATCAAAAGGTTATTTCACACCCTTGCTGGAGACTCTAAGCTGACTGTCTTTTTTGAACTCAGATCTAGAGTCTCTCTTACTTCCTGTCTCTCTTTCTGTGTTATTACTGTGATGTCCTGTCAGTGACATGGTGTGCACAGCTTGAGCGCCCTTTTCTTCTCTCACTCACTCCCCACTCTCCCTCTCTTTCTCTCCCACTGGAACCACATGAAGGAGCTTTATGGGGTAATGCCTTAACTCTCTGTCTCTCACCTTTTTTTTTGTCTCTTCCTGTCCCCGTCTGTCCTGTTGCCTGTCTCTGTGTAAGTCTGATGGCTCTATGCCTGTTCATAGGCCGGAGATGAAGCTCCTGCAGTCCCTTCATAACACCACCATACTGAACCAACGACTCTCATGTTGGTTGCTCATCTTACGTCTCTTTTCATTGCTTAACCCTTAAAGGTTGAATTAATGCTTCATTTTGCTCAACTGTAATTAAACCACCAGATACTAAATTACTTCATATGTTACATAAAGAATTTGATTTACACCATGAGTAGGTCCAAGGCTACAATTGTTTTCCCCTTTAGAAGCTAAAAAAGATATACTAATATAAAAACATGGTATTACTGAAGGGTAGATTTCATAAGGCTATGATACGCATAAGCCTTTTCACGACAATTGACATTAACATAAATAGTCATTTGTAAGGGCTATGAGCACCCATTCTGGGGTGAAAGTGATAAAAGTAGCCATTGGTCTGACTATTCTGAATAATAAATGATTGTCAGTTTATGTCCTAAAAGACTCATGTAGGTGTCAAGTAGCCTTATGAGCGCTGACATAGAGCAAATCGTTCATGAAATTGTGTCATTCTGCATAACGATACTCAGTACTGTGCACAATAACTTGAGTCTAGTCATGATAAAACATTTCCTGTTCTACCTCTGAATGTTAATGTGGTGAGGTTTGAAAACATAGAAGCCACACTTTCAAAAGATTTTTTCAATGAGGTGCACCTGGGAGATGTTTGAAAAATTTAGCCTAAAACAAACTTGAACAGTTTTCCAGTTGCCCCATATGTGATCAATGAGCCGAGACAGTTTAACACTGGAGCTACAAGGCTAACATTGCAATCCAACACCAGTCCTTACCCATTATTTATGGAAATGCAGCTCTTTATAATGGGGGGGCGCAATATATCTAGTGAGCTGTAATGTACACTTGGGCTGTTATTGCCAAAGCAGACTAATCTGAAATCACTTCTTTATTTATGGTCATTCTCTCAAAAACTGATTTTAGTATTTCTAGAGATTCTTGTGCTAGATCAGGAGTAAGTGGAAAACTGGATATTTTATTTTTCACAAAGCTATTGCTTTAATATTGAATGATGCAGGGATAGGTTTGACTTCTAAGGGTTAAAACGAAACCATAAAAAGTATAACCAGACTTTTTGCATTCCCTCTCTATTAAAAAAAACCCCAAAAAGTCTGAACATCAATCATCAGCCTGTACGTACAAAAGAGGAGCCCTTGTGATAAAACTATATTTCATGTCTGTGCATGTACCTGCCAGTGTGAACGGGATCAGTTAAATCATGTTGTATATAAAGGTTAGTCTGGCTCCTTGCCATGGTTCATGTGCCATTCTTCTTCGTTAACCTTCTTCTTCCATCTCCACCACCTCCAGGCATGAGAACGTATGAGAATGTTTCCATTTGAATGCTAATGCATGCCACCGTGCAGTTTACTCCGAGAATGTTCTTTGCTGTTTTTGGAGCCCTGTATCACATCGGTTGAAGCTTTTGCATAACATATCAAGTTATGCCAAAAAAGCAACAAAAAAAATCCAATTCATATGATTCATCTGACTCTCACTTTGAATCATCAGCGAGTTTTGGGTTTTGGGTTAAGTTGAGAGAAACATGATAATTTGCTTTCAAGCCAACTTATTAAACTCCCTGAGGCTGAAGCCATTCACTGCAGTACTAATGCATCTGGAATGAGAAGATATGCTTCAATGGTGTCGCCATCTGTACTCAAAGGAATGAGGGATCTTATGAATTGTATTTTTCAGTGAACAGCTTCAGTTTGTTTTAGCGTTTTCTTTCCAACCGTGTATGTGAGGCTCCTTTCAACAGGATGCTGAGGTTGTTACATCCACCTCCAGATGAGGTCTTCCTGTCAGTTTTTCCCTTTCATCTGTAATGAAATAAATGACAAAGAGATACTGTCACTATTAAAAACAGGGTGGGTAGAAACAAGCACCCCTTGAGAAGCCATTCACCAGATCTTCCTTTTTCTTCTTGCATTTTCTCTTTCTCTCAGTCTTTCTGATCATTAAAATGATGATGCCCTGCCCTGTTAGTGAAGTGTTATTTCCTAAAGCGCTTTTGGAAAAGTGAATTTTCATCACATTTGTAAAGTATGAATGAAGTTGAATTCATTCCCCAGTCTGTGCAGTTTATTTATGGACCAAGTGTCTGAAATCTGCCTTTTTAGATGAGTTTAATGTAGCTTGATGTCACACAACTCACATTTTGCTCTTATATTAAAGTTCGATATCACTACACAAGCTTCATTGCTCTCCTGAAGGACTTAAAAAAACAAATTTCAGACATCAAACATGTGCAGATACACTACATTTGGATTAAGATTTGGAAAAATAAAAAAATGAGTAAATTTGTTCTTTTAAGGCTGCAGTGCACTTCTGAACAAAACAAGTGCAGTCCACCGAGAGGCTGATGTGTTACACCTCCTAGTCTAGGCTTCTGGAAGATGTGTTGTGAGCATTCATGACATTTTGACCTGTGTGTTTTGTTTATTCATTAGATCTCATCAAAATGTTAACAGGTGGGAGATCTCCCGCATTTCTCCTTCTTTTAAAACCATTTTAACTCCTTCTTCCAACCTTGTTTTCTTAAATTTAAGGGACATTTGTTCTTAAACGACCCTGTGTATGTAGTTAACTGTTTGTTAGAGGAGGGGCCTCTGCACTGGCCATTCTGATAGCTTTTAACAGAATCTCTTAGTGAATCATTATCACTAAGAGATTATAAATCATTAGTGAAGAATACAGCTCATGAGCACAGAGAGGGTTTTGAGAAAGCTATGAGAAAGACCAGTGTGGTGTGGCAGTAGTTTGATCTATGAGTGTGTGAGTTGTGCTGTGGTTTAGAGTTGACCAGGCCCCGGACGTCCCAGTGTAAGCATGCTGGACTAACGTGCATCAGAGTGCATGGGGAAAGTGCATGCCTGTATAGAGACCTGGACCAGGGGAGTAACGCAACCGATGTGCGTGACTGTGCTGTTAAGTCCACTTATAAGGAAGAGCAATGGCTCATGGGTAGATTGTTGATTGGGTATGGCTATGGGCTGCTTATTCACAACCTCAAAAACGTGAAGGTTTTAGAAGTTAGTGTTTTAGAAGGCTGATCAAGTGACTTTTTGTTGTAAAATTTTATTTTATTTTTGCTATCCATAATAAAAATGTCAAATTATTGTAATATGTAATAAAAAATTCAAATTGCAGATAAAAACTATTCCTGAATTGTTTTGTATGTGTGTAGGCCATTAATTTTTACAATGAATTTTGGATTTTTAAATTCACACTATTGAAAAAGATGTGAATTTTAAAAATAGTTTTCCGTTTTCACCTTTTTTGTATTGGTTTGTGTACCTCTTCTGTCATCTTAGCATTTTTTATATTAGTTGAGTAATATGCCAGTTACTTTGATTATTGACTGAGAATTCTTATACACACCATCTACTGAAGCAAGATTTAAATAATCATTTAATAGTCATTTAATCGTTCAATGACACCCACCCAGATTTGCGTCCTTGTGGAAAATGTTCACATTCATTTTTATTTATTTATTTTTTTAATTTACTCAATGAACTCAATGAACATATAACAAAATTATTCATTTTGTGAGTAATCACTGCTGTAAGCATGGTTACAAAGCATTGCAAACTTTTTCTCTGATTATTGCTGGACTTGAGATGGAAGATACATTTCCACAACTAGCATTTTAGGTTAGATTTGGTCTGATAGTCTGTTCGAATTTAATTTTTTTTAAACGTATGTATGGTGTATGGTGTAGGGCTTCAAGTAGATTATTTTGTAGTAAAGTCATAAATTTGCATTGACTCACCTCTCGCAGTCCTCCATGCATAGCATCATTATTTCCTAAATGCTGTGTAATTAAATGAGATGTGATGTGTTCTTGTTTTCTGTTTCATTGCTGCATTGGAAGACCGAAACGGTACCTCCACAACCCAATAGTTTTTTAAAAAATGTTCTGCTTTGAGCTTTAATCTAAAGCTATGCATCTTTAATATGAGCTGAAGAAAGATTTGCCCCTCGGGTTGTGCCAGATTAGAAAAAAAAATTAATCATGCAGCAACAGCTGGTTGCCATCATGTAAGAATTCCCCATCACTGTATATTATCAGAAATTCCATTACAGAAGCCTATGTACTGAATGTCTAGAATTTTAAAAGAGGGTTTTTTCAAAAGATTTAATAATTTAGTAAAATGCTAAGAGATGTTGTCTAGACTTCTCTAGATGCCTTTTCTGCCTTCTTGGAGTGCAAGGCGTTGTTCTGTACAGTAATTCTGGCCCCTGAGTTGTATATTTTAACATTAAACATTCAGTCATAGGCTGTATTTTGCACTGAAGAAAACTCTGAAATGATCTCAGAGTCTTGTAATTGTATTTCAGGCATCTGGAGGCCATAGCATGGCTGGATTTTGCAGATGTTGCTTGGCTTCTAAGCAGATAGCACCTGAGGTTGCCCTGCGTCTGGTGTTGCCATTTTTCAAAATATTGTTTTTTTTTTTCCATTAAGATTTCCATTAGAATGTTTTTTGCCTTCTGGTTGCTTTGCTCCACATGCTTTAAGTGGAATTTTTTGATTTTTCAGAGTTTTGGCATAATTTAGTCAACATCAGCAATGTAATTCAGAGTCTGAGGTTTGATGTGAACTGCTCCATTCTAGAGAAACTTCAAAACTAGAAACTCTCTTACAGAATGTCATTGAATTAATTTTTTACAAATATGATGCCTTATGCCTGAGACATAAAGTTATGATAAGGATTTATATAATTTTCAGTATTTTGAATGCCTTAGTGGCTGAGGGGTATATGCAGCACTTTGTAAGGTTCCCAAAGAACACTTTTTAAATCACATGACATAAAAGCTCAAATGAAGGTCATTCGAGCATCTTTGGATCATGAGAAAAATGACTCTACTTGTAATGTAGACATTATATCTAAAGATAAAATTGCAGCATTTAGCAGATGCTCTTGTTCAGAGTGACTCACAGTTCCTAACTACAGGGACAGTTCCTCTGGACCAACTTGAAGTTACAGGTTTTGCTCATTAACCCAATAGTGCTCGTGCTGGAGATGGGATTCAAACCCACAACCTCTTGGTCCATAGGCGAGTATCCTACCACTGGGCCATAGGCGAGTATCCGCTGAGTCAGCACTACCATTGAAAAAAATGTGTGTATGTTTCTCTACAGTGCATCATTTCACATCAGACTAGCCTGACACTAATAAACTTTGCTGAAATTTTGATAAATGGAAAATTCCCATGTAAAAAGATTGCAGAATGCAGTGAGTGATGTCTAAGCCTTTTAAAGAAAAAAGCAGCACTGGTTCTCCACAGGAAACAGCTCTCTTTGGGCAAGTTTCTTTTTGACCATTGGTTGTGGTTGATTCGTTAGGAATCTGATGCACAGCCATGTGTTTACATGTGTTATTGCATGTTTGAATATTGTGCAGAGGGTTTGGGTGTAAACCAACACTGCAGGTAGGATCCATGACTGAAAACCGCTTTGCCTGCATGATGAGAATTCTTAACAAAAACTAGACTGTCTCATGTAATGAAATATTACATGGTGTGTGTAATTGTGTGCTTTTGTGCAACTAATCCATTGCTGGTTGGGTGGGGTAAACAGATGAAGAAGTTATATACTAACACTGCAGTGATGTAGCCTTGGAGAATCTGTGAGATTTGTATACAATTTTGACTGCTTTATATGAATCACAGCATTTGATGCATCTGGTAGCTGGCATTAGTGATTCTTTTTTTGATAGGACATCATAGGACAGACATGTATAGCTTTGAATTATATTTTTCCTCTACTGCCTTGTCTAGAAAGAGCTCAGATCCTTTAGAAACCTAGCTGTGACTCCAAGAGGTATTTTGAAGACTGAACTCAGTGAATAATTAAACTCTCTGCTCTCCTCTTGCATTTTGCAGAGGGACCAAAGGCAAAGACATTAGCACCATCAAATCTTTAAGGGTGTTACGAGTCCTGCGACCACTGAAGACCATTAAACGGTTACCAAAGCTGAAGGTGCGTGAACCATTTTACTGGAAATATTTCAGAACCTTAGTGTCTGAGCTTTTTGCAAAGACTCACAGCCACTGGTGTGTGCTTGTGTGTTTTCTTCAGGCTGTTTTTGACTGTGTGGTGAATTCCCTGAAGAACGTGTTGAACATTCTCATCGTCTACATTCTCTTCATGTTCATCTTTGCCGTCATTGCTGTGCAGCTCTTCAAGGGCAAGTTCTTCTACTGCACAGACGAGTCCAAAGGACTGCAGAAGGACTGCAGGTAAAGTCAGATGCCACAGGCACACTGGTGTACTGTACTCCCTGATCTCACACCTGCAGTGCCCCCTATAGGCACACAGTGGTACAAACCTCAACACAATAGCATGCAGCTTTAAGAAAATAAGACCTAACTGTAGTTCGGAGAGGGATGTCTGACATTCATTACACAAGATGTAAAGAGAAGATAAAGTTTCAGTCAAAATGTTTAAAATATTATAATCGACACTGTATTTGTTATTATTAATTAATGTGCTAAGCGTATTGTACTAGTAATACCACTGCACTTCCAAAGGCTTCCTTCAGCCTTACTGTTACCTGGTCAGTATCAGACATGATTCCAAACTTTTGAATGATGGCTTTAAACTTGCTTAAATAAGTTCAAAAAGAAAAGATTAAAGAATAAAATAGAAATTCCCTAAGACTGCTTAATTACAAATTTGAATTTACTTTCTTTGATTTAATTGGCCTTTTTACATTTTGCCTGAAAGTAGTAATATGTAGCAAATCTATAATTCAGATTTGGTTGTGAATAAAAGTACATAAAATGATATGTAATTGCTTGGATAACGTTCGATTTTAAAACGTTTCTCTTGCTTATTTCACACTTATTTCCTCTGTGTGTTGTTCAGGGGGCAGTTCCTGGACTATGATAAAGATGAGGTTTCAGCCCAGCCCAGGGTATGGAAGAAGTACGATTTCCACTATGATAATGTGCTGTGGGCTTTCCTAACCCTCTTCACCGTTTCCACTGGGGAAGGCTGGCCAACGTGAGTCTACATAGACACACACACACACACACACACACACACACACGCACACACACATGCACACACACACTCTTTCATTGTAAGCCAATGTAATGATTTTCATTCCCCATAAATGCTTTCAGAGTCTTTTCCCCTCCATTTTTTCTCCATTCATTGTTCAAAGTAATTATCAATTTGGAATACTTTATTCAAATGTATTCAGTGTGTGTGTGTTTGTGAATAGAATAAAGGCCTTTAAAAGCAGCTCTTAAAATATCTCCTTTGGCCCCTCTGGCCCTACTGTGGCCTCCTCTGATCTCAGTTCAAAGGTGTGTGTCAGTTTGAAGTGTTGCCCTTTGTAGGTTTCATGCTGGGAGCTTAACACAACTCTCTTCATGGAGCTCTCAGGCCAATGGGTGACTGAGCTCTGTTCTGAAGATGTGCCACATAGACTGTGCGATTGTTTGAGATTTATGTTTTATTTAAGCGAGGTTCCCGGGATTGATGGATCAGAGGCCTCAAGAGGGTTGTCAGTACATTGTTTTGCATGTCTTCTTTTTCTTTCCCTCTTTTTCTTGACCAAATTCATGAAATTAATTGGGCCATTTAATCAACTCACTAATGCATACTATGTTAAAACAGCAAGAAGTTAATTAAAAATGGTATGTCCTTCAGAACTGAGAGGAGTTTTTCACTTTTTCTGTATTTGCTAGAAGTGCTGATGATATAATGGTGACAGTTATGGTATAAATGTTATTAATTAATCTCAGGGCTATCAAAAGTGCCAGGAGAATCTAATTCAGTTTAGAAATGTTTCATTTAAACGTTAAGGGATTTCTAAGGGCATTCTTTGTGTATGTGGTCCAATGATGAGTCTGCATTGTTTTCCCAGGGTTCTGAAGCACTCTGTGGATGCCACCTTTGAGGACCAGGGTCCCAGCCCAGGCTACCGTATCGAGATGTCCATTTTCTATGTGGTGTACTTTGTTGTCTTCCCCTTCTTCTTCGTCAACATCTTTGTGGCCTTAATCATCATTACATTCCAGGAGCAGGGGGATAAGGCCTTGTCTGAGTGTAGTTTGGAGAAGAATGAGGTAGGACCCGGTGGTGAGCCTTATGGCACTTCTGTGATTGCACTGTATTAGCAGCAATGAGGACGTCTGCTCATTTTAAGGAACATACAACGTTTCTGCTATATTTTATTCAGTTAACAAAGACTGACCCTCATTTGTAAAGCTTAAGCTCATTAGAAACCTCAATGCAATGCCATAAGCAGTATTAAGGTTAGATATTGTTTTTATACATTTAAATTATATTGCTAACAGAACCAGGTATAGAATGTCAGTCAGGAAATTAACAATCATATGATACAAAATTACTCAAACAATCAGAGAATTGCAGTGCCCCCCCCAGCACACATACACACACACACACACACACACACACACACACACACACACACACACACGCACACACACACACATGCGCGCGCACACACATACACCTCGCACTTGTGCACAATGCACATACATACCCTTGGATTGGAAGGTTGTGGGTTTGAATCATACCAGTAGATTGTCCTGAGGTACCCTTGTGCAAGGTATCATCCCCATCACTGCTCCCCGGGCGCTTCAAATAGATGCCCCCTGCTGCATGAGTGTGTATGAAATGCAGAAGTAGCATTTCATTGTGCCTTACTGTGTGCTGTGTTTAACAATGACAATCAATCATTTTAACGTCATAACAGTTTCTGATGCTTGCAATGAAGTAAGGCTTACTGTGATAAGATAACAGGGCATCCATAAAAAGTTTGTTATTAAATGAAGTAAGTGAACAAATAGAACCCAGCCACTAGGGATGCACAAGCCAGTGTATTTCTTCGTGCCGGTCCCAAGCCCGGGTAAATGGGGAGGGTTACGTCAGGAAGGGCATCCGGTGTAAAACTTTGCCAAGTCAATATGCGGACAACGATACAGAATTCCATACCAGATCAGTCGAGGCCACCAGTGCTGTTAGCCTACAGGGTGCTGGTTGAAATTGGACTACTGTTGGCCAAAGAAGAAGAAGAAGAGGAGGAAGGCATGTCCAGAGGGAGAAGGAGAGAAAGAAGGAGAGGAGAGTGGAAGTGAGGGTAGGGACTTTGAATGTTGGCAGCATGACTGGTAAAGGTAGAGAATTAGCTGATATGATGGAGAGAAGGAAGGTTGACATTTTGTGTGTGCAAGAGACTAGATGGAAGGGTAGTAAGGCCAGGTGTATTGGAGGGGGGTTTAAACTGTTCTACCATGGTGTGGATAGAAGGAGGAATGGAGTAGGTGTTATCCTGAAGGAAGAGTATGTGGAGAGTGTTTTGGAAGTGAAGAGGGTGTCAGGGAGGGTAATGAGTTTGAAGCTGGAAGTTGAAGGTGTGATAATGAATGTTGTTAGTGCTTATGCTCCACAAGTTGGTTGTAAGATGAAAGAGAAGGAAAAATTCTGGAGTGAGTTACCAGTAGATTGTCCTGAGGTAGTGATGAAGTGATGAAGTGATAGAGAGTGTACCCAGGGGAGAGAGAGTGATGATTGGTGCAGATTGTAATGGTCATGTTGGTGAAGGGAACAGAGGTGATGAGGAGGTGATGGCTAGGCATGGTGTCAAGGAGAGGAATGCTGAAGGTCAGATGGTTGTAGATTTTGCAAAAAGGATGGAAATGGCTGTAGTTAATACTTATTTTAAGAAGAGGGAGGAGCACAGGGTGACGTATAAGAGTGGAGGAAGATGCTCACAGGTGGATTATATTCTTTGCAGGAGGGTCAGTTTGAAAGAGATCAGAGACTGCAAAGTAGTGACAGGGGAGAGTGTAGCTAAACAGCATAGGATGGTGGTCTGTAGGATGACCTTGGAGGTCAAGAAGAGGAGGAAAGTGAGGGCAGAGTCGAGGATCAAGTGGTGGAAGCTGAAGGAGGAGGACTGTAAGGTGGAATTCAGGCAGGAGTTAACACGGGAACTGGGAGGTGTTGAAGACCTACCAGATTGCTGGGAAACTACTGCAGAAGTGATCAGGCAGACAGCGAGAAATGTACTTGGTGTGACATCTGGAAGGAAGAAAGAGGATAAGGAAACCTGGTGGTGGAACCAAGAAGTCCAGGAGTGTATTCAAAAGAAGAGGGAGGCAAAGAAGACATGGGACAGTCAGAGAGATGAAGAAAGTAGACAGGTGTACAAGGAGATGAACCGCAGGGCGAAGAAAGCAGTGGTGAAGGCCAAAGATAAGGTGTTTGGTGAATTGTATGAGAGGTTGGACAGTAAAGAGGGAGAAAAGGACCTTTACCGATTGGCTAGACAGAGAGACAGATCTGGGAAAGATGTGCTACAGGTCAGGGCGATTAAAGATAGAAATGGTAACGTACTCACAGGTGAACAGAGCGTGTTGAGCAGATGGAAGGAATACTTTGAGGAGCTGATGAATGAAGAAAATGAGAGAGAGAGAAGACTGGATGATGTGAGAAGAGTTAACCAGGAAGTGCAGCAAATAAACAAGATGGAAGTAAGGGCAGCGAGGAAGAGGATGAAGAATGGAAAGGCTGTTGGACCGGATGACATACCAGTGGAAGCATGGAGATGTTTAGGGGAGATGGCAGTTGAGTTTCTGACCAGATTGTTTAACACAATCTTGGCAAGTGAGAAGATGCCTGAGGAGTGGAGACGAAGTGTACTGGTACCGATCTTCAAGAATATGGGTGATGCACAGAGCTGTAGTAACTATAGAGGGATAAAGTTGATCAGCCACACCATGAAGTTATGGGAAAGAGTAGTGGAAGCTCGGTTAAGAAAAGAGGTGAGGATCAGTGAACAGCAGTATGGTTTTATGCCGAGAAAGAGCACCACAGATGCAATGTTTGCTCTGAGGGTGTTGATGGAGAAGTACAGAGATGGTCAGAAGGAGCTGCATTGTGCCTTTGTGGATTTGGAGAAAGCATATGACAGGGTGCCTAGAGAGGAGTTGTGGTTTTGTATGAGGAAGTCTGGTGTTACAGAGAAGTATGTGAGAGTAGTTCAGGATATGTATGAGGGCAGTGTAACAGTGGTGAGATCTGCAGTGGGAGTGACGGATGCATTTAAAGTAGAGGTTGGATTACATCAAGGATCAGCACTGAGCCCGTTCTTGTTTGCAGTAGTGATGGACAGGTTGACGGACGAGGTTAGACAGGAGTCTCCGTGGACGATGATGTTTGCTGATGATATTGTGATCTGTAGTGAGAGTAGGGAGCAGCTTGAGGAGAACCTGGAGAGATGGAGATATGCTCTGGAGAGGAGAGGAATGAAAGTGAGTAGGGCAAAGACAGAATACATGAGTGTGAATGAAAGGGAGGAAAGTGGCGTGGTTAGGATGCAGGGAGTGGAGGTAACAAAGGTGGAGGAGTTTAAATACTTAGGATCAACAGTTCAGTGTAATGGCGAGTGTGGAAGAGAGGTGAAGAAGAGAGTGCAGGCTGGTTGGAATGGGTGGAGAAGAGTGGCTGGAGTGATTTGTGACAGACGCGTACCAGCTAGAGTAAAAGGGAAGGTTTACAGGACAGTAGTGAGACCAGCTATGTTGTATGGGTTGGAGACGGTGGCACTGATGAAAAGGCAGGAGGCGGAGCTGGAGGTGTCAGAGTTAAAGATGCTGAGATTTTCGTTGGGTGTGACAAGGATGGACAGGATTAGAAATGAGTATATTAGAGGGACAGCTCAGGTTAGACGTCTTGGAGACAAAATTAGAGAAGCAAGGTTGCGTTGGTTTGGACATGTCCAGAGGAGAGACGAGGATTATATTGGAAGGAGGATGTTGAAGATGGAGCTGCCAGGAAAGAGGAGAAGAGGAAGACCAAAGAGGAGGTTTATGGATGTGGTGAGAGAGGACATGCAGGTGGTCGGTTTGAAGCAGGAAGATGCAAAAGACAGGAAGAAATGGAGACAGTTGATCCGCTGTGGCGACCCCTAAACGGGAGCAGCCGAAAGAAAAAGAAGAAGAAGAAGTGAACAAATAGGCAGGAACATTTTGGGAGCTAGACTTGGCTGCCACAGCCACTGCACACTGTGCAGGCACTTGCCTCTCTCCAGGCCGCACTGGAAAGCAATTCTCCTAGGTAGCTGCTGCACTTTGTATGGTAATTTTCATTAAGCTGCCACTTGCTCTGCCTCTTGATTGGTTTTGATGTCAAGAGAGCAAAATTTTTTTCCAGAAAGCCTCTTATAACATATAACTGTGGCTCATAGCCTGCAGCTTAATGGAATTTAATAAAAAAACAAAATATCATAGTGGTTTTAGCATCGCTGGTGGTTATTATGTGTATGAATTTTATGCTTTTTTCCCTCAGAGAGCCTGTATTGACTTTGCCATCAATGCTAAGCCGCTGACTCGCTACATGCCCCAAAACCAGCAATCCTTCCAGTACAGGATGTGGAAGTTTGTGGTGTCGCCACCTTTTGAGTACTCCATTATGATCATGATCGCTCTCAACACTGTGGTCCTCATGATGAAGGTCAGGAACTGATCTCTTCATCTAACCATAAACATTATGCTTTGTTTTCATGTAAATATTTGTTTGAGAAGTATTAAACTTTGAAATTAAGAGCAGGGTTAGGGCCGTGTTATACCTTTGTTTTGCTACAAGAGATACCATGATTGTCTAACACAGACTGAGCTTCCAGTCAAGTTCAGGCCTCATAGCAATCATAGCAATCATAGTCTGAATTTCTGTGCTGTGATGACCCTTAAAGTGTGATGGTCTCTGTTCTGTGGACAGTTGGTTCTTATTCACACAGAAGAGCAATGGAGATCATATACCTGGGTATTCTTATAATGTCAGACCAACAAATTTAAAGGACTGGGTTCTTTCTTGCCTGATGTCTGATTGCAGATATGGGCCAGTCAAAATGGCACAAAAAAAAAAAATCCTTTGGAGTTGGTGCACCAAAGATGGTACTGTACTGTAGTGTAATTGCTGTCAGATGCAGATGCTCCTATTTTGTACTCTGGGTGCTCATGAGTTGAATCATGGAGGAATACATACCTGGAAAATGAATGGCTTCATCTGGCATGTGCTTTTCATTTGAAGTTAGTGACACCAGAATGTCAGCCATCGTAAACATCACCATCTCACTTCCATGGTTTTAGTTCATCATGTGTTAAAACACTGCTGGAATTGTTGAAAGTCCATGTGCAAGACGATGGTGACTGAAGAGGCCTTTGTGTGTGTTTGCTGTTAGATTCGACTCAGTTTCAGGATCTAACTACAGCTGCTGACAGGCAAAGGAGAGATCTACCTCGCTGAAATTTGTCCCACCTGCCAGGATGGCAAATGAATCCTCAGCATTTGAAAAAGGATATTCTTCTGGGAGCATTGATTTACTGTCACTTGCGCTCACTGCACACTCTCCTTGTCTTTCTTTGGTGCTTCAACATTTGGAGTAGCCCAGTCACTCCTTTCTAGCCGTGTGATGATTCCAACTCTCTCAAGGCACTCAAGCTCTTTTTCAACTGCATTTTCAGTGCTTACACTACTGGCTGTGGCTCGTGGAAGACAGGCTCGACATCACTATCACAATTATTCACTCTTATCTTTGCTTGGATTTCTCTGATCTTTTGATAGCTGCCTTGAAAAGATCCATGTACTTCTCAAGCATAGTTTTCACTGTAGGATCTACAGCAGGGTTGTCAAACTCCAGTCCTGGAGGGCCGGAGTCCAGCACAGTTTGGTGATTTCCCCCCTTAAACGCTCCTGGTTCACACTTAGTGGAGGGTGTAGTGAGTGTGTGAAGAGGGAAATCACCTAAATGTGCTGGACTCCGGCCCTCTGGGACTGGAATTCGACACCCCTGATCTACAGCTTATAGCTTAAAGATCTTCTGAAGTACATTTCTTACCAACACACTGGGACTATGATAAGTACTGGGATGATGTCAAAAAGATGATGAATGAAGGGTGGAAGCAGACCCTTCAGGTGATGGTAATAAGACTCTTCTAAGTGCATTGATGCACCTGTATCAGTTTTTCAAACAACTCCAAGTTGTTTGCTTCAGCTCAACACCTAAGCTTAAACCTGGCCCTAATCCTAACTCTAGCCTTTACAGTTGATAAAGCACTGGGGTGACTTTGTCTTGTGTTTTCTTCATTAACTAAATTGATAAATGTGAAAGATGCATTTTCTTCTTGTTTAACAGTTCCATGGTGCCCCAGACTTTTACGAGGCGATGCTTAAGTATCTCAACGTCGTCTTTACTGCCCTATTTTCATTGGAGTGCATTCTCAAGATCATTGCTTTTGGGCCTTTGGTAAGTATCCATCCTTTCATACTTTGATCTGGGAATTCCCTCAAGTGGCAAAATTCCCCCTTGGGTCAATAAAATGGTTTTAATACAACTGCATTCTGAGAGCTTCCCTGCTTATGCATGAGTGATCTTGATAATCCTCTTCGTTCCAGAATTACCTGAAGGACGCCTGGAACGTGTTTGACTTTGTGACTGTGCTGGGGAGCATTACTGATATCCTGGTCACTGAGATTAATGTAAGTGAAAAGCAGCGAGCATGCATCCAGCATAAACCATGAAACCTTGCCTGGTGGAATAACTTCAGCAGAGGCAGGGACAGAAAGAAAATGGAAAAGAGAAGCTTCTGGTTCTGGTTCATATTAACAGCTGATAAGCTGTTTCAGCATGAACTGGCGAGATTAAATTGGTATACGGTTAACATATAACATGGAAATATGTAAATGTTATGGTTCCCATGGCATCAGAAACAGGCTGTTCTTGCCAGTTTACATTCCATGTCAACCTCTTTTAATTTAAAAAAGTGAAGAGAAATTAGTTTTTCATGATGAAAGCCCTTTAAACAGTAGTTCTGTGTGTCCTAATGTCTGTGTCATCAACCAGTACTGTTACTAATGTTTATGTCTTTAATGTAACTTTATCTGTTTGTGAAGGCTGTTCATGTTTTCCTGTTTTTCTCTTGGTTTCTCTCTCTCTCTCTCTCTCTCTCTCTCTCTCTCTTTCACTCTCTCTCTCTCTCTCTCTCTCTCTCTCTCTCTCTCTCTCTCTCTCTCTCTCTCTCTCCTTTGCTTAATCTTCTTTTTGTTCATTGTTCTCACACCATCTCGGCCGCCATGGTATTTGCCCTTCATTTATAGACAACGGTGAGTGACATGTCTTCTTGTGCCAATGAATATCCATTTCACCTTCTTAAACTGACTGCTTCTTTGTTGTGGATGTGTTGGGCATGTCTTTCAGTGGCTCCTGATGGAAATATGATTAATTATATCACATCTAATGCAGATAAATAAACAGTTTTATTGCAACAATTGCAATAAAATATTTATTTCTGTGTTACAATTGCAGCAGAACGTCTAAACTATCTGTGGCCTTTGATGAGTGAAGGATATTTACTTCTAAATTAATACAGCAATGCATTACCTAGAGCTCGCTTTATTTGGGGCCTGTTAGTATGGGATAAAGGCTTTGAAAAAATTCCTGTTCGTCGAACAAATAAACTAATTAATGAAGACATGTGCAATCCCATAGGACCGTCTGTTAAACCTAAGCTTCCTGAGGCTCTTCCGGGCGGCTCGTCTCATCAAGCTCCTCCGCCAGGGATATACCATCCGCATTCTTCTCTGGACCTTTGTCCAGTCTTTCAAGGTAGTGAGCTCTGTTTTTATTCTAGGACTCTGGAAGACGAACAAAGACAGTGGTGTGTATGTTTGGAGGCAATACTCAATAACGTATGTCTCTTCCAGGCCTTGCCTTATGTTTGTCTTCTAATTGCTATGCTGTTCTTCATTTATGCCATTATCGGCATGCAGGTCAGTGCACTGACTTTATACACCCCTGTTGTAGTTGTGATTTTCTATGAACAAAAGCATTGTTTTTTTATTGATTTTATTGGCAGTTGTAATCTGAGCATGGTGCTGTGCTGTCTGTGCAGGTCTTTGGAAACATTGAGCTGAACGAGGAGACTGCCATAAACCACCACAACAATTTCCGCACGTTTCTCCAAGCACTCATGCTACTCTTCAGGTAACTTCAATCCTCCAAATTTGTAGCTTGTCATCTGTCATCTGACATCCGACAAGCAAAACATCTAATCTTAACAAATCATTCGTGCTCACCATAAATGAACAAAATTTTGGGAAGTATACCAAGCTTCTCCTCTTTTTAGTCTTCAGTCTTCTTTTCTGGGACAGTTTTTCTACTCCCACCAATCCCCCAGTCTTGAGCTTTCTCACTTAAAACATCAGATGCCCAAAACTCCCACCCAAGATTTCTGAGTTCACTCCCCTGCTGCACACATGTAGTCTCTTCTCATACTGCAACTATACGTTGAAGGCGTGGTTCAAACTCATAAATATAACCCAGTTACTGAGCTGACAGTGAAAGAGTTATTTTGTTGCACCAGTTCTTATTGCATAAGTTTGCTGAAATTGAATTATGCACTATATCCAGACTTTGTGCAGTGCCTGGCCTCAGGTCAGTAAAATCCTTACAGAAGAGAAGTGTATGTGCATAAACCCATTCTTGAATTAAAAAGTTATTCCTTTTCTTCTGCCATATACCCCTAAGCTGTTGCATCGTTTGCCACCAGAGTTACCGCATAATGTACTCTGAATTGAATTATGCTCATGTCTTACCACTGTCCTTTTGCTTTCTGGGTGGCTGCTTTTTTGACTTTGTGCCGCAGGAGGGAATATTGAGGTTTGTTATTTCTTCCTTTGCTCAGAAACAACTCAAAGATAGTAGAAAAGTACAAAGATAGTGTTGCTGATGGGAGCTAATAGGAGGGATGACCGCACACTGTCTCTCTCTGCTGTGCAGTCTCTTAGGGAGCTGTTAATTGGCTGTGGAGACAGGGGGTTCGGCTGTGTCCTCTCAGTGGCAGGCCCCCTGGTTAGAACATTAGTACTGTGATACAGGACTGTGATGGTGTGATTGTGTGTGTGTGTGTGTGTGTGTCTGCCTCAGCACAGCCTTTGTTCTGCACTCATCTCAGATTTGTTTACATACTCACACTTAGGGCATTTGTTAAATTCTGCTTTCTCTCTACTGGCCCTCCACTTTCTGTCCATTCCCCACTTCTGTCCCCAATAAGTTGAAAAAATTCCGTTTGGAGGAGCAGGGCAGCTGATACCCCAGAGAAGCCTTCAGATTTCCATATTTTAATGAACCCTGCACACTCTTTCCAACCCCTCCTTACCAGTTTTCCGGCTCAGTGCCAGGTTCAGGGCACCTAGTGCTTTTGCTAATGGAGCCACCAAGTGGTTTTTGACTGAAGAAAGCAAACCAAGTGTCTTGAAGGGGATTTTTTTGCACCACCTAGGTGAAATCTTTTGACAATATCAGCACACAATCTTATCCTTACCCCAGATATAGTCGATTATCACTGGAGTAATGTGCCAGTGTAACTAATAAATCATGGAAGCTTATTTTCTGCTTATTAGCATCATGCAATCTGACGGCTTGCCATTGCACACCATAAAGCAATGTTTAGTTAAATAATCTCATAAAGAACAATGATATATGATACTGTGATATGCTGCTGTCTATAAAAATCAGTATGAATAAGGATCAAAGTCACGTTTCAGGATGGCTGCTACTTGATGTGTTTTTGCCAGAATCCAAATAAAGAGGTTTGTGGGATAAATCCCATCAGCGGCTTGAAATGTGTGTGTGGTTTTGGTCTGATGTGATCTCTGTAAAAACGTTGCAGTATTGTGCAGTTTTACATTAATATGTATACTATACTGATGTATTTATGATCTGTTGGCCATTTAGGAGCGCCACAGGGGAAGCTTGGCACGAGATCATGCTGTCATGCTTGAGTCACCGTGCGTGTGATGAGCGTTCAGGCATAAGCAGCAAGGAGTGCGGCAGCGACTTCGCCTACTTCTACTTCGTCTCCTTCATCTTCCTCTGTTCCTTCCTGGTCAGTGCTCTTTGGCCTCTACATTACCTTAGCTTATTGTGCATGTTATTATTATTAAAATAATAATTATTATTATTAGTAGTAATAGTGTTTGTGATTTGTCATTTGCATCTGATTATTACTCTAATTTTCTGTCAGTTATGCTTTTTTCTGCAAATCCAGAAAGCAAACACTGTCCAGTTTATTTAGGCACCAGGGACTAAGACCATGCAAACATCCCTGCTGCTTCAGATCTGTAGATCTAAAACTAAAAATATCAGGAAAAAAGGACTGGTTTTGGCCAAGAAGAACTGTGGGCATTCCGTTCTCATAACCTTAACATTTCTTTTCATTTCTCTGGAGATGAGTGGAATAAAAGTGGAATAAACATGCAAGCTGCAATAACAGTTGCAGTGTTTTTACCATAAAAGGTTACTTTTTTCTCAAAGTTAAATGAACTTTGGTGGTTCAGTGTTTAGTAATGCTGCTTCAAAGTGAGAAGGTTCTGGGTTCGATTGACGGTTGGGTCTGAATGTCTCTCCGTGTCTGCTTGGGTTTCCTCCAGTTGTTCTGGTTTCCTCCCACAATCCAAAAACATACAATGCAGGTGGACTGGAGATGCTAAACTGCCCAAAAGGTGTGACTGTGTGTGTGTGTGTGTGTGTGAGTGTGTGTGTTTCTGCCTTGTGATGGACCAGTCCAGGATGTTTCTCCACTTTTCTCCCTTTCATCCTGCGAGTGCTGGAATGGGCTTCAGCACCCCCCATGAAGCTAGTTGGGAAGTAGCTCAGATATTGGATAAATGTACTTCTTATATGAAGATACTCTTTTAACAGTGACCCAAAATTTGTGTACATTAAGATCAAGGAGGTCTTGGATCAGCATGAAAGTGCATTGCCTTCCTGCAATGTATTTTCTGTCTCTTCTTTCTGCAGATGCTGAATCTGTTTGTGGCTGTGATCATGGACAATTTTGAATACCTGACGCGAGACTCTTCAATCCTGGGTCCTCACCACCTGGATGAATTCATCCGTGTGTGGGCTGAATATGACCCGGCTGCTTGGTACGTTCCAGATCCCCACCTCAAGCAGTTATGTCTGACTTTCTGAAATGTCCACCAAGACAGACATTAGTTTATCCGCTGTACTCAAAGCGAAAGCAAGGGTCCATGCTTGTGAGCTGAAAAGCTTCTCATGAACTTAGGTCCGAGCGTGCACTTTTACTTAAGCAATGTTTTCCCTTCTGTCTTCTTCTATGAGATGATGTGTGAAGGACCTGTTTCCCGCTGGGTAATTGCAGGAGCCCTGATCATGCTTAACCCGACTGGACGCCTATGGGATGAAACTGCACCCATACGCGTCTAATGAAGTCCACTGCCTGTGCTAATGTACTCTCCAAGCTGTCCTTATGTGTGTGTCATGTCTTGCTTGTTTTCTCCGCAGCGGACGGATTTCCTATAAGGATATGTACAATTTGTTGCGAATTATCTCGCCCCCTCTTGGCTTAGGGAAGAACTGCCCTAATAGGGTAGCATACAAGGTTTGCAACCCCAGAAACTTCCTCCACTTTTGTGGGCTCTGTGTGCCACTGCTCAGAGACCCAAACTGAATGGCTGTGCACAAATGACTTGCCTATACACAAGCACTTGCCCTTCCAGACTTGACTGGCTTATGGTTAATGATGCTGATTGAGAAACAAAGCTTTCAAAGCCAAAAATCTCAGACATCATGGAGATTTGAATGTGATCTTGTATGATGTTGCAGCTCCTGTATATTTACTATTAAGCTGATACTTAAGTTTTGTAATATATACAGTCATAAATACTGAGCCATCGTATATGTCATGTGACATTACGTTTATAATACTTATACTTAACTGAAGCTATTGCTGAAAATACAGCACTGTAATAATAAGCACTGTGTTATATGTTGAACTTAAACCAAGCTGAATGGAAGGCCTGGCATTGAAACCTTTGTTTCCAAGCACTTGAAAGAGGAAACCTTACCTGATGTCTCTTAGCATGCAGAAGCAGACATCCTCCAAACAATGCAGCCATTCTGTCACCATCCAAACCATGTGTGCACCTCACTCTGCTCCATTCCACCTCTTTCATCAGGGATCAACTCCTCTCCCCTCAGACCCCTGACCTTTAGGATCCATCTTTGCCCCCTGCCTGGGCAAGGATGGCATCCCTGTCCATGACTCTCTTGGAAATCTAAATAACGCAGATTTCTGTTTTTTGTTGTCTGTTTGTTTGTTTGTTTTTTGGTTTTGTTTGTTTTCTCTCCTTCATTTTGTCCTTTTCCTTTTTAAAATTTCATTTCCCCCTCTTTGTTCCTCTTCCCGTCTCTCTAACTCCCCATCCTTGTCTTTATTTTGGATTTTTTTGTTTTGTTTTCTCTTCACTGTGAAGTGGCCGTATCAAGTACCGCGATATGTATGAGATGCTGCTCCACATGTCCCCACCTTTAGGTTTGGGAAAGAAATGTCCGCCACGAATCGCCTACAAGGTAGCTCGACTTCACCTGCCCCCCCGCCCAACACCTCCTCCCACCTCCCCCCTTTTCTGCTCGCCCTGTCTTCCCATTGGCTTAACCCTTAGCCAATTTCTGTGCTCTGCAATGTTTCCTGCTCCCTGTTTCCTTGTTTTTCTTCTTTTTTTTTCTCTTTTGCCCGCTCTCCGTTCCTTATGATGTGGCCCTTCCTCTTCTTTCTTCTCCCCTTCTCGACTTCCAGTGTCATCTAAAGATGATGACAGTATGATAGTTTGAAACTTAAGTAAAATGGTAGCTCAACTGGGTGACGTTTGAGGGAATTTTATCTCATTCACATTTATTCAAAAACCTTTTTTTACACTGCATTGTTTGTGCACGATACAAGCAGCTCAAACTGAGCAATTCTGAAAACCAGTCCATTTTATGCTGTGCATTAGACATTTTTTTTCTTAAAACCAGTAACTTTTAACCATCCCCTCATAAAGTTGTGCATTATTGGTGTTTGATTGCAGTTGGTTGATCCATTCCAGGCAATATATATTTTATAGGTACGATCCTTCTTTTTAGTGGCCCCATATTTAGCTTAGCCAACATGTCGTTTATGATTAACCTCTTAACCTAGAGCAGACTTGTGCTCCTAACAGCTCTTCCCTCTCATTCTTCTTTGTCGTGGAGCAGTGCATATGTGTGCGTATGTGTGCTGCCTAAGTCGCTTTGAACCATGAGAGCTTTACACTTTCTGTCTGTATCTCTCTCTGTCTCTCTCTCTCTCTGTCCTCTCCTTCTCTCTCCCACTATCTTTCTGTCTTTTGTCGCTTATGGTATTTCTCTCTCTTGTTTGTGCTCCCAGTCTCTCATCCTTCATGTCCTCTGCTCTCTCTTCTTTCTCGTTTGTTTGTAATGCACTCCTTTCCTCCCTGCTGGATGTGTGAGCGTTCGGCTGTGTGTGACAGTCTCCTTTCTTTTGTCCATCCTGACTTTTAAATTTCTGCACTGCTACTGCAAGTGGATGTTTGCTCTTATAGTTCAGGGGAGCTCGACTCATCATTAATGTCACTAATGTAAACCACACTGTCACATTGAAGGATTGAAGGTTTGAGCTTCTTTAAATTAGCTTCCAATTTTTTTATATCAGCCGAGGCTTATTAGACAACATTCAATATGAACAGATTTTCAGATCCATAACACAGTATAGCGTTATTCCAATCACATGTAGTTTATCCTGATTATTTGATGGTAGAGTGGAGCTCCTATGACCTGTTGAGGCACCTTCATGGTTATGTCGACATGCTTTTCTCCACTCTCCTGTCAGTGTCAGTCTCTCACCGACGCACTCTGGTTGCAGACTGTAGCCTATAGAAGTGAATGTGACCGTTTGAATACTGTTTTGTCTCTGTATTTGTACACTGTCCTATCGGACAAAACATTTTGTGTGCTTCAGACTGAGAGTACGCCCACCTAAAGAGATAAAGCTTGTGTACTGGAAAACAGAAACTGAGCCTTGTGTGGCCCTCTGAGTGACAAAGAACATTTTGGACTAGACTCTCACAAGCACACAGACGGTTTTGGCTGGAGGCGTCTTGCTGGTCTGGATCGTTATTTGTTTTAAGTCACTGCGGAGTGCTCTTATGTTTCTAATGGCCCTCATGACTCTCCTCAGCGTCTGGTGAAGATGAACATGCCCATCGCTGATGACAACACGGTGCACTTTACCTCTACACTTATGGCCCTGATTCGCACCGCCCTGGAGATCAAGTTGGCCTCAGGTCAGTCACAAAGCTTTCGCTCTATGAAGACAACCCTTTCTAATGTAGGACTACAAGTTATGGGTATATGAAGTGAAGTGACAATGAAAGTGACAACATGTCATTGTGAATACACAGCACAGCACACAGTTAACCACAACGACATGCAGCCTCTGATCTGGCACTATTCTCTACCCTGATCATTACATGATTTTCCAAAGCTTTAACAAACCAACTTTAACTCAGAAAGGTCTTGTTAACTTGTTGAATCAAGTGTGTTAAAGCAGAGAAATACAAACATGCACTGTGCTGGATCACTGCAGGACTTGTCTCTTTTGTCCAGACCCCAAAAAATCCCATTGAACATGCCCCATTGATTTTAAACTATTCGCTCTGACAGAGTTGAGGAGACATATGCCGTCATTATTTTTGTTGCCTTTGTTGAGGGCTGCTGGTGTGCTCACTGCTATGTGTCCCATCAGGGCTCATTAGTGTGGTCTGAGTGTGTGTGCGAGCATGTGTATGTTTGCATGTGCCATCTGCTGAATCACAGTGGATTGCTGAATGAGTGCTGGATAATTTTTTTAAGCTTCACTGCCCAGTTCTTTTCCCCTCCAAGGAACACTGTACCTGCTTATCCTAACAAAATAGTTTCCTTTAAAAAAATACTCCTTTAGAAAGGTGTTTTGTATGTTTGAGTTAGTTAGTGAATCTGTCTTTCTGTTTGTTTGTCTGTCTGTCTCTGTCTGTCTGTCTGTCTGTCTCATTATTTTTTGCCGGGATGTGTGAGACTCACACAAACTGTAACTGTGAGACTGCTTTTGATGCACCTCTCTTGGGGCTGAACACCTGCTCTCTGGCTGTTCACAGGAATGGTAGCCCAACGCCTCTGTGACGCAGAGATGAAGAAGGAGCTGGCCACCGTCTGGCCAAACCTATCCCAAAAGACCATGGACCTGCTGGTGACACCTCATAAACGTAAGCAACTCAGTCAGTCACCATAACCTACATAAATGCTTAATTCCAATGAAGTTAGTGAGGACGAACTTGAATTCGGTCCAGTAAGCTGTGCCTGTTCTGCCATCTTGTGGTCAGAAACACATTGCTTCTATTTGCATCCATTGCAAGATTCACTATACAGGGCATGAGAATCCCTTTACGATGGAACAGCTGGACACAAACATGATTCATGTCGATTCTTTCTACAGCTAATGAGCTGACGGTTGGCAAGGTGTATGCTGCTCTCATGATCTTCGACTACTATAAGCAGAATAGAGCTAAGAGACTGCAGATGCAGCAGCAGCAGTCCAAAGAGCAGACAGGATCTGGGTCACAGGTGGGATACCATACACACACACACACACTAAAAGTTATCCATGACATGCCACAAAGTGAAGGACAAAATTAAAGAACTGAATTTCATTATCCTCCCATTTAGAAATGTCAACAATAATGAGCATAGCAACTCTGAAACTCTTTCTCTGATTTAGTCAAATTTAGCTTTTCCTTTTTATTGCCCACCCCATATGAATGTCAAGCTGCCTCACAATACTGTTTACAAATTTTTATTTTGATAGCCATCAGCATGTGCAGAGGCCTCCTCTCCTGATAATGAACAGCTGAAGAGAACTGAAGAGCAGCCATTTGTGTGTGTGTGTGTGTGTGTGTGTGTGTGTGTGTGTGTGTGTGTGTGTGTGTGTGTGTGTGTGTGTGTGTGTGTGTGTGTAAAGGAGCTCAGTTGCACATAATATTTATTGGATGGTACAGTCATGTTTTTGTGCACTGAAGTTTCTCTTCCTCTCCATGTAGAACAAAATGGGGACCCTCCTGGAACCCATCCTGCCTTTGACCCCGATGCAGGAGAAAACCAAGAACAATGTGGACTGCCCTTCAGACAGACAGCCTTACAGACCCAGCTCTACCACACTTAACAACGGGCGCACACTGTAGGCCCTGATCACTGCACATCCACATGTTCAGCCATACACTCAAAAATGCAGTTACAGACCCCATAACCCTTACTGTTAATATAATACATCGACTGTGTCGCCATCTGTTCATGAAACATACATTTGATTGGTTGTTGCAACCTTGATGTGCTTATCTGTTACCATTTGATCTTTTTTTATTTGAAGTAAATCTGGCCATGAAAACGCTATAAAAGCCTCCTCTTCCTGGGTGTCGGAGAAAAAAGAGGACTACAGGTCAAAGAGGCGACCCATCTCAAGAGGCCAGTCAGAGGACATCTCAAATTTGAACACTGCCCAGGTATTCTGTCTTCAAGAGCTTTCTCACGATGCTAGAATTATATTTGATTTCACTGATGTAATTACATGCGTATGTGTTTATGAAAGGTGTCAGTAGAGATGAGAAAAATGGAGAACAATGCCAACCCAATAGCACCTGCTGGTTTGGATGGTCAAGGACGAGCAGTGTCCATGCCTAAACTCAACACAGAGATGCAGGTAGCCTGCTGTAAAATAATGTATATTCAGAAAAAAATTGTTCTAGTTTTTTAATGATCATTTTACCCTGATTTCTCTATGACATGCATGCATAAAGCCATTTCTCCCGACAGATGAAGTCAGCAGGAAACCTAATCTTACTCCCGTTGCTTTAAATTACTGATGTATTGAAGTTTTCTTGCAAGAAACTGCTTTGGTTTGACAGGACAGTTCTAATGAATGTGGGGTATTTGGGGTTTGGGGGGATAGGAGAAACAAACAGCACATTATTAGCTTTTGGGAGGCTGCCAACTATCTGGTCTGTATTGGCTTTCGGCTCAGGCTGGGAGATGGAAAGTGGACAGTAGAATTTATTTTCACTCACGGTAGTCAAGGATTTTTTGTGTTCACATGAAAAGTAGACGATTGATATATATATATATATATATACATACAGTACTGTGCAGGTGTGGGAAAAATGCTGTAAACAAAGAATGCTTTAAAAAATGGAAGAGTTCATCATTTATTTTCATCAATCCACAAAATGCAGTGAATGAACAAAAGAGAAATCTAAATCAAATCAATATTTGGTGTGACCACCCTTTGCCTTCAAAACAGCATCAATTCTTCTAGGTACACTTGCACACAGTTCTTGAAGGAACTCGGCTGGTGGGTTGTTCCAAACATCTTGGAGAACTAACCACAGATCTTCTGTGGATGTAGCTTCCTCACATCTTTCTGTCTCTTCATGTGATCCAGACACACTGGATGATGTTGAGATCAGGGCTCTGTGGGGCCAGAAGAACTGATGCTGGTTTGAAGGCAAAAGGTAGAAACACCAAATATTGATCTGATTTAGATTTTTCTTTTGTTCGCTCACTGTGCATTTTGTAAATTGATCAAAATAAACAATCATTATTTATATTTCTGAAAGCATTCTTTGTTTACAGCATTTTTTCACACCTGCCTAAAACCTTTGCACAGTACTGTATATATATACTGATATATAAATAAGAGAATAGCACTTTGAACTTGGGTTGCCAAATCTCATGTACCGGTCCTGAGTCTTAAAGAACTTTCCTTGAATGTTAAAAATGTCAGACTTTTTTCTGATTTTACATTTTTTTTCATTTTAATATATCAAAAAATATTTATCTTGCATATATATCTTATTTTACGGGGTACAATGTACATAATGCAATAGTTTGGACAAGTTGTTTATGATAAGAAGCTATTTTAACCCACTCCACATAAAATAAAAAATAAATAAATATATAAAAACAAAATAAAAATAAGCACCAATGCTGGAAGAACTAATAATACTTGATCAAGATGCTGCAGAGAGTTGAAATTCTCAAGCTTTTTAAAAATTCTTCTTCCATCGCTGTGTTCCTGCCAAGATTCCAGTTCAAATCATCTAAGTGAGAGCTTGATTAGGATCTGCCTTCCGATATCTGACACTCTTCCCACACTTCTGCAGTGTAATGAGATGATAAAACAGCTTGGAAATGGAGGGGTTCATCCTGTTCCACACCCAAATCAGATTCCCAGCTGGAGTCGGATCTCGGGAAAGTGCCTGGCAGGCTGTTAATAGCCATTAGCTGATGGCTGTGAGGTTTCAGCACCTTCTGATGTGGCTAAAATCCATCTGATTCCACCTGAGGAAAGCCCTCGCTTTGCTAGCTCTGGCTTGAGTCCAGTTTGATCTACAACAAGAAGTTACCCTTTCAGGCAGGTTTACTGTATTTCAGCCTCACTGGCCAAAGAGCACAGGAACCGGTGATGGACAGAAAGCATTACGCAGCCTGTAACATCAGCCTAAGAGCAAGTTTGGTCCTTGGAGGCACACTTTATGTACATTTTAGATTCATGTGCTTTACCACACTCAGAAAGGGGTTGTAAATGATCTGATTAGTGAGAATGGCTGTGAACGGAGCAGTGAAAACAAATCTGCAGGATTTTGAGGCTCCAGTATTAGGGTCGGGGACACTGGCTTGTGGGTCGGGGCTGAAACATAGCAGTTAGATTAGTGTTGCTTATACACACAACTTGAGTGTAAGCAATATATCTAGTGTTTATCGATACAATAAAGCAGAATTATGAGATCATTGTAACTATTTCTTAACATTACTTCTAACATCAAAGACATGTAACATTATCTCTCTGCACGGGCCAGTCGTTTTAATTCTTTCAAGGAAAAATGATAAAAAGGCATGTGTCTGTGATCATGTCTACAAATTGCTTGATTTAGGGTGGTGGCGGTCTAGTGGTAGCATACTTGCCTATGGACCTGTGGTTCAAGAGGTCCCAGGTTCGAATCCTACCTCTGGCACTACCACCACTGGGTCCCTGAGCAAGACCCTTAACCCTGAGTGTCTCCAGGGGGACTGTCCCTGTAATTAGGACATGGAAGTCGCTCTGCGTCTGCTAAATGCCGCAAATGTAAATGTATCAGTGTTGTGATAATTTTACAGTAATTTCTAATGAGTAACAACACACACTAGACAAAAAATGATTTTTATGAGTGTATTTATCATTTTCATTACGGTTTAGTCTGATCTACGGACAAAATCTACGGACATCTGCCCAAACAGAATTACATCTAAAATCAAGATTCGTATATAATATAAAACTTAATAATAATTAGCTCACCCTTCTTTGCTGCAGCAATAGCCTTAACTCTTAACTCTTATGGAATAGCTTTGCACTAGATGTTGGAACATTGTGGTAAGGATCTGATTGCTTTGAGCCACAGAGCAATTGTTATCTCAGGTACTGATGTTAAATAATTCGTTCTGGATCACCTGAACTGTGAAGGGATCACGTCACAGTTTACAGTCAGAATTTTGATTTCACAAAGCAAGACTGTCAAAAAAACACTGTCAAAAATACAAAGGTTTATTGAATTTTAGAGCTTGATTTTTGGTGTAGTCTTATACTATACTAGTCTTGATACTTTTATCAGTAAAACATATCATATTGACAAAATACAATGTCGACCTGGAGCTTGTCAGAATATATGGCTGGTAAGCTGAATTTGAAACTTTATATTTGATTCAAATGTGAAAAGAAAGTATTTTGTTGTATTAATCTAACAAATGGATCTCTTCTTCTCTCTGTCTTCTCTCGCTTTGATAGAGAAGTCATTCACGCCACTCTCCAGGAACTTTACTAGCAGTATGTATATGTGTTTGAATCTTTATTCTTTACATTCAACAATATAGAAAGCATCCTAATAGCTAGACATTATCTGTTGCTATACTGACAGTAGAACTGGGTGATGTTAAGACACAAGCAGTATTTTACCCAGTTATTAGCAGGGATTTTAGGATTAGTGGATACAGACAGGTTGTCTGTTGTAAAACAAAGCATCAAAGAGATGCAGCCTGTATGGTGTCTCAGAAGACACTTTACCTTTAATCTGCCCAGCTTACTCTCCAACACAACAACTATTTAAATGCGGTTGCCGATTGTAACATGCTCTTAAATGCTAAGTCTAAAGTGCAGGTCATGGCTAAAATGAGGTTGATTTATGGGACCAGCTGTTCCAGATGTAACACCCTTGTGCATGACCTTTAATACTTTGATACTGTTGTTTGCTTTGGCAGTGTTATTGTAATTAACATTTCTTGCATGTGTCTGACAACAGCTCTGCGTAAGCTTTTAGACGGGGATAAAGTCTGCTTTAAAAATGTGACTATTTATCCTATCAGCATTACTTAGGCAGTCAATATTGTCCCTGCTTTCAAAAGCTCAATGGTGCCCTTCACAAAATAGTTTCTGTCGACATTTATTGATGATGCATGTTTCCCCCCCCCAGCCGATTCCTGACTCTCCCATGAGACGCTCTGCATCTACGTTTGCACCACAGCGCACTCCTGAGGTTAACTTGAATGAATACACCTTGGTGAAGCCTGTTCAGGAGCGACTGCACCACCATCGTCATCATCACCGCTGCCACCACCGCAGAGACAGAGACAAGAAGCAGAGGTCACTGGACAGGTCACCCAGTGGGCAGCCTCTTAGCAGTGGTGGTCAGTGAAAACATGCATCATATGCACCACACATACCACATATAGTACACACACATGCTCTCGCATCTCTTTCTCTCTCTGTCTTTCTCTCTCTTTCTCACACACACACACACACACACACACACACACACACACACACACACACACCTACACACACACACAAATTCAGTTTAAAATAGAAAAGCATCATATTGTGCAGAACATTTTTTGTTCTATTATTTATTGTGCATTATAATGTGGAGAAGTGTCTATTTTTTATTATTCAGCTTTGCACTGAGACTAATGTAATACTGTATGATTATGAGTAGAGTGGCATTAGGTTTTGACATTTCTGTTTTGATTGAGTGACCAGATATTCAATGATCTGATGCAGTATAGCTTAACCAGTAGATTAGTAAAGGTCATACACGTAACATTTATTATATTACATTTTTTTCCTATGCATTTCTAGCAAAAAGGAAATCATATGCACACCAAATCACACATTGACTGCAACATGCCGTTTAGAGGTAGTTTTGACATATCAAGGGAAATAAAAACCCTTAACATTACCCAGCAGATGTGGCAAGTTGAGGAGACACTCCAGCCAAATTGAAAAGTTTAACCACTACATCTGTTTAAAACATGTTGAGTTGCCTCCTACAGCAGGGCCGCAGTAGTCTCCTGAGCGAGACTGCTTTGTGTAAAGACTAGAAAATCCTCCTTTTGATGGTGTATCTTGAATGTGAGAGGAGCTCTTGAAAAACCACAAATGCTTTGGGGTGGAATTTAGTGAGTGGGATGTTTTTTTTATTGGTCAAGGCTCAAGGAGGGCAGAAAGCTAGCACTGCTGCTAGAAATAGTTATAAAAACATCATTAATGTCAAAATTAGAATTAATCAGGGAGATTAAAGAGAAGTAGTGGAAGATGGTTGTCTATGGAAATATAAAAGTGTGTAGAATAATCTGATACCCTTGCATTCATTTGTCAGTTTCTTCATATTTATTGTCATGGTGCCATACTGGTCACATCAGCCCTTGCTGACCTCGCTGGGAGGTTCTTCAGCATGCTTTTCGTTTCTGAGGGGACCCTTTCCTTATGAGATGCAGTTCTTGAGCAGCCCATACCACTGTGCACTTGCTCTGCAGATTCCAGCCACAGCTCACACGTGCAGGAGATCATCAGTATCAGCAGTAGTAGGCTTTGCTGTGAGAGCTTTATCCTACACCTGGCATCCATTACCCAGATAAAAGGGGCTGACAGACACATTGCAGACCCACTGACCTGCTAATTTATGGCCAGCTCTCAGCAGGCCGGCCATACCCACTGGGGAAAAATGTCCGAACTCAAAGAAAAAAAGAGATAGAACAAGAACTGCAGCCTGTTGTGTAAAATGTGGAATTTGGAGGTAGGTGGGAATAGAATGACCAGTTTTCCTGCACATGTTGTGATTCCTCAGTCATCAGTCAGCATGGCAGGGATTTGTGCTCTTTGTTTTCCAAAATTGAAGTAGCTGATTTTATGACTTTAAGATTTGAAGTGAATAAAATGCTCATCCTCTTCTAGCTAAATGAAGTAGGCTAGAAGAATTCAACACAACACACAATGCCCCAATCAAGAGAGAATCAGAAGAGATTCGTTAAAATTAAACTTTAATTGCAAAGGGTTATGAGGCCATTTCCAAGACTCTAGGACTCCAGCAAAGTGCAGATTAATATTATCTCCAAATGGAGAATACTTGGAACAGTGGTGAATCTTCCCAGATCTTCCCAAATTCAGGATCCCTTATACTGAATATTTTGCCTCAAGCTCTTGTGTAGTAGGGCCATGTTTCAGAAGAATGAAGCACAAGAGGAAACCCACCTGCGGTTGATTTATTTTGACCTAATCAGGGAAATTATCCTTTAAAAGCATTTTTTGTGTGTTTTCTCATGTTTTTAGTTCTTGCATTACATTTTCTATGTAATTATAGATGACATGCTAGAAAAGGTTTTGGAACTTTGGAAGTAAGGAATTCTGGAAGCATGGTGAAAGGTTTTGTGGTTCTTTGGTTAAAGAATATTTTTTACTATTTGTATGCCTATAATGAAGAAATCTATTAGGAATATTTTGTTCATGTTCTTGCCAGTTTAGCCCAGGTAAAATAAACACTGGATCTGTAAGCAGTTGCAGCAGATGCAATAAAGATTGAGATTTTTGTTGTACTGATTTCCATGCTTTGATTGTTTTCCTTTCAACTGCTCATATTATGGCTTCTTTCTCAGGCACTGCAACCGACCTTGGAGAGACCCTCCCGTCCCGGGAGAGGGGGCATGATCGAGGTCGTTCCCATGAGAGGAAGCACCATTCGTCCACAACAGAGAAGCAGCGTTACTACTCGTGTGACCGCTATGGTAGCCGAGAGCACTGCCCTGCCAAGCCTGCCCCAGCCAGCTGTGCCACCTCCCCTCAGGAGGCTCAGGAGACCTTCAGCAAGCAGGTGGGACCAAGGGCGCAGCTAGTTTGCTGGTCTGCGGACTAGATATAGCAGATATTTGTCTAGCAAGGGATTAGTGTAGATTATGTGCACTACAAACCAAAGGTTTCTGTCTGGATGCTGAGACAGGAACCTGAGATTTGGAAGTACCATAGATATCGCCCCCTTTTTTAAGCCAAGGTTAGTGAATTCTATTGCCTAGCAAATGAACTGCATTTTTGGTATGTTAGGGTTCAATTATATTACATCTCCAGTCACATTTTGTATTTATTAAATGTAATTATATTTTTATGGAGTATTATTGATTTTAGTACATTTAAGATCTCACACTTCAGTTAAACCATTGTGTGGGTTCAGATGGTCTTTGACTGTCTTACATGCACTGCTGGAATGATCGTTGCCCATCTTTTCTGTGGATATTACTAAGCTCATAGAACTGATAGCATGATGATTTCAAACCTATGAGTTTAACATTGTTGTTGTTCTTTATACTGTATGAAACTGACTCTCTGTTCTCTTTGCCCTTTAGTGCAACCACTCATGGCCTTTCACTTCTCTTTCTACTCTTTTCTTCTTCTTCACCATTTCTCTGTGCATTTTGTCTGTCTCCTTTCTTTTTTCTCACTGTCCTCTTTGTGCTATTCTCTGGTCCTCCTTGTCTTTGTCTTTTGTGTATGTGTCCAATGTCTCCCTCTTGTTGCTATCTGCCATACATATCACTGTTCCTTTCCTTTCCTTTCCTTTCCTTTCCTTTCCTTTCCTTTCCTTTCCTTTCCTTCTGCCCTTTCCCTTTCCCTTTCCCTTCCCTTCCCTTCCCTTCCTGCCATGGACCTCTTCCCTTCTTAACCCCTTAATTACCCTCATCGTTTTTATTGTTTTGATTTGCTTGTTCAATTTTCACCTAGGGCAGTGGTTGGGTTAAAGGGAGCCCAGTGTTGTTGAGCTCAGGGGCGAGCACACCCAGCCGTGGGCGCAGGCAGCTGCCCCAGACACCCCTGACCCCACGCCCAGCAGTGGCCTACAGGACCGCCAACTCCTCCCCAGTGCCCTTCACGGGCATCCAGGCCACCTTACCTGCTCCCCACATCCCCTGCAGGCTGAGCCGTGGGCTGTCTGAGCATAATGCCCTTCTGAAGTGTGGCTCCAGCCCCAGCTCGCCCTCCCCTGTCACTCGGATCAGCTCTGAGCCCTTCCTAGGCCCACCCACGCTGGACACCCGCTGCAGCCTCTGGCCTCAGGCCTCCGGCCTCTTCCAGGAGCCTGCGTGCCGCCTCCCCCGGTCCACCGGGCACCATATAGTGACCCTCTCTCCCCCGCCCCAGCAGCAGCCGCCCCACGGGCTGCCCAACGGGTACCACTTTGTCCTGGGCATGCCCAGCAGTGAAAGGGCCCCACCCTACTACCCAGAAGCAGAGGAGGACGAATGGTGCTAGTATGGCTTTAACAGATACACACACACATGCTCATACACACACAGATCCTCTGCTGATGATGATTTTTTTTTGTGTGTTTTTTTGTTTCCTTGTCAAATTCTGATGAGTTTTATCATCTATCGTTTAATGGACAATGTACATCACTTTTATGTGGATATGCTTTTGTTTAAAATTTGCAGGGGAGGGAAAAAGGAGGCTACACTACACAGAAAAAAGTACCAGACTGCTTTTCTTTCTGATGTATTTGTATCCATCCTAACAGCCCCAATAGGGTTCTTGAATTCTGCTTGTGTGAGAAACTCAGATAAGATAATGATATTAAAATAAAGGAGGTATTTCTCTTGTTTCCTCGCCTTTCTGAGAGAAACCGCAGTCTGAATGATGTCAAAAAATCTGGGTGTAGTCTGGGAAAACAGCCGCGATTATTTCTGCTATTTATGATGCAGAGGTCTGCAAAGCTCTGGCCAGCTGTTCAAGGAGTTGTGCCTGCAGATGCCCTCCAAAATGCAAATTTCTTTAAGAAAATGACAATTTGGGCTTTAACATATAACTTTTAGTCCTAAAAAGCTCCTGTAGTAATGTTAACAAGAAACAGAGACAGCCGTTTTGTGTGTTTCCCTTCTCTGACAAACTGGACCATGGCTGCAGGCTTTGTGTGAGACTCACACACGTTACACACACACACAAATTTAATTTACAATGTCCATGAACGGGATGATTGTTGTTTTGCTGCTGACCATTCCTAGCACATATCACTGTGTGTGACACACACATGTCGAGGATATGGTGAAAAAGGAAATGTAATTTCTTTTGTAACAAACTGTTGTAGATCTTTTATCTATTCATTATGTGCGTTTTTGTATTATATTGTAAAGATATTATGGTGTTTTACATAAATTGCTTACAGTTTCACCATCCTGTCAGGTCTACCGTTTCTTACAGACTGCTCCAGACGAAGTGCCTAACCTTTTGAATATATCGTAGTAATGATGCGACCTCAGACTTTTTTTAGTGCATCAACAAATATGTGTGAGGGGACTGAGTTATTAGGGTTTACCTGGAACTACAAGGTGTTATGACTGTAGGCCTTAATTGGGAAACAAACAAAGCTGTACTTTCAGTTTCGAATTAGGCTTTGAATGGAAATGACAGTATGATTGTGTTCTTTTCTTTCTTTGTTTTCTTGTAGGACTTTTTTTTCTTACGTTTTTGACTATGGAATGGGGCAGGGGTCAAAGCTTAGTACATCATCAAAATGCTAGTTAGGGCTAAATATGAAGACTAAAGTAAAGTTGTATATTAGTCCAAACGGACAACATAATCACCAAGTTACACAATTGCATGATTAAAAAAAAATAACTGGGATGGCGAAGGCGGTAAACAATCCCCCTTCTGACGGAGAAGCTCAGCTGCAACAGCATTGCTAGCTAGTTGCCTTATCTCATCGAATGGTACCTAAAGAAATGAATTAGGCAAGTGCAGAAAGCCAGTGTAACAAACACTCCTAAAAATAAAGCTCCCAAAATGGTTCATGGCTTGGATGTTTGGATGTATGGTTCTCAGAGGAAGGATCATATTTTAAGGGGAATTTCACAGATTTTCCAATATTTCTTCATAACCCAACAATTGAAATATACATATTCAGACTGTTTTACTGTGAAATTGATACTTTTAAAATGACAATGGAATCTACATGTGAGTTTTAATTTAATACATTTTTGATAATACTATTATCAGCTACTAATATATAAGTAAAAGTATATTATGATATGCTATTAAATTAAGACATTTCTTTATGCCACTGTTTTGCCTCACCATGCCCTACATTTAATTTTAACCATGAATGTAGTTAAACTGGCAGATG
Organism: Hepsetus odoe; assembly: GCA_017165825.1. Lineage (NCBI taxonomy): Eukaryota > Metazoa > Chordata > Actinopteri > Characiformes > Hepsetidae > Hepsetus > Hepsetus odoe. Next base: position 17,506,746 of record CM029390.1, read on the forward strand.
TAGTTCAACTTTTACAGACATTAAACACTACAGAAGTCTGATTCCCAACACTGTGGATAATTCTGAATATCAATAACTTAAATTTAGGGAATGGGGTTCAGCGAGTAGCGCTATTGCCTCACCGTTAGAACGTTCTGGGTTTGATTCCTCTTGGTGTCTGGTTTCTGTCCACAGTCCAAAGACATGCATGTCAGGTGATTAAGGATGCGTATTTGCTCCTTAGGTGTGGGAATGTTTCAGAGTGTTTGTCTGGCAATGGCTCCAGCATCCCCGCAACCCTGTTTAGGATAAGCGGCTCAGATCATGGATAGATGGACATAACATTATATAACATCAAACAACTACAAACGACATTGGTTACATATTAACCGCTAAATTAATTAGAAGCTTTTGAAAAGTCTTTGAAATTCCCCTTTTAAAAAGTGCTCTAACACACCTTAAAGAACTGTCTTCTGGTGGTTGAAGGTTGTTCAAGGAAGTGGTTCTTCTGTGGCATAGCTCCAGTGAACCTTTTTTCATACCTCTATCTATAAGAGTGCAGCTGAGCTTGCCACTGTGTCAGGTACTTCCCTTGAAAAACCCTCCATGCTGCACTTTCATACCCCCTCCTATCTGTCCAGCTGCTGGCTCTATAGCCACACAGCTGGATCACTTTCATCCCATCATTTAGCCATGAAGATCAGTGAATGGAGAAGCATTAGCAGGTTTAGGAACTTGATAGGGGCCACTTGTGGGATCCTGTTGTGTGTGAAAGGGAGCAAGTCTATGTGACTTTAAGAGATTTGAGCTGGCGGATGAAACTCAGCTAAAGCAAATTTCACTTGCAGCACCTGAACACCAACACTTTCTTTTGTAGCACTGCAGAGCTAACTTGTCCATTTGCCTGCTTAGCATGCAGTAAGTAATGCGAGGGAAAGTAAGAAGGACTGAAATTCCTTGGCCATTGAAATGGTCGGACTTGAACAGCATATTGAGAGAAAGGACCTTTTTCGACTTTTAAGCAGGGCTATGCAACAAGAAGACACTTTTGAAAAATAAAATAAAAGGAAAAAAAAAATCAACACTTCATTCATTCTGTAGCTTTACTCGCTGGGATGTCCAGATTCAGCCTTCCGCATGATTGTGACCAAATCTTTTCTATAAAAAAGTAAAAAAAATATATATGAAAAAGTATATTTTAGAATGCATCAAGGCACAATGAGTAAGCAAGCAGTAACATCTTTAAGAAAAGAGGACTGCAATCTTATATATCTGCATGCATCAGAGTTATCCCACTTTTATCATAAAAAAGAGGAGCAGGTGTTTTAAATACAGAAGCAGAACAGTGGATATTTTTCTATGCGTACTCTAAAACGGGAGGACTGCGCCTTCGTTTCAAGGCTGTGCCGAAACTGTTCCGATGACTCAGAGTCGTCGCTTTGTTCGTGTTGAAGTGTGGAACAACTTCTTTGCACTCCTGACACATCCACTGTCCTTTGGCATGTTGCCACCGTGGCTTCAAACTGTAGTTCATATATACTCCAACTAATCCATAACTGCAGTCTCATTTTTATTTGGGATGGGGGGGGGGTGGGGGATCACCTTCGACCCCTTAAACTTTCACGGTTTGTTGCCAAACTCTGAGTCTTTTCTGCACATCCAGTTTAATGTGGCTGTTCTGGCTGTAATGTTTGCATGGTCTGACAATGTATGTGCATGTTGAACTACACGTTGTTTATCTTCGTACTTTTTGATACACTGTATTCTTTCTGTTGAGATTTTTAAAATGATCTTTGATATGAATTAAGGAGTTTGTTTGGGGAAGGGAGGGTGGTGGGGGGAAAGGCAACTTTCTATATAAACTCAGTATTGAATATTGTGAACAGTTCATCCCACGGGACAGAGCTGGAACACCCTTTATCTGGATTCTGCGGCTGACTTGTTTGTTGCCTGATTTCTGTTCAATGGCCAGACTTTGAATTCTGCAGTTGTTTTTACCTTAACATTTTGTATGAAGCAAAGTCCTTGAATTAAAAAAAAAAAAAAAAAAAATGTTTTTTGGCGAGTATCCTTTGACGTGCCGTATTTAAATTCAGTGCGGGGAGTTGTCGATAGTGATTGTTTTACTTTTGTTTTCTTACATGACAAACTGAGATTGAATTATGTTCTAAATCAGTGTTTCTTATTTCTGCTTGAACTGCACAAATCAAATCAAATGCTCCTTAACTACATAGCTGATTCAGACCATCAACCAATTATGCTCTTCGATAAGTAGATGAACTGGATCAGGTGTGTTGGGGCAGGGAAGAGTTAAACCAGTGCTTGAAACAGTTTAATTCCACCATTACAGTAGGTGCTCATCACACACACACACAAACACACACACTCCATCAGGAAGAAATTACCTTCCCCTTCACCTTACATTATAAACTATAAAGCCAAGCATGTACCTGAGGGGCTACAGGGAGGAAGGTAATTTAACCAAAAACTCCTTTTGGGATTATAATTAAAAATAACACCCAAATTATGTTTTCTGATTATTCCTTAACTCTGCAAAATGTAGGCATGAAGTTCTGCAGGCAGATTGTCACATCAATGATACTTTCCCAAGTATTTGGCTGTTTCAATTCTGGATTATGTCGAGGTGGATGTGGTCTGTGGTCACTCTTCCATTGCCTGTTTTAATGAGTCTGTGAGGAACACTAGTATTGTTTCAGTCTTAAATCCCCACATCCTACCGATTTGAGTCTCAAAGTCTTTGTACTTTAGACACATGTTCTGTGCTTTCCACAGATCTGGAATCAGAGGGGTTTCCACACTGATGATCATGTACCTCTTTACCTTCTTGTCCTTAATAATAATAATAATAATAAAATAATAATCTAATAATAACTAACTAACAACAACTAATAACTAACAACAACAACAACAACAAATTAAAATAATAATAAATAATAATAATATACTGATGATGAAGAAGATGATGTGACTATTATTATTATTATTGTTATGGGGGTGATAGATAATTGTGGTTTAGCCGTGCACAGCTGATTGGCTGTAGTCTGAAGTGGGCGTGGTCACCCTGGTCTGATAGAAAAGGGCGCACTTGCCAAGTCAAAGTTGCAAACAGAGCAGAGCAAACACAGATAGCAAGGCTGCTCTGCTCATTGAGCCATCTCCATTCTTACCAGTGATCAGGATGGAGATTTCGATTTGGATCCAAATTTCTATTAAATAAAGTTGGCTTTAGTATTTTCATTCAGTGTACACTTCAAACTATTGCTGCCCAGAGCAAGTTGGAAATAATGTGCTTTCCAGAGATGGTTTTGAGTTTATCTGTGGCTCTTCATGCGCTGAGAGTCTGCAGCGCTTTTCTCCTGGACTGGTCTGAAGCGGGCTCCGGGCTTCAGGGAGCAGGTAAGAGCTCAGTTCACCTTAAACTGCAGGGAGAGATTCTTCCTCTGTGTGCCTTTAACCTGCGATAACTGTATAAGCATTGGCGGAATACTTCCTCACACATGACACGAAGCCAGAGGCATTTAATGAAGCGCTTTATTGCTCATTAGAAGCGAATGTTTCAGGTTTAATTCGGAAATATCCTGCGCGGTTGTGCTGTAGTTCCGCGGTCGGCCTGAGGGGGGCGCTGCCACACCGGGTATCAGTGTAAGCTGCAGCCAGACTTTCTGCAAACTTCTGCGATTTTCACTTTTTAAAGGAGAGAATGAATGAAATCAGGCTGATTAAAGTTTCTTCACAGCTCGAGACGATAATCTGGGGACTTGGCTTAAAAAGATTAGTTTATCCATTTTTAATAATTTTTAATGTAAGAGCTTATAATTCATCCTATTTATTTTGAGGAAATGAATGGTTACGTAATTTATTTCAACATTCTTCAATATTAAATGATGTATACAAACATTGCTTATTTTTGCTTCTTTGGATTTTTTGAATTTTGCAGAAAGATGATCCAAATGTTCAGTGCATTATTTAATGCATGCATGTTAAAAGTCAGTGGACAATCATGTTAGATAACTGAGATCTCAGTTTTGATCAGAGTAATTGGGTTTTTGGGTTTTTGGGTTTTTGCCGTAGTCGAGCAGTGCTGCTGAAGTGTAGAGTTGATTAAAGGCCTGTCAAGGCCTCGTGGACGATCCCATGGGTTCACCCAGAGACAGCGAGCATCGGCCAAAACGTGCCGATCTGAAAGATCTGGTAAATCAACCAATTCATTCAAAGTCATTTGAGAAATGACTTTACTGGGAATTGAAATTTGTTCTTGATTGGCACATCTGCTTGTGCTAACCGCCAGCTGCAGAAGAACATGCAGAGTCCGTCCGCTTGAGTCCGTCCACTTGAGTCCATCCGCTCGACTACCTTGAAATAAGTTACACATTTATTCTCTATTAGTGCATCAGATCTTCTCAGTTTATTCTGAAACTGGCATTTATTTTCCCCCGCCTGTTTTTGTTTCCAAAAAACAACCCTATGAAGTTAAAAATCCTGAAATGTTCATGTTCAGTGATGGTGTGTATGTTGTCATCACTTGAGTCACAGAAAACCACTGTCATGCTCTTCAGGGTTCCCCTGTGGTTTCCCACAATTTTAACATGACATAATCTGGACAGTCTTTAAATAGCATCCATATGTGTGGGGCGGCAGTGCGAGTTTGGCTTCCTAACTAAGTTCTCATGGGCTTCATTTCAGCCAGCTGCCTCATAGAACTGGGAAAGACTCGTGTCCAGATGGAGAACAAAAGTGAAAAAAGTGAAAGTGACAACCCTTGCCATTGCAAGGTCACAGCACAGCAGACAGTGAACCACAACGAAATTGGACCTCTGCATTTAACCCATGCACACTCAAACACCGTGCAGCGGTGGGCAGCTATTGAAAGCGCCCGGGGAGCAGTGACGGGGACGGTACCTTGCTCAAGGGTACCTCAGGGCAACCTACTTGTGAGGGAATCGAACCCACAATCTTCCAATGCGGGGCCAGCTCCCTAACCACTAGGCCACCGAAACAAGGAGCACTGCAAAGCCATGGATCTGCTAAACTCATGACATGATTTTTATTAATATATAAATAATATATATTAATATAAGGAATATATAAGTATATATACATAGTCATATGAATAAGTAACAGATTAAAACTAAACAAAGATACAATGTGAATTTCTCTATGTTTGATATTTACTGGGGCACTGGTGCATATGATCCCACTATATATGTTGTATTACCTGCTACACCTCAAAGTACGACAGGGTCTCATGACCACCAGACCGTGTCCATGGTCCGTAGGTCTTCCTGCAGGGATGCAGTATATCATGTAGGCAGTCTGGATATTGTCAGAGCTGTATGTCACCTTCAGCCTGCAGGAGAAATTCATGTTGGTCACACACTGCATTGGTTCAGGACATGGATATCGTCATCATGACATGATGAGTAGGTCCATAATGTAAAATAATAGGCTTTGTGAAATTCTTGCAAAGCTTGTTCTGAAGTTGGAGCTAAAATAAGTTCTGCACGGAGAAGACATTTCTGGAGCTTTGCTTACAAATGAATTGTCTAATCAAGGTTTGTGTTTCACCAGCAGTGCCAGAATTACATTTTACACAGAACAGGCCAAGAATCTGTTTCTCAGGACTATTAGTGTATGCATTTGAGCCAGAAGTGAGATTAGGGCTATGAAATAAGAGTCATATGTAGCATACAATACTGTTGGCCCTGAAACAAGAGGGAGAAACAAAAAAATGATGTGGCTTGTCTATTCATTTTTGCAGTGTTACACAAAATAAATACATTGAAATATACCTTCCTGTTCCTGTAGCATTTAAACCTTTAATTTTCATTAAAGTTATAAGGGTCTAGGGTATGGGAACAGATGTACTTATCATATATTTTCCTTTACCTTCCATTGTTATGTTGTTACATCTATCTGGTCTGATCTATGGATGCTCAGTGCTTCCAGATACCACAGCACATCTTCAGAGGGCCATGCTTCTGGAGTTGTCAGAGTTGTTATACATGTTGAAAAATGTTTAAAAAAAACAAAAACATTTCATTCTGAAATAAAGTTAAAAACCTAAATGCTTATGGGCCCTTAAAGTGACTTTTTATATTTGATAAGGCATTTTGTTTCTTAGACGCTATGTAAAGGTTGCCCATTCATAATCAGTACAGTGAAACCACCAGCTGTTTATGGTGTTGTATAATGGTTTGACCAGATGTTTAGAGTAAGGTTATGGTCTATTTGTTCAGACTGGAGTCTGATAATCTTTTAATTTGGGCTCTGGATCAAAGGGCTGGCCCGTCTGAGTCTTAAGAGGCACTCTTCTCAGCCAGACACGGCAGTGATATGATAGGAGGCATAATTAATGTTATCCCTGATTTAAGGACATAATTTTGTCTTGCAGCCAGGGTAGCTGCAAGGATCCGCGTAACCCCACTGATTGTGCGTCTGGAGATCATTCCAGTTTAGTCAGAAAAGTGCAGGGTGTCTGGGACACAGCCAACAAGAATCTGTTCGGCTTAGTGTTATCTCCAGTTCCTTTATTTCTTATGGCACCAATAGCTGAGAAGCAGTGACTTTAAGGGACATTAATAAATGACTTGTAAAACATAGAGGTGGCTTGAAGTGAAGGTACTGTAATTTGGTTGCAGCAAATGCTACAGAAAGCATATTTCAGAACTCAAAATATAATGTAAACTGGCTTAATTTACAGCATAAATTAGAGATTCCACCAGTTTGAGCTAGTATTAAATATCTGAGGGAAGAAAGTACTGGTCCATAGGTGCTATTACAAATCCAGCCTGAAATTTTATACATGCAGTACTGCATGTAGTGCAACCGTGAAGTTTAGGGCATAGAGCATAGGGCAGTGGTGGCCTAGTGGTGAGGGAGTCGCCCCGGATCGGAAGGTTGTGGGTTCGATTCCCTCACCAGTAGATTGCCCTGAGGTACCCCTGAGCAAGCTACCGTCCCTGTCACTGCTCCCTGAGCGCTTTCAATACCTGCACCCTGCTGCATGTGTGTGTATGGGTGAAACGCAGAGGTTGAATTTCGTTGTGTTGTGCTGCGCTGCGTTTCACAATGACAAGGGTTGTCACTTTCACTTTCAAGGTGATTGGTGGCGCCATCACCATCAAGAAAGATCACTCTACTCTACTAAAGTCCTGGGTTTAAATCCTAGGTGGGACGGTCCGGGTCCTTTCTGTGTGGAGTTTGCATGTTCTCTTCGTGTCCGTTTCTTTGGGGAGCTCTGGTTTCCTCCCACTGTCCAAATACATTTATGTCAGGTGGACTGGAGATGCTAAATTGCTCCCTAGGGGTGAGTGTGAGTGTGTGTGTGAGTGCGTTTATGTGTGTCTGCCATGTGATGGACTGGTCACCTGCCCAGGTTCACTGGGATAGGCTCCAGCACCACCCATGACCCTAATCAGGACAAGCCATTGAGTGAGAGAGTGAGAAATAATAATAGCATTTTATAATGCAAAACCTGAGCACTCTGGCACATTACATATTGTAGCCTCAAGTCCAAAACACGGGTCTAGTAAAAAGAAAAAAAACTGATATTTTTAGGTATTTTGCTCAAACCTATATATTAATAAAAATAGGGTGAGAAAGTATGATGAAAATGACTACAACAATTAAATGTATCATACACACACCGTGCAGCAGTGGACAGTCATATCCAGCACCCAGGGAACAGTGATGTGAATCGTACCTTGCTCAAGGGTCCCTCAGGGCATTCTGCTGGTCTGGGATTCAAACAGCCTTCCGATCCTGGGGCCTAGTCATTAACCACTAGGCCACCGCTGCCCCACCACTGAGTTTATTTTGACTGTTAGTTTATGCAAATATGTTTCTGGGTTTTCCAAGTCTCCCATGTGAAGTGCATGGACAATGAACTGTATTTTGAAAACTTTTTTTTATATACATATGATATGAAATTTGGTTTTCCTAACCATAGACGCTTTGTGCCATCTTTAATTTTCATTTTTTTAATTTAAGTCTATCTTCTGTGTATCTTGGCAAAGTCATCTCACACCAGCAATGATTTAAGTGTTGCCTCCTTGTTGCTTTATAAACCAAGTTTTTGATGAAAAGGAACAAATGATTTAGGATGTCCCCAATGAATGTGGAATTTTCCCGGTTTGTGAAATGAAACCCTCAGTTCCAGCTCTCCCGTTTTCAGTCCCGACCATGACGCCAGACACACAGCTCTGAAAACAGCGCTCTGATTGGTGAGAGGAATCTCCTCTTAAAGCTCCACTGTCCTCCCCATCGAGCTTGTGACTCCAAGAACAACACTTGGCAGCGCTTTAGTCTGCGGTGAAGAGACAGGAGCGCTCCTGTTTGCGCTGAAAAGAGAAACTGAGTGGGCAAAAAAAGCCCACACAGTTCTTGGCACACTCTTACTGTCAAGGATCCCCTCAAATGTCCCTAGATTCAGTTCATCATCATGCTGAACTAAAGGCAATAAGCAATACTGTAATAATAAATGTATCTTAAGGAAGGGTGATAGTATTGATTGCATTAGTTATTGACAAAAGATGCACAATATCGAGTCAGAAACAAGCCAGAATTGTTAATGACAAGTCAGTGCAGGCTAGTCTCAGGACTAAGACTAACTCAGAACTAATAACAATGGTACCAGTCGATTTACAGAAGCAGAATGAACAATGGTTTTTGAATTTTGCTGTCAGAACAAAACCTTATGTCTCAATCACTGTATTTGTTTGTCTTTGTCTTTAACATGATTAAAAAAATGAAGTTACTTATACATTGCATGAAACTTGTAATGAACTAATGATGGACTGGTACCAGCGGTAAAGGACTGTTAATACCAGTTTCAGAAATAACTGTGAACTCTTCTGTACTCTTTATAAATAAAGTCAGAAACGTTTCTTTTTACTCTTTTATAAAGTCTCCCTTTTGATTATTTGAGGTTTTGTTTCAGCAGCAGTGATATTCTATGTAAAAAAATACAGCAGGTTTTATTTTTACTGTTTTTCCTTCAATAACGAGTAGACCTATAGACATGGACAACCCTGACAGACGCAATAGTCTACACAAAGAATGAAATGAAATTCAAAGCCAGCACTTCTCAAAACACTATTAGTCTTTAAGGTATAAAAAACTTTGTGATATTGTATCGTTGATATCCATCCATTTTCTGCCGCTTGTCCCAAACGGGGTCACGGGGGAGTGCTGGAGTCCAACCCAGCTCACACAGGGCGAGGACGGGGGACGCACCCTGGACAGGTCGCCAGCCCATCGCAGGGAGGAGCAGGACGGGGACGGCACCTTGCTCAAGGGTACCTCAGGGCAACCTATTGGGAAGGGGTTCGAACCCCCGATCCTCCGGCCAACGCCTGAACCACTAGGCCACCACTGCCCCTGGATCGTTGATACATGATGATAAAATTGAAAGTAGTTAATAGCCTCGATCTGTTCCTCTATGCGTCGTCCAGTTCGATTTTTGCTTTGTGAAACTGAATATTTGTCATTTGACTCAGGTTTACATCTCTTGTAAGTAACTGAATTAACATTTTGCTGCTCAAACAAACAGTCTTAGAACTTTCATTGAAGTCATAAAAAATGACCAAACAATCAAAGCAGACAGAACAACAAACCATGCATCACTGGAATAAAACCCTTTCTGCTTTTCTATTCGTCCAGTTTTGCTCACTGTAAAAGGGCAGCAAGAACAGTCAAACGATTATATTTTTACATCAAAAAAGAAATACAAGATTTTATTCTGCCAGTCATGATAAGCAAAGCATAAGATATGTATCACGGATCCTCTGAATCAGGTGTGTCACAGAAGAAAGCCATTATGTAGTATTCAGCGGGGAATCCAGTCTGTGGTTTGAGGGTCTGACCTGGCTTACTGTCAAAAGGCATTTAGAGAGCACAGCCATTAGTCGGGACTGTAGTTCATGCACAGGAAGCACTCTTCCAAAGGAAATGACATTTGCTGACCCCAATCTCAGTTCTAAATTGATATTGCCATTTCTTGCTTTGCTAAGTACCTGCTTATGATGTTGGTGGAAATGGAAGAGGACTCTCTGTGGAGGTCTTGCTCTTTGAGGACTGGCACCATCAGCCCAAATCCTCCTGTCGGTGTGGTAGAGCAAATAAATTGCTTGATATCATCATCGTGAAATTATGTAGTAATGTAGTCAAAGGTAATAACAGCTCAGAGACATGGTGTAATGCTGAAACGGTCTAAGTCAGCCTTCTGCACCTCTAGAAGACATGCTCCCCAAAGAGAAATGACACAGTGCATGAGTTTTGTGCTTCATTGCTGTAACGGTGTGTAAACATCAGTTTAACACAATAATTCATTTTGAGAATCTGAATACATTTTATGAAGCTCAGCATCAGTTGGCCAACCATTCCTGGTGGGCAGAGCATGAAAAGGTCAGGTGGATTGTATTTGAGCTTTAAATAGGGCCCGTAGCAAAAAGCCTGAACACCCCCGAACAAATTTAGTTCAGTTCAATTAAATTAAATTCAATTTATTCTTGTATCGCGCCTTTCACAACAGAGTTGACCAAAAGCACTTTACACAGATGGTAGACAGGTTATAGTCATGGTCTAAAAACTGAAGGCTAGAAGTTAAAGCCAGACGACTACGGAGGAGAGGAACCAAAAACTCCACTGTGTGGGGAAAAAGAACCTCTGAGGGTCCAAGTTCGACTGGCTACCCAACCCCCTTGGGTATACTAGCAGTACAAAGTTAGTTCGGGTTTAACCCCAGGATCAGTACAGAGTCCTAAGTTGCTTCCCAGGCTCAGCAAGTCGAGCGCGGTCCCAGGTACCGGGGAGCTGCCAGGATCCCTTGGCACATCAGATGCACAGCACAGACCCTAGTTTTGTTAAATTAAAACATTTTCAAAGTGCTCGATTTTCTTCATATGCTGAGTAAAACAAACTAGGAAAATTGAGTGCTAAATGTGCCATAACAGGCTCCTGATTGTAAGTTCATCACAGAATTAGTGATAAACTTGCTGAACTCTGGGTGATGTGATGTATGTGATGGGTGATGGTATCATGTCCTTGGCAGTTCTAGCTAGCAGGTATAATTGGACAAGTTTTTATTGGGAAAAATGCAAAAAAAAAAAAAAAGGAAAGAAGCTGTGCCAGTGTATTGTGTGCAAAGGATATATACATGAAATAAAAACTAGACAGGTAATTTGATCAGGTGCGCTCAAACTTTATAAAGCAGTAAGATCATTCAGATGTTACCCTTTTCTATTGTTTTCTATTTATTTTTTTCCAAAGCTCAGGCTTCTCTTCATTAGGTTGATCAGTGCTGTTCATGTGAGCCAAAAAAGGACGGCATTGCGACTGGGCAAGTGATAAACCTGTCAGTCTGCAGACGACCTGCGTGCTCAACCCGTCTCCTCAGGGCCTGGAATGGGCATTTACCTGCTATGATGTAGACTGTGGTCAGGGACCTGGAACACCATCTCCTTTCAGAGCCATACATAGCCAGGCTGACCCGCAGACTGAGCTGTCACCACGTCAGTGGAAAGAGTGCAGGGCAGTAGGTCATGAGGAGCTGAAGTGTTCCTTTAACTTTCTTATAAAGTCAAATGTGTGCAGTTTTTCGGTTTGCTAATGGAAGCTTCAAGCCAAACAATTTCAAACATGTGGTTCCTGGCCCTGCATGATGGAAGTTATGAAAGCTGATAGCATATTGCAAATTGCTGCAAGCTGTTAATTGCTGCTGCAAGTTGTTAATCTTAAAAAGCTTGCTAATGTGTATGACATTCTGTAATCACTCAAAGAAAGACATAAGGACAAAATTTGTATCGCTGTTTGTTGCTCTTTGAGTCATTTTTGTTTTGAATGGACTTTAAAATGGTTTTATATGGACACAGTTTTTTCACCAGATTGCTCATTCCCACTGCCATCACACCATGTATGCCATGCATGTTCACATCAAGAAGACTTAAGGATGTACCGTTTTCTCTTAAAAATAAAAAGAAAGAGTAGCATCACTGAAGAACCCATTTTGATTTTAATCTGTGATTTTTTTTTTTTATTTAAATCTCACAGAATAGCTGAAGGATCCTTTATGGAACTTAACATGGTTCTTCAGTTGCATCACACCCTTTTACTTGCAGTACATTTGAAACTTTATATTAGTCAGGCAGTCATTTTCTGCCGCTTGTCCCAAGCAGGGTCGCGGGGGAGTGCATCCCAGCTCACACAGGGCGAAGGACAGACCCTGGACAGGTCGCCAGCCCATCACAGGAGGAGCGTGATGGGGACGGCACCTTCCTCAAGGGTACCTCAGAGCAACCTATTGGGAAGGGGTTCAAACCCCCGATCCTGCGGCCAACGCCCGAACCACTAGGCCACCGCTGCCCCTGACTTTATATTAGTTTCAGTACTTTCGGTCCATTAAAATTTTACATGCTATTCATTTAAACCTCCGAAATATATTGAGCATACTTTGAACCATTTTAGTTTCATATGGACTATAGTTTTATATGGACACTCAGAAGAACTGGGAAAGGAAACCAGCTGCTTTTAACCTTCTTGGCAGACGAGTATTTCTCCCAACAAACAAGGGAATGGTGTGAAATCTGGGGAAATGAAATGTTAGTAGTGTGACAGTGATAATGAGTTGCAAATTTATAGTGTCTGCTGGGTGAGGTGTCTCTTCCTGAGCTCCATCTTGAGTTTTCCTTCACCCTGTGTGTTCTGACATGAATTACTGCATCCCAAAGGAGTCTGGAAAAGAAACTAGAGCTGTTTTTGCATCCATTCTTCTCTTTTCACCGACTTGTCTGCTATGAGCATTTTTGTTTGACAACCTCCTCGTCCGTGAAAGAAATGCGTCCTGATTTGTCCAAACGTTCTTGTTAGCATTTCTGGCTCTATTCTGTAGCCAAAGACTTATGTCTATACATAGAGCTGGCCTCTGGATATACTGGATATAGTCCAGTTTTACAAAAGGCTTATTGGCACTACTGGGAAAAACTGATGGTGAGTAAAAGCTCAGTATGGCAGCTTTTCCCAGGAGTAATTAACATTACTGCATCTTTGGCAGCTTAATAAACTTTTGAAATATTTTCTTAAAATGAACTGCTGCTGGACCTGTTCATACTGTGCTATTGATTGAATTGCAAACATCCTTGAATCCCCCCTTTGCTACAATTTTCAAGTTTGTGATCTTTAATTAAGCCCTCGTTCCTCCAAGGACAGCGAATGATTTTTATTGTTTGCAGGTCCTCAAATAATGAATGTCATTAAAAAGATCCAGGAATCCACGGCCATTGTTTGTCCAATTGTTAGTGACCGCTTCATCTAATGTGTATTTCTAGCTTCTATTTTTAATGGTGCGTCCATTGCTGACAGGGTTGTTCAGTGGCCCATACGCATCATGCAATAGTGTGCAAAAGTCTGGGCATCCATAATTAAATTACATGATTAAAATAAAAGACAGTGTTATTAATTATTCTATCAATTTATTATTTATTATTTGAGCACACATCCTCTACATAAAACTTATTTCTACAGGCTTTAATGCACAATTTCTACACTTTGTCCTCTGGACATATTTTATTTCTTCTTCACAATGTATTATTATGTTTTCCCTGCAGTGGATGTATTATTATCGTTTTACTCAACAGCACATGATTTTACTTTGAATGCTCAACTTTGCATACAACTGTAATGTAACTCCATGGCAATAGAGAAGGATGCTTATTAGCCTAAAGTCCATCCATCCATTTTCTGCCACTTGTCCCAAACGGGGTCGCGCTGGAGTCCAACCCGGCTCACAAAGGACAGGGGACGCAACCTGGACAGTTCGCCACCAGCCCTTCACAGGGAGGAGCGAGACAGGGACGGCACCTTGCTCAAGGGTACCTCAGGGCAACCTATTGGGAAGGGGTTCGAACCCCTGATCCTCCGATCATGTGGCCAACGCCCGAACCACTAGGCCACCGCTGCCCTAGCCTAAAGTCATCATGATGCCAGCATTCATCCAGATGCCCCCAGAAGAGGAACTGCATTTAATGTCTTTTCCAGTTCCTTTGGGATGGGCTGGAGGGCGTTTTGTCTTTGATAACACCCTTATGGATGATTGCAGTAGGATCCTCACAGCAATATTCCAACTTCTAGCCTGAAGCCTTTTCAGCAGAGCAGAGAGGGTTACTTCAACAAAGGGAAGAAGCACGCTATTAATAATGGCACACAGGTGTCTAAACACTTTATACATATAGTTTACGTGAATATGTTATTTGATCATGTGAAATGTATGTTCCAAAGCTTATTACCAAGTGTAGTTACACCTGTGAAAATACTACAACTGTTGTTTTTGACAGCAGCCTCCAAATCCTTACAGTTAACTTTAGGTCAATGTATATCTCTCCAAAGTGGATTCTGCAGACCTCCACCTCCTATGGAGTTTTTCCTGTCTATATATTCAGAGTGATGAAAGGAAGGGAGGAAATCAAATGTCTGGAACTGTCAAGCCTATTTCACATGTATTACAGACATAGTCGTTTCCCCAGATTGCATCTAATCATTCCTACTGCCATCAAACCATGTACACCTTGTATGTTCACATCAAGAAGACTTGATATTGAGACTTTATATTAGTTCTAAATAATTCAGTTCATGTTTAGAATCTGAAACAGAAATGGCTCTGTGTGCAGAACTTAGCCTGAGTCAGCTGAGCCTGAAATAGTGTTCTGTACAGAGCGGTAACACGGTAGAGATGAGATGCACACTGCTGATAGTACATGCTGGTCAGACGTCTGGTAAATCTCCTTCATCTACGACTGATTAAGCCTGCCACTCGACCTGAAGTGGACCAGTCATCCTTACAGTTTGTTTCACTGGTCGTTTCCTCAGATAGCTATGGCTTAGAATAGCATATAAAGCAGTTAAGCTCATATCAACTCACTTAAAAAGGATTTTTTTGACCCTTAACATGTCTTCGCCCTGCATTCAGCAGTGATGATGCTGAAAGGTTTATCCTTACATACAAGATTATTGAAAGTGTCCCTTGGGGTCTCTCAGCTAAACCAACTCATCCATAAATCATCAGTACACATCACTTTTATCCTACATTAACTTCACTGGCTCCCTGTTCAGGACAATTCTGTAAAATCCAATGCTTTACATTCAAAGCATTCAATGGCTTCTCTTTATCTCACAGAATATCTATTCTGATCTTCTAGTCACTGTTGAGGGTTTTTCATTTCCTCTCTGTAAAGCATCCTGGGGTTGTGAAAAGCACAGACTGATTTTCTTGGGAGTAGTAGCGCTTGGAGACTAGACCCCAGGATTGGAAGTTAATAAATTTGAGGTCTGGACCAATAGTTTATCCTGAGGTACCCTTAAGCAGGATACAATCCCCCTTCACTGCTCCTCGAGCAGTGGAAGTGTGGCTTGCCACTACACCACAGTGTGTATGTGTTAAATGCGGAGGAGGAATGTCATTGTGGTGTGTTCAGAATGACAAAATGGCCACTTTCACTTCAACATGAAAATACATTACACTTCATTAACTTCAGCACATTCCACCATTGGCATGGTCTTACTGCCTTATAACTGCTCTTTCTTTGGCAAGGGAGCTATCTCTCATTCTATTAAAGAACTATCTGCACTCAGCTCATCTCTGCTTACAGGGCAAGGCATGATTGAGAGAAATGAGCACAGATTATAAAACAGAGTTCCATCGTCATTTATTCCATAATTGTTAGCTCAAGGCTTTTTTATATCCCAGCTATCAATGTAAATGAAACACAAGCCAGCAAGAGGGGGGCTAATTGAGCATTAAATGGGAAACAAATGCTGGCAGACACTAGGCCTGACGTCTGGCTTTGCGCCCCATGAATGGTCCTTGAGAATTACAGATTGGCATTCGGGAACCAGTATCCTGTTGAAGTATTCGGACCAACTGGCATGCTATGTGAGAAGGAAAGTGCAGGATATGAGGCTTTGGCAACGTCTTCTCTTTATATGAATGTAAATGTTGTTGCAGCTATGATTAGCAGACCACATAGTCTAAGCTGGTGTGTCTATTATTTCATATGTGAGCCATGTTTTGCTCATTGACTTTGCCCAATATCTGCCCTCTAGTGAGGTGCTGGCCTGTTCTTGCCATGTACTCCAGGCCACTGGCATTTTGCAGTGCAGGTAATAGATGCTATCTCCTCCCCCTCTGGCCCTGTGATCACTGTCTCATTACTATCATACTGTGGTGTCTGAGCAGGCACTGGGCCTCTTTGTGTTTTGCCTGGGAGTCAGCCAAATAAACCCTTAGGATGCATTAGATGGTTGAGCTGCCAGCTTGTTACCCCTGCAGTGTACTACACTCTATTTCTGTTGATGCTGAGAATGAAGACTAGTGGTCTGCTACTTTAACTTTAGCAGTATGATATTGTATTACTATATTTACTATGTATCTTGCTGTAGATG
This sequence comes from Hepsetus odoe, assembly GCA_017165825.1. Lineage (NCBI taxonomy): Eukaryota > Metazoa > Chordata > Actinopteri > Characiformes > Hepsetidae > Hepsetus > Hepsetus odoe. The sequence continues at coordinate 17,523,177 of CM029390.1, forward strand.
TATTTTGTCACTTATATGTCAAAACCTTATACCTCTAATTTGTACAGGATTTGCCAGCTGCCTTTTATTATGTGTGAGTGATAAATTAGCCAGCAGAAACAGTAAAATAGTATTATTTGGATTAGAATGTTGCTGCATATAGTTGAAGCCAAAATTATTAGCCCCCCTTATGAAAGGAGACAACACTCTTGATTTCTCCATGAAAATGACCATTAACAACATGTGTTTGTTATTTTGGAAACAAATACACTATAAAAAACAATGTCCACTAAGTTTAATTAGGATATTTTATTGATAGACCAAGTTGAAACAAAAAAGGGCAAAAATGAGACATCCAAAATGATTAGCCCCCTGGCCATTAATAGTCAATAGTGTACCCTTTCTAAGCCACAACTGACAACAATCTCTCAGAGTAGTTCTTCACTAGGTTGGCACAGGTCTCCTAAGGGATTTTGGCCATTCTTCCATTGCAAATTGTTCTAGCTGGTCCAAATTGCATGGTTTCCGAGCATGGACATTCACTTTGAGCACCCGCCACAGATTCTCAATAAGATTGAGGTCTGGGCTCTGTGCGGGCCACTCCAGGATCTTGGTTTTGGTATCCTTGAGGAACTGTAGGACTAATTTTGTTTTATGCTTTGGGTCATTGTCTTGTTGGAAGACTCAACAACGACCTAAGCCTAGACTACGAGCAGATTTCTGCATATTCTCCCTCAAAATGTCAACATAATTTTCTTTTTTCATGATGCCATGCACCCGAACAAGGCTCCCTGTGCCTGAGGCTGAAAAACAGCTCCACAGCGTGATGCTTCCACCACCATGTTTAACTGTGGGAACTGTGTTCCTAGGGTTGAAGGCCTCTCCCTTTCTTCGCCAAACATAAGCAATATCCATGTGCCCAAACAGTTCCAGTCTAGTCTCATCAGACCAAAGCACAGACTTCCAAAACTCATCTTTACCTTTCAAATGTTCACGGGCAAACAGTCGGGCTCAGTCGGGCTGTGATGTGCTGCTCTTTGAGCAAAGGGGTTCTTCTGGGATGATGGCCCTGAAGCCCACCACGATGAAGAGCCCTCACAACTGTGTTCCTTGAAACATCAGCTCCAGAAGAGCTTGCTGACATCTCTGACTATTTTCCTCTCAGAGTTCTTGAAATCTTGTGCTTACGGCCACGGCCAGGTTTGTTTCTTCCAGACTTTGTCTCCTTGTACTTGGCAATGATGCAACGTACAGCAGTTCTAGACACTGTGAATCGCTTGGAAATGGCAGTGCAGCCTTCCCCCTCATCATGAGCCTCTACTATCTTCTTTCTGAGCTCCAGACTGATTTCCTTTGTCTTTGGCACGGTGAGTAACAGTAGCCCCTCTCGTGTGTTCAGGTGCCCTGTTCCTTGGAGTCTTTTTATGCTGATTGAATTTTGTTAGGAAGCCAGTTGACTGCAGTTGTTGTTAGGAAGCCAATTGACCGCACAGGTGTGGTTTCCAACCTGATTGGTTAATTACTGTATGTGTGTTTAGAAAGCAAACATTCACATGGGGCTAATATTTTTGACCATCCCATTTTTTACTATATTTGATATAAAGAAAGCCTAAAAATGTATTTTATATTACAAAATGTACCAAAAGCTACTAAATAGCACTGGTGAATGTTTGCTTATATCAAGTTTCATCAATGCTGCAAACATTGGGAAGAAGTTTAGAAAAATGTTCCAGAATTCCTGGGGGGCTAATAATTTTGACCTCAACTGTAAATGTACATTAAAGTTTCAGTTGTTGATTCCTTCTCCTATAAAGTTGCAAATGTGGAGCTTTGACAATGATGATAGACTGCAAATGGGATAAAAATATGATAAAAAATGTTTATTCATGAGGGCAGTGGTGGCCTAGTGGTTAGGGTGTTGGCCACCTGATCGGAAGATTGGGGTTTGAACCCCTTCCCAATGGGTTGCCCTGAGGTACCCTTGAGCAAGGTGCCGTCCCCGTCCCACTCCTCCCTGCGATGGGCTGGCGACCTGTCTGGGGTGCGTCCCCCGTCCTCGCCCTGTGTGCGCTGGGTTGGACGCCAGCGCGACCCCGTTTGGGACAAGCGGCAGATGATGGATGGATGTTTATTCATATAATAAAATATAACACTGTGATTCCATATGATTGTATGCATTATTAAAATACTTTAATTAAATAGGGAGCTGCAGCCTGATTATTCACAGTAGCTTTATAAAGCACTATAAGGATAAAAGTTGATGTATCAGGATAAAAACTAGAAGGTTGTTAGTGAAGATTGCTTTGAGTTATCTTGTGAGTTGTGTGGTGTTATTGAGAGAACAGGAGAAATGGACGTACAGACGAGGTTAACCTTCTGACAGATGGTATCAAGATGCTGGGGCTTCTCCTACTCTCACCTGTAAGTCAGTGTGTTTTGCTTTGAATCCTGCCGCACTGCTCTGATCTAGCCATGAGCTCCACTCCGTCCTCAGCACTTCATATTGAGCTGAAGAAGAGCTGATAACTTATCTTCAGCATTCTAGCCATGCTGTCTATAGGCTGCATGAAACCAGAACACAAGTACTGAAGTGTTTGTGTAGGAAATGGTTTGTGTGCTTATCTTATGTTGTACCTGTTCTGTTTACATTAGGTTTTTGTAGCTGTTCTGAAGTCAGCATACTTACTAGTGTGTTGTGTTTCCTGACTAATTTGCCTCAGTAAAAACAGCACAATTATCCATTATGAAAAGTCATTAGACATGAGACACTGGCAATATACTCTACAACTTTAGTCAAGTCTTGAAATGTTAAAGCTGTGTTCTTTTTGCTTAACATAATTTTTCAAACAAAACACATGAGTTACCAACATGAGTTCTCCTCCTCATTTTTCAGCCCTCGAGGGATCGCTTTGGATTCTTTTCCATCATCACGGGAAGAGATTTATGTGAAGCTAGAGGGCCTTGCTGCTGTCTGTGGTAGCCTCTCATGGACGAACACTGCTTGTGATGCTTAACAGCTGTCCTCACAGCTTGTAAACCTCTATAGTCACTCACAGCACAACATTTATGCATTTGGCAGATGCTCTTTCTGAAGACCTTTTTAATCACATTACAGATGAAGGAGAATGAAGTGTTAGGAGCATCTTACCCAAGGACATTTGGTGTATCCTGCTGTATTTGGGGAACTGAGCCCTAGCCTGCTGCATGAAGTGCAGCGGTATTACCAAGTATTATCATGATGCTACACCTTCAGTGCCTTTGGTCAGTTCTGTGTGTGTGTGCAGTGTTATGGAACAAAGCAGCCCAGGCTGTTGGGCAGTGTAACAAGTGTAACAGAGCAGCGTTATGACTAAAGTGCAGAATGCAAGAAAAAATAAATAGATAATAGATAGATATAGACAGTCTATGACACAAAATCATAATTAATTAATTAACATAATCATAGTTTGCATAATTCTTGCAAGCTTTTTAGTCAATATTGGTATGTTGGTATACCAACTTTCTTAACAATTCTTAAATAATTTTCAGGAAGATTGGATGATGTGAGGATAGGGAACACGGAAATGGAGCAAATAAGCAAGATGGAAGTAAGGGCAGCGATGAAGAGAATGAAGAATGGAAAGGCTGCTGGTCCAGATATACCTGTGCAAGCACGGAGGTGTTTAGGAGAGATGGCAGTAATTTCTAACAAGATTGTTTAACACAATCTTGGAGTGTGAGAGGATGTAATATATAGAAGAATAGAACAAGAAGGATAACATTCCAAAGTTGGCTGTGTTTTTCTTGAATTATTCATATGTAAATCACTGTGTAAAAAAACAAACAACAAAAACAATCCCCTGAACCTGGTCAGGTACTGGGCTGAAAATGAGAGTCTAAAACTTTGAAAGTCTTTCAGGAAGCCTAGAGAACTATTCCTCAGCAGTAAATAATAATAAAAAAAATGTAAAAAATAAAAATTCAGTCTCTTTGGAAGCAAAATATGAAGAAATGAGAGATTGCTCAAGACTTGCACAGTACAATGTATAATATATCAAATGTTTGACATTTATCAAATATTGGACATATTACCATCCATCCATCCATCCATTTTCTGCCACTTGTCCCAAACGGGGTCGCAGGGGAGTGCTGGAGTCCAACCCAGCGCACACTGGGCGAAGGACGGGGGACGCTGGACATATTACCACTAATGTGACGCATTATAATATCATATATATTTTTTTATTTTTATTTGACGTCACAATAGACTTACCCCAAAAATGTGTAATTTAAAGAGCACAAACTTATGTAAACAACTGTATTTCCAGAGTGTGTGTGTGTATGTGGTATGATGGGTATGGACAGCTTGGAGCTTTCATCACCTTATCACGGTATGGTTATGTGTGAGTATGTGTAACTAGTCACACTGCTGATGGCTGTTGCCTGCACAGGCTTTAGGGATGGGGGTGATGACTGAGGCATGACTGCAATACAGTGAGTGGAGGCTTCTTTTCAACACTTACACTGAAATAAGATACAGGCCGCAGCTAAAGAGGAAGCATTTTGAACTGAAATCTGTGCTCCGAACATTACATACTGTGCTGTGTGCTACATACTGTGCTACGTTATGGGGTATTATGTGGAGCAACTATGCAGAATTTGTCATAGAGGCTCATTTATGCAGCAAGATTTAAACCCTGTTAGTGGAGCATGAGTTATTACTGTGCTTAACCTTGTTTACTCCCCAGCATCTGCGCAAAAACTCCTGGTCCCTACAAGACGTTCACTATTCATATTCACTATTCAGGAAGCCACAAATTGAACCTCCATCAGGAATAGAAATGCTACATCATAAACATTACATGAGATTTTTGAGAAGGTCCTACAGAGGATTTTTTTCTTTCTTGTAGTTTTTGAGAGCGGTCATAGTTAGCAGTGACAGAAAGTGCAGTGAGTAGAGGCATGTCAGCAAATCTGGACGTGCATATGGAATGGATGGAAAGCTCATTAAGAATCACCCCACTAAATCTCCCACTATGTCCTTTGGGGATTAAGAGAGAGATCATGGGAATTTCATCCAAAAAATATCCATTTTCCATCTCATAACACCATAACACCTCTGTTTTGACTGTGTCACATGTGTAACAAAGCAATGTGGTCACTAGAATAAGGAGTGTTTCAACCAGTGAAGGACCAGAGACTATTTTTAATGGTCTTTTTTAGTGATTCATAATGGAAAAGATGTTTCATAGCTATAGGTTTCAAGGAGATAAATGTTTGAACTTTTGGCAGTTTTCCCAGAATTGGTGGTTTTGGACTGAACTCTGTATATTCATAGGAATCAGTAAGCATAGGAAGAGTCACTTATTATGTGCTTTTGACCATGTCCTGTCTATAGCAGGGTCATGGAGTCACCTGAAACCAGTTTTGGTTTTTACTTTTTGCACAAATTTCTGATCAAAGTCTCATTTTTCGGTCTTTTGCGGGATAAGTTTGGCAAGGATTGTTTTCAGAACTGTAGACTGAATATGGAACATTGAGCAAATGCAGATATTTATAGACAAAAAGGTGTCACATTTAGCATATCTGAATGAATCATATGTATTGGCAGTTAAAGAACACTGACCGACTGCCTGTTTCCTTAAAAAGAAATTTAATTAAAGGCTTTCTTGATAAGGAAATATGAGTGGTACTAAGTTCACATAATTATAAACATAATTGTCATAATTATATTGAATAAAACTGAACAAAACTCAGATCTCAGATGTATTTATGTTTGTTTCCCAGAAACTGAGGCCTCCTTTTAAGCCCCCAATGCTTCCCTTCTAATTGATTTAATTCTTGTAATATGAAATTTTCATCTACCAGGCATTAATTCACATGTGATGCATTGTTTCATCCTGGAAACATGTATTAGAAATCTTTTAGAGTTTCTGTCTGTATCCTGTGTGTGGCAGACCAACAGGATCATTAGAAGTGAACTGAGAATGTTACATTACGCAGCCTCTGAGGACCTTGGCCCAGTCCTATTATTTAGTGGTTCTTTATGTGATACATCATGGTAGCTGTTTGTAGAGCTGGGCCTTTATCAGGTTTCTCAAAGTAAGTAGTGTTGATCTAGGATCAGTCTTTGTCTTTCACCCCGAAAGCACAATTATATGCTCATTGGGAGCTGATCCTAGATCAGCACTGCCTCTCTGCTCTGTATGGATCCAGAAGCCTCCCACTGTCCTCAGCTGTTATGTTCTCTTTGATTAATAAATGTAATGTGAGCAAATGAAAGTGTTACTGTGTTCTCTGGTTTGTTTTTCTACATTCATCATCCACTTCATGTTTTGCTGAACTCCCAATGGTTATTAAACTGTAGATGAAGCATAGATTTCAGGGTATGTGTGTCATGATGGCCTGGAACTATAATGCGTCGAAGGTTTAAATGGTCAAATAATTAGAAATCCAGTTCTTCTCAGGTTTGGTGAGTGTGTAAATCTCACCATTCCCTACAGTCTCCATTCATAGGGATGAAAAACAAGAAAATTGTTAATTTGGTATGGGCTCTACAAGGAACGATGACCACTGCAAATAGTGTTTATTGAGATATTGCTGTTAATGAATATTTATTATGTGCTCTTTTCACAGAGGAGGTGGAGCTACATTTAAATCTGTTCACCCGAAAGGTGGACTTACTGCAGGACTTGTTCAGCCTTGTGCCACAGAGTAAGAATGTGTCTCTGTATGAGGACGATGATGGATGTGCTGTGCTAGACATCGGACTCTACTCCACTTTGACCCTGCCCACACAACAAGCTTTTGGGCCAAGGTGTGTCCAAGGGTTACATAAAATGGTTTTCTTACAGAGTCCATGGTAATTCATCAAGTGTGGTGCTGTAACCCTTAGAGCGCATTCAGGACAAATGGGAATATTCCAGCACGGAGCTACCTGCTTTCCAACCTCAAAGCCTTCACATTTCAGATGTTTAAAGTCTGAAAACAAAAACAGTGAGCTAGTGCGTTTTTTTTCTGCTATGCTCATATAAAAAGCTTTTTTCAAAGCTTTTACATTAGTATTGGTGTTTATTGGTGGAGCTTGATGATGGCAAATCACTGTAAATCTAGCAAAATGACATTAACGCACAATGAATGACTTTACAGTTATCCAAGTATCCCCCTGTATTTAGCATATACATTAAAGTATCAAACTCTAGTGGCACCGACATGTTGAAATGGTGTTTGAAAGGTGAATATATCATTGTGAAACAATTTGAACCAGAACAAAATGCATTCTCTGCATTAAACCCACACACGTGCAGCAGGGGGCAGCTATATCCAGCGCCCGGGGAACAGTGATGGTGACGATATATTGATCAAGGGTACCTCAGTGCACAAGCCACAACATTCCAATTATGGGGTCTAAGCCCAAACTGCTAATCCCAGCTGCCCCTCTGAACTTTGACTTTCCGAAAGGGAGTTCAACGTATAGCATGGAAGGAGCATGGAAACGTCCCCTTTCTCGCTTCTTCATGAATGCACTTTAATACAATTCATAAGTAATGGAACTTTACAGATGACAAAAAAACAACTTAATATAGCAAAATGGAAAATCTGGATCGTTTCTGTTGGTCCATTCTTCATGGAATTATGCCTCAATATAAAAGGCAACTTTTGATTTCAAATTCAGGGCAGCTATTGAAAGCACCCAGGGAGCAGTGATGGGGACGGTTCCCTGCTCAAGGGTACCTCAGGGAAACCTAGCGGTTTGGGATTCAAACCCACAATCTTCTGATCCTGGCGCCAACTCCCTCATGCCTAGGCCACTGCTGCCCCCGCTCCACTGAATGATGCTAGCTAAGCTTCTGTCAAACTTATTAGCTAGATTAGCTGACTGAGTAAAATAGTGAACTGTTGGTTTAGTAACCGTGTTGTGTTCAGTTTTTCAGATGAGTTTAGTGTTCTTCTTCAGCTGCGGAGCTCGCAGCAGGAGGACCGCAGCATCCTAACCATTCTGGACTTCTATAATCAGGTGACACTCCAGCTACGCCTCAGTCCTTCCACTGTGACCCTCGTCACCGCTCAACAGCGTGATTATGAGTAAGTCTCCGATTAATCCGAGGTTATATTAGTGATAAATAATCAGTGTAATTAGGCAGATGAAAGTGAAAACCCTTGTCATTGCAAGGTCAAAGCACAGCAGACAATGAACCACAATGAAATTGGACCTCTGCATTTAACCCATGCACACTCAAACACCGTGCAGCAGTGGGCAGCTATTGAAAGCGCCCGGGGAGCAGTGATGGGGACGGCACCTTGCTCAAGGGTACCTCAGGGCAACCTATTGGGAAGGGGTTCGAACCCCCAATCCTCCGGCCAATGCCCTAACCACTAGGCCGCCTCTGCCCCATGACATGGAGAATAAGTTGCAAAAACTTGGGTTATTTTTTATTAAGCAATGCTAATACACCTTGTCCGATATGGGTCAAATTATTTTCAGCTACATAATATCCATTAAATCTATCAGGTCAAATATTCTCATGGACACCTCTTGCACTCTTTCAGATAGTACAAACACTCACACCCCTTTTGCACCACTCTTCATTAAATGTTTTTGCTTCCACAGGTTTTTAGTACCTGGCCTGTCTGACTTGCGGTGGCACTGGCTTTCAGTGAGCGTCTCTTTTGAATATTTGGCTGTGTATCTGGACTGCGTGTTGGTGGAGAAAGTGAGATGGACCTTCCCCTACTTGGGCATCACCACTGACGGCCTGATGATGGTCGGAGGCATACTGGAGGGGTTTGAGACACCTTTTGAGGTATTATTTTTGAAACAGTGTTTTAAATATTTATGTAACGGTCACTGTTATTGAGCAGCACCTACAGGTGAAAGGTGCTTGATGCATGGAACAGATGTGTTTCACACCAGGCACTTTGGTCACATTTAATTTAAAATGTCTCTGTGGGTCAGATTTATGGCTTGCATTGTGAAGTGATTGGAATGCCAAACACAACTAGTTGAACCATATCAAGGAAAACTAATTACCTTATGAAATAATAAAAAATATTATTAAAGTTTAAAACATACCATTCCTTCCTCCTTCAACATCAAATGTAAGCAAAGCAATAAAATCAGCCTGTTTCTGTGATGGCACAAAAATCACATTTACATGGATGCCCTTAGTCAGGCTTCAGAAGTTTACACTGAAGTGATGTGGAGCATTTCAGCCCTCACTGCTTTCTGAATGAGGCGCAATAGAACGGAGCTGATCAGGAAATTCATTTCTTCATTGGCCTCAAATGGGCTGCAACAAATGGCCAGTGATTGGATGTCCAAACTCCAGTAAGTTCCAGTAAGAAAATAAAGTGGGAATATTGGTCTTTAAATAGAAAACTGCTCTGTAATTCTCCGCAATTCACTCTGTATTCGTTCTCAGTCTGTGATTTACCTGAAGTTGCATTACAGGATGAGAACATTTATTCAATCACAGCTTATTCCCCTGCTCCTATGGACTGTACATACTGACCATGGTAGTGATATGAACATCCTGTAACATAGACAAGATTAATGGTCAAACAGCTGCCCAAGCCTTCCTGATACAACCTGCATTCTAAGCCTAGACCAGAGACATTCCTAAGGATTTACATCAGCACTGTATGAGAAGCACAGTGGTATCAAATTCTGTTTCCATCAAGAAAACACATTCAGAGGAGGAGACTTAATGAAACAGACTCAAGTTATTGTGCAGTGTATTTTTGGTGGGTGTGAATAGCTCGCAGTAGTGATCGCTTTGTGTGTTTGTGTTGACAGGGAGAGCTCAGGCAGATGATGTTCTTGATGGGAGATGGCGAAGCTGCCAGCCGTCACTGCAGCCTCCACCGCCCTGAGTGTAAAGCTCCTTCAGATACACCTCCCAGCAACCAGGTATAAGACAAGAGCGCTTGCAAGCTGCACAGTTTTTAAAAATAATGATTCAGGCACTGGGAACTCTCCATTACGTGCACCTTTAGCCCTGCTGGGGCAGTGGTGGCCTTGTGGTTAGGAACTGGACCACAGGATCGGAAGGTTGTGGTTTCAAATCCTGGACCGCCCTGAGATAAACATAAGCAGGGTACCGTCCGTGTCACTGCTACCCGGGTGCTTGTCATAGCTGCCCCCTGCTGGACGTGTGTGAGGGTTAAATGCAGGGAATGCATTTAGATGTGGTTCGCTGTGTGTTGTGCTGTGTTTCACAATGACAAACAGTCTCTTTCATTTCATAATACAAAGGTGTTCATTGCTAGACATAAATTAAGCCTTTTCTTTGTCTTACATTTTACAATTAAAATACTATTTAACCTAGTATTTGGATTAATCCGGGTCAGGGAAATCAGCCATAAAGGTTGTGAAGCTACAGTCTGTTTTCTCTTAACTGTATTCTCAACTAGAGTATGCTGGATGAGACACCATGCCGTTTTATCAAAGGCTTTTTTCCATACATACTGCTACTGTGTATTAAAATGGGCCTATGAAGGGTATTCTCACAGATCATAAACTTCTGCACACAAATTGTCTCATTTGCGTGTTTTGATGCATGATTTCTTAATGTTGATTCTGTTTTAACATTCTCTGTGATTTTCCACGTCTAAGTCAAGCCAAACGTATATATATAGCACATTAAAATGAACTGCTGTTTCACAAATCTAATACAAGTTAAAACAGTATCAGCAAAGAAATCATCAGACAACACTAAAATATCTTTGAGGCTCCACAGTCCTTATGCATAAATGTATGTCTTGCCCATGCATTCAAGACCAAGCAATGAACATTTAAAAATGGACTGATATGCTTCTTTGATTTTGTACTTCTTATTACTTATGCTGTTCATCATTATTTATATTTGATTATTTATGTCATCTTAATTTAAATGAATGAATAAAAATGGCTGGCACTATTGCTGATGTGTGAGCAATGCGGAAGCATACATGGAAATGCTTGGAAATTTCTGTCACTCTGCTCTAGTTCATCTGTGCAAATTCTCCAGATTGTCTGGATTTGAAATTTTATCACTAGATTAACATTTTAACTTTCCACACTAGACACTGCATCATCATAAGCAACATAAGCTTTTATGGTTGAAGTATTTTTTTAATTCTTTACCAGCCCATGTAGATATGACTCCACCTCGATTAAAATGTTTGCTGAGACCACCTTCTTTTCACCCATACTCTTCCAGTCTCCCCCACTGCTGTCCTCAACCAGCCCTACAGAGGGACCGGTCCTTCCCCTAGAGTCCTCCACTGGCTTCCAAGACCATGTCATTACAGCTACATTTGAGCTTAGGCCTGACGAGCAGGAAGCAGACATGAGGGTAAGGACTCTGCTGAAATACGTTTAGAGGCCATGAGAAATCTGCTTGTGAATTACAGCACACTGGGACTTATTAATATGCTTGCTTGAGCATTTCACAGGCTTGGTGTACAGGGGTTGACAAAAAGGAATTAACCACCCTTCAATGGGCAATACTTCCACCCTTCATAGGACTGCTGAGCTTGGACGAAAGCTAAGTGGATGGCTTTGGAAAGATGGAAATTGGAACAGATGGAAAAAGCACCTTCATATGTCCCAATAAAACTGCTGCTGTGTTCTGCTGTATAGGGGTGGGCTGTGACTAATGGCTGTCATGAGAGCTGTCTAATTTTGGGTGAAGTTAGACAGGGCGGGGCAGAGGGAGTGATAAATGTCTTGTCTGGGAGGGTATGAGGGCACAGGCCTGGAGCACAGCAGGAGTTAGTAAATGAACCGAAAAGTCATTAGCTGCATTTTGACGCTTTGTAGCTGGAGCCGAGATCTTAAAGGAAAATTTGGAGCAAAACGTGGGCATGAATGCATGCTGTCGTAGAAGGCCGACATGATCACAATCATTTACCGTACAGTTGCATTGTAGTGTCAGTTTAAATTCCCCTCCAATAGTGTGACTTCTCATTTCTAGCTTGTTAAAGCAAGTAGAAACCAAATCCTAAACTTTCAATTCGTACCACATTTATATTTTTCATGAGAGGAAATGTTTTTACTCTAATCTAAATGTTATAAAATGTGTTTTCAGACAGTCTTCAAAATAAAGTTATTGGCTTTAGTTTGTAGCGAGAACTTTTAACTTGTATAGAACCTTTACTTTTCTTGAACAACACTAAGGGCAGTGGTGACCTGGTAGTTAAGGACATGACCCCGAGAGCAAAGATTCGTGGTTTATAATCCCATACCAATAGTTTACCCAGAGGCACCCTTGAGCAAGGTCACGTCGCCCCGGTGCTGGATGTGTAGCTGCCCACAGGTTAAATACAGAGGAAACAGTTGTGCTGTGATGCACTGTGTGTTGTGCTGTGGTGTGTTCACAATGACAAATGGTCACTTCCATTTACTTCCATTTACAAAAGTGTTACTTTAAATGTTCAAGCGTTTAAAATTTCACTAGGTTTTTGTGTAAAAAGAAAAAAAAATCCCTGACTTTGTTGCATTATTTTTGTTATTCAGAATAAACAGAGTTGAATAATCCAATTTGAATTGTCACTGTATCAAAAAAATTCTTCTATACGTCAGATGTAAGTCAATGTAGAGTCAATGTAAAGTTATTTTGGAGCATTTTTATTTGGTCTATCAAGAAATCCATCATGAAAGTAATTAGATAAACCACAGAAGAAACATTTCACAACCCCAAATCAGTAAGAAAAGGACAGAACGGAAAATGCAAAAAAATAAAATAAAATTAAAATTAAAATTAAAAAATTAAAAACATTATATGGCATGACTCCATAAACATTTTACAGTTTTACCTTAAAAAGGTACCCTGTAGCTGAATGTAAAATAAAAAATTTTTTCTATTCCATTCTTTACATTTTACCATGTTTTGTATTAAAAAAAGCCGAGTAAATCAACTCAAACCTGTTGTTACAGAGTGTAAATGGAACATACATGTACTTCATGTACCAACAGAAGTAATGAATGATGTAAATTTACGAGAGCAATAGTAACTCTAGAATTAATTTCGGGTTAATTTCATAGTGCATTTAAGAAGAGCCACACTTCCTGTTTTAAATGTCTGAGCATCTGGGAGAGAAGTGTGTGAGATAAGGGCTTTGGTGAAATCAGATGAGTGCAGTAAATACTCTTAAACAGAGATAAGACTCCTTTTAAAGGCCACCATAAAGGAGCTTCACTAATTGATCCAGCCCATTCCAAAGGACCACCAACTCCAAGGGGAATTCTTCAGGATGTGGTTTTGGTTTTTGAGACTCTCAAGCCTATTTGTCGAGACTTGCAATGACTGTGTTCAGCAACATGCTCTGTATTCCTGCCAGGTGAAGAAAGGTCATGTTAAGACTAACAGCTGCTTTACTGGAACACTGGTGAAATGGAAATGGATGAACATGAATGAAGGTCACTTGTAGATCATATGTATGTTAATATTATAGAATTAAACACATTATAACATCTTTATTTATAATAATAGCACTTTTTATGTCCCAAGTACTTTTTTTTTTTTGGAAGAGATTATAATATTATGGTTCAAATTAAAAGCCTCTCCTGCTTGGCAACCAACCCAGTGATCGAGAAAAATGACTAAGTACATTTACCCACTAATGTTTAATGTGAAGTAAGCAACATCTAATGGGTACCATAAGGTGCTGATCAATCTACCAGACAGTGACGTTTTGGTCACAAGCCCCTCACTGCAAGCCCAGGCAAATCTGCGTTAGCCATCTTGTTTCAGGCCTTTTACAGTCGTCAGCGCTTTTACCGTCAGAGATGACGTGGAGATGTGGAGACTTTGGGGGGTCATTTTATGTAAATGGTTTAGTTTAGTAGGATCCAGTTAATTCTGTACGTTAGGAGTGAAAAGTTCCCTCTGGATCATCAGGGAAAGCCCCTGTACTGCATCTCTCTCTCTCTCTCTCTCTCTCTCTCTCTCTCTCTCTCTCTCTCTCTCTCTCTCTCTTTCTGTTTGTTTTGTAGCTGTAGGCCAGTGGAAACATTTCCTCCTCTAATAAAGATTAAGTGTGATAGAGCTAGTTATCTATGAGGCAGAGTAATTATAGCTGAGTAAAAGGAACTGTGGGACTTCTGCTCAGCTCCAGTTTCATATCAGACTCCGAAAATGTCCTCTGGCACTGCTTGCCTGTCATCAGCGTCTGACAGAGGTTAGACATGCAATTATGATCTCTATGCTGTAATTTAACCCTCTAAAATAAACCAGATTTTATAAACGTAGATGTAAAATGCGGGAGAAGTGTCAGAGTTTTCATTCTGTAAGCAGTGGTTTCCCACACTTTAGCCTATATACAAACACATACACACCCAGTCACCCACACACACACAAACAAGCTAATTGGATTTCTTAGATTTTGTACTTATTACTTATGCTGTAAATAATTATTTATATTTGATTATTTATGTCATCTTAATTTAAATGAATTAATGAAAACGGTTGGCACTGTTGCTGATGTGTGAGCAATGTGGAAGCATACATGGAAATGCTTGAGAAAAAGGAAAGAAATGCTTTGAAAAAAGGAAGAAATGTTCTTGTGTTCGGTTAACAATCTTTTATCCATACCGTCACTCATTTCTTCACTAGCAGTGGCCTAGTGGTTAGAGTCTAGGCCCCAGGATCGGAAGGTAATGGGTTTGAATCCCAGACCAGTAGGTTGCCTTTAGCAAGGTACCGTCCCCCTCACTGCTCTCCAGGCGCTTTAAAATAGCTGCCCCCTGCTGCTCGGTTTGTATGGGTGAAAAGCAGAGGTTACATTTGTGTAGTCGCTTTCCCTTAAGGTGGGAGATTACAGAGAAATAATGTCACAATACTTAACACACAACGTGTCTCCCAATATTAAAAATTTAATATTTTGATGACAGATATATGTTATATAAATACATTTAAAAATCCAATGAAAAACAAAACTTTCTACTACTTTCACTACTTTCAGCTGCTCCCGTTTAGGAGTAATCATCCATTTTCATTTCTTCCGGTCCTCTGGGTCTTCCTCTTTCAGTCTAACAGCCTGCACGTCCTCTCTCACCACATCCATAAACTTCCTCTTTGTCCTTCCTCTTCTTCTCTTGTCAGGAAGCATCCTTCTCATGTCCTCAGCATCCTTCTCCCAATATAATCCTCATCTCTCCTCTGTAGATGTCCAAACCTCCTGCTTCATGCTTCTCTAACCATGTCTCCAAAATGTCCAATCTGAGCTGTCCCTCTAACATACTCATATCTAATCCTGTCCATCTTCATCACTCCGGACGCAAATCTCAGCATCTTTAACTCTGACACCTTCAGCTGCTCTCGGTTCATTAAAAAGAAACAATGCCATATGAACCAGTCCAGTTCTCAACATGTCAGCAGTACCATTTAAATTCCCAAAGTGCAGCTGGAGGCTGGATGATATGTAAAATAAATAATTAAAAAACTACATAAGAGCATATCCTATCAAACATCTAAAATATATGACCCCTACTTTTCAGAAAAGGTCCTTTTCAAATAGATTTGCTAACTTAGTGAAGATGTAAAAGAGGAGTGTCTGTGAAAAGACTGGAGCTCTAATTATAAAGATTGAAGTGTATTAGTTGGAAGTGTTTCATTTTTCCCTCTGCCTGCCCTGGGAAAAAAAAAAAACTGTGAAAACCCCAGAAACAGAGTCCCACAGAGCACTTCTGCAACAAAACCTTCCTCTGTAATACATCTGTCTGAGTGAGCCTTGTTACTATGGCAGCCATGACCTCTAATCCTTCCTGTTTTAACGACCTCGTGGTCACAGAGTGTCCCGCAGCCTTTTGATTCTGTAAGCTGGAGGTCTAGAGTGGAATAATTAGTTTCAAATCAAACCAGCTTCACTGAGCTTGTTTGTGGAATAATGCAGGGATGCTTAGTAATGGGACAGCTTTGCCGTCATAAATCTTTTCTTTTTCCGTGGTTTCTGTGTCAGCAAGTGGGTTTGAAGTTCTCCCAAAGTGTCTCCCATAGCTCTTCATGGTTTCTCAAAGCCATAGAAGACCTTTTTTTTTAGGTCTTCTTCTGAAGGAGCTTCTGATTAGATGCCATCATTTGTAAACTGTGATCTGGTTTGGAGTTCCATGTTCTCAGCATCTTTCGTTTCTCTCTCCCATGACTGGAGACTAACATAGATCAATGAGCATGTGCAAAAGGCTTACACCAGTAAAAGCAGAAGTGATCCAAACAAGAGTTGTCACTATGCTACAGTTTTTACTTTGAGACAGTTACAGGAAAAAACGGTATCACCATCCTCAATACTAAAATAAGTAGATGGCATAAAGTACATCTGCAGTGTCATGAGAGGTTGGATTTTTAGCCAAGGCAACGTTTTTTTTCTGCAGTGTAGGAACCTAATCCCACTGAAATACGACTAAAGTTTCATGTCTCTGAGATGCAAGTCTGAATTAGGTCTCTGAGATCCTAGTCCAAATCAAGTCCTAAGTCTCTAAGGTGCAGGCAGGAGTCTCTGAGGTGCATGGGGCAAGTTGAGTCTCAGTTCTCTGATGCCCAGGTCTTATTTGAATCTGCAGTCTCTAAAGTTGAAGTAGAACCTCTGAAGTGTGAATCCAAGTCTTGTCTTTAATTTCTGAAGTGCAAGGGTGAGTTTCCATTCTCAAAAGTCCAAGTTTAAGCTACAATTTCAGATATCCAAGCTGAGTTTCTGAGGTTCAAGGTGAGCTTCTAGTTCCTGATGTCCAAGTTTAGCCTCCAATCTCTGAGATCCAACTTGAGCTTCTACTCTCCAAGGTTGCAGTTTAGTTTCCAATCTCTTAGGTCCAAGTTTAGTCTCGTCTTGAGGTCCAGGTTGAGTCGAAGGTCGAAGAGGTTAAAGTTGAATCTGGAATATGAGTTAAAGGCCTGAAGCAGATAAGAGTCAAAACTTGACTCTCTTAAGTCCTAAAGTTTTGAGTTTTGAGTTTCAAAGGTGCAAGTCAGACTTAAGGCTGAGTCAAGTCTTGAATGTCTAAAGGGTGCAGAACTGTTTGGAGTTTCAAGTTAGTCATTTTTTGTAAGTTTTATTTGTGAGTTTTCAGTCTTGATTCCAGTTCAATTGAATCAATCAATTCTAAGTCCATAGCACTTATTCATGCATGCAGGTTTATATGAAGATGATCAGGTTTTTGTTTTGTGTGGATCTTCAGTTGTATTACTATTATATCACTATTTTGCAGTCATTGTATTTTTCTAAGTCAGATCCATTTAGGATATAAGTTATACACATGGATATGAAAAGTCTCACTTTTTATTACCATACTCTAAGATGATATATCAGCTACTACACTGGCAGTGAGTCATTCACCTGCACTGAGGTGCTGTGGGATGAGGAAGGGCCTTAAGGCTTACTGTTGGGGTGTGTAGGGCTTGGGTTGAGCCCGATGTGGGCGTATATGGGAGGTACCAGCTGTATGGGAGAGAAGTAGGAGAGGATAAGGAGAGAGGACTGCACTGGGTGGATGATTTAAAAAGTGATGCAGTGTGGATTTCCTCCAGCCATGCTGCGTCATACTAGGATTACATGCTGCCTGCTTCTGGGACTATTTCACATTGGGCTGCAAGCAAGGGTAGGGCACATTAGGCTTTACATAGTTTTTCTCTCTTTTTTTGATTACTGATTGAAAATGTAATAATGGGTGCAGATGTTTGGTTAGATTATTAATCTGTATTACAGTATTGTATTTTAGAATACTGATGCTCACAAAAGGGAGCAATATGTAAATAACTTTAATACATTGCTTTTTAGACGGGGATATTTTAGTAGCAGTTGAAAACACCAAATTCAGAATTCTTTTAAAATTACATTAAAGGATTAAAATGTTTATATGTAATATTTATTTTGGGGAAATTTCTTTTGTCCTGTTCTCATGTTTTAAGGAGCCAAAATGCTGAATTAGGGTGAACATTTTGCCCTTTTTCTGTACTTCTCTGTGACGCTGCCTGGGAGTATTCTGACCAACAAACCAGATTTTGCAAATGGGTTTTAGCAGATTTTTTGATTAATCTTGGGATTCATGTCCCCCAAAGATGGTGTATTATTTTGGTTAAAAATTATGCAGAACAAGTTTCAGTGAAAAAGTATTTAAAGTATGGCAAGGCTTATGGCAGTTGTAATATAGACTTGCAATTAAACGTTCTCGCCCACGTGGAGTAGTTCTCTTCGGGTCTACTGAGGTGGGTCCAAGAGTTTGACTGCAAGTTTGTTTTTCTGGTTACTGAGAGTATATTAGACTCCTACACAAATAAACTGTAGTCCAGAGTGTTTTTTACTATCAGAGGCTTAGAAGGTTCTTTCACCATGGAGCTTGTTAGCTGCCCATATGTTTATAGAAGAGGCTGATAACTAAATGCCTCATTCTACAGTCCTGGAGTTGGTGCAGGCACCACAAAGAAGCAGAAAAGCAACATTACAGGCCTGAAAGCAGCAAGCAGCAGTGGTGGAGGTTGCCAGGTTGTCAAAGATGACAAGAAAATGGCAAGAATAACCTTTACTCTTGCTATTTTGTAGTTTTTTTTTTTTTTTTTTGCTCATGTCTTGAGGGATCAGAGCTGTTGCACGAAGGAGAACAACACAATACTAGGCTGCTGATTTTAATGTTACTGCTGATTGGTGTAAGTACACCTTTCTCTACAATACTTAACCATGTGCTTCTGACCCTGGGCAGAAAACAAATGGCATTCAGTATGGTTGGCCTGACAGTGAATAATGAGCCATTTCATAAATCCTCACTGAGACACAGGCATGAATATGATCTTCCCCGGTCATCTGTTTGAGGATACAGCCGGGAAAAGACATTTCAACCCTTCAAATCCTGTAGATTTTTTTTTTGCAAAGTGGGGCCTCCATTTTTTTTAGTAACCATGTCCAACAGATTGTCCAAGAAATATTGGAAGTCACTACCCTAGTCATTGTGAAACACAGCACAGCACAATACAACGAAATTCAACCTCTGCGTTTCACCCCTACACACACGTGCAGCAGGGGGCAGCTATTGAAAGCGCCCGTTGAGCAGTGATGGGGACAGTACCTTGCTCAAGGTACCTCAGGGCAACCTACTGGTGAGGGAATCAAACTCGCAATCTTCATCGTGTAGCAACTCCCTAACCACTAGGCCACCGCTGCCCCTTTAACTCTATCATGTTATTCAAACCTAAACAAATTCTGCATTATATCAAAAGTAGCACTTGGTCTGCAGCAATGTTAATGTGGTTGGTTCATAGCAAAGTAACATCCACATGAAAGGCCAGGACCTGTTTTCCTGCAGAATATTTTCTAGAGCATCACAGTGCCTTAGCATGGGCACTCTAACCAGTCTGTGGCTACATGGCTCCATACACAACGAGCTGCAATGCAGTGTTTTCTGACATCTTTCCACCACAGCCAGCATGAAACCTTTCAGCATTTTTAGCAACAGTAGCTTTTCTGTGAAATCGGACCAGGTGTTTGAGCCTTTGCTCCACACGTTCATCAGTCAGCCTCGGGCGGCCATGACCCTGGGACCAGTTCACACGTTGTCCTTCCTTGGAACACTTTTGGTATATACTTATCACTGCATACCAAGAACACAATGTGCCCCTGGTTACACTTTCTCAGAATCCATTTTTCCTGCTTCAACACATTCTTCCTGCTTCAGCTTCAAAAACTGACTGTTCTTTTGGTGCATTTCTACCACAATCAACAGATTGAGCAGTTGATGGAGTAATCAAATATACAGCATTTCACCCTTTCCCATAGGTAGTCATCTGATTTGAACATGCTTGGAGTCTGTGGTTTGGTTAGTTAGTTTTTTCCTGGAGGCTAATAGAGCTAAAAGGGTAAAGGAAATCACCTAGATTTTTTTTTAGCTGGCTTAGACTTTTGCTTTCCTCTTATCTCCCGTGCAGAACTAAAGAAGCAAACACCAAACATGCCTTTGCCAAAAACTATATTTTTAGGAAGGAGAAAATTGTTCTAAATTATTTTTAGGTGATTTATGTTTGACCTGACACAATATCTTGATTCTTTCTATGATCCCCTTTTTTGGCTTCAGATAATGAGATTATTGTTTAATCCACAAAGGCTTCTCAGTCACACTCAGTGCTGGTTCTAATCCAAACATCCCACTGCGGTTTTAATAAATGATTTTATTAAGAAGTGTCAAAGTCTTGCTATACTTCTACAGGAGCCAGCTTCAATTACTTGGGGTGACCATGTCACCTTTGAGGAGATCAAGTGTCCATTTTTTCTAAGGCTGCCGCCTTGCATTGTTAAGTGCCTGGCTATGTTCACTTTGAGGTTCATTGTTTACTGGAGAGGAGAGACCCAGTTTGATGGAGACAGCAGGTCTGACTTTGGAGTCATGCGTTGGCCTGCTACCAGACTGTAGACTTTTAGTTTTTGAATAACTTAAAGGAATGTTTTGATGTAAACATTATTAAACATTAGATCAAACCCAAACCATAATCTGCTAAATCCATACTGCAATTTAAAAGCTCATTCTGAATTCACTGCTGACGTGATGATGTCACATCGTGTACATGTTTCCATTTGATCTAATAGCAGTTTGGCACACCAATTTACCTTGAAGTGCTAAGCAGTGTTGTTAATGCTGATGGTCTATGATTCAACTTTGTGATTGGAGCTTTTCCCAAAAAGGGATTTAACTCCAAACTTTAATGTTTGTTTAATATAAACGGCTTTTTAAAATGCTTTCTGGAGGCATTACTTCTGTTTCTTTTTTCGGCTGCTTCCATTTAGGAATCGCCATGGCGAATCATCCATTTCCGTTTCGTCCTGTCCTCTGCATCTTCCTGCTTCAAACCGACAACCTGCATGTCTTCTCTCACCACGTCCATAAACCTCCTCTTTGGTCTTCCTCTTTTGCTCTTTGCTGGCAGCTCCATCTTCAACATCCTCCTCCCTCGTCTCTCCTCTGGACATGTCCAAACCAACATAACTTTGTTTCTCTAACTTTGTCTCCAAACATCTAACCTGAGCTGTCCCTCTAATATAGTCATTTCTAATCTTGTCCATCCTCGTCCCACCCAACTAAAATCTTTAACTTTATCACCTCCAGCTCTAATGTCTTTTTGTCAGTGCATTACAACAGGCGTAATTTATGTGTTCATAACAGCCTGTTTTCATTTGAAGTAATAAAGAGATTACTAAATGGTCAGGTAAAATGTAAAAAGAAACATTCTCAATATTGTCTCTTTAAAAAAAAAAGGCAATTAAAACCCTATCAAAGTTAAACCATTGAATTGTATAGTATTTAGCACGCACTGTATAAATCCCATCATCAACACTAATTCACAAAGTGCATGACAAGAGATAATCTGGCAGACATGATTTTTATAATAAAGTTAATACGAATGTTTTGCATAGAGTATATCAACTCTTTCAGCGTTGATGAAATGCTTCCTCTCTGTTCACAGGATCTTCAAAATTTGAAGGCCAACACTTCCTCCTACTCCCAGAGGAGAAACTTCACTGGCTTACGAGTGGCGGAGGAACATGACCAGCTCAAATCTCCTCAGATAACCTCAAATGCCAGGATAAAGTACAGCTTTGACAAGATGACCCAGTCCACCACCGCTAAATCCACTGTCGAGGAGTTGCCAAAAAGAAAAACAGGCTGGGTTGATGGCCTTTTGGATGTAGTTCCAGTTAAAACCACAGAGGATATCATTGACCTGGACTCTAAGCCTGATATAAAGCATGAAATTGAGTTTCGTGACTTGAACATGACGGAGGAGAACCTGTTACCCCTAGTTGGGGCAAAAAGCATTCCCAAGTCCTTGGCTAACGGTCAGACCCCAGTGAACGTCCTCATCCAGAAAAGCTATGAGAGGCCTTTGGAAAACAGAGCAGGCTCACCTCACTCAAGCGCAGCAAAGAGTTCACACAAACATGGTGATGTAATATTAGGTTCTGATGGGAGGAGATACAGACTGTTGAAAGGACCTCAAGGACCTGTTGGGCCTCTGGGGAAAAGAGTGAGTAACACCTCTACCTCAAATGATGACAAAATTATAAACAACATATTGCTGATGATAAGTGAAGGGTCACTAAGTTCACTTTTGTGCTTAGTTTTTTCTCTATTTTTTTTTTTACACCAGTTGAAAGCCCCAGTGGTCATTTGTGTGACCGTTTCATGATGAATAGTTGAAATTTTTTCAATATATTTTCATTTTTTTGAAAAAATATTTAAATTATTCAGGATGAAAAGGTTTTCTGACAACACTCAGTTAAATGTACTCAGAGTATAAAGTAGCTCTTTGAAGGACCTTTCTGCTGGCTGTTTCTGAGAATCTGAACCTTAAGCCATGTTAATAGAATTCAAGCACTATTGAATCACTTTAACTTCAACGCCAACAACAACATTCTACTGGAAATATTGAGATCACTTTCTAAACAGATCTTTTCTCCACTGTCGATTCTCCCTTGAGTTTTTCCTCTGTTTTTCCTTGTTTGGTCTTTTATATCATTTATGTCTCATATCGCTTGTGAGGGATCTACACAGATGGATACTTGTTTTTTATCTTTATGAGTCTATTTTGGAACTGTAAGAAGTAGAAAGTATAGATATTTGCTTTATGTAGAGAGTAAAAGTAAAATATTGTCAGAAAAGTAAAAACTCATTTAAAGTACAGATACCTGAAAATTCTACTTAAGTACAGTAACGATGCGTTCGTATGCTTTTGCTACTCAGTATCACCCACCCATCACCCATTAGTCTTTTTTGTCACTAAAGACTAGAAACTGAACAATGTTTCAATCTTTGCATTTCTGAGGTTCACGAAGTTCCTCTCATCTCCCGGTAATTACTTTGATAATCTTTCGTTTGCTAATTAGAGATGAAAGGCTGGAATAATATTAGCAACACTGCAGTATGTGGCTGCTTGAACTGTGCTGTGCAATATGGCAGAGGTAAAACAAGCAACCCTTCAGTTTTCCTGGTGGTTTGATGTACGTGGTATGTGAAATATTTATTATCTCTTTGGGGATTTATATTAGCTGTGATTTGCCTGTCTGTCAGTGTACCACCCACTCTTCCAATTCAGGCTGAAAACGAGTGAAACAGCCTTTGTTTGTCCTTCATGTTTCATATACAAGGCAGCTACTTCTCTCTGCCATGTCTAATTGCTAGGCTGACTTTATTTTTGGTATGTTTTGCTTCTTGCTTTGATTTCATTTGATATTTAGGTCCGTCTTTTTAAGTTACATTTAACGTTTTGGTCTGGAGGACAGTCTTGCTTTTTTTTGTTGTTTTTTTTAACCCATATGCTTTTTAATCTTTCCACTTTTTCTCTATAAATGGGGTTCAGAGAAATCCAGTCCTGATGCTTTTGGCCCAAACAAGGCAGAAGACACAGCCACAGATGATTACTCTGAGCATTCTCCAAATTATAGACCTTTAGATGAATATTTATGAAACATGTGACTCATCTTGTCGTTCTGCTTCCAGACCAAAAGTATAACAGGTTTGTCAAGTGAGCTTATGTTGCCAGTGGTTATATAATTTTATCTGAGCATGAGGACCAATCTTCTAAACCATTACTGAAATGCCAATGGAAAATGCCAAAACTTAGTGACCTCACTTCTTTCTTGTCTCATATTGAAGGGTGAGCATGCATACAGTTTTCTTTTAAATTTAACCATATAACCTCTCCCAGATGTTCTTATACCGGTCAATGTTTCAACAGGGTTGTGCCGGGACCAGAGGGTACATTGGATTCAAAGGTGACAAGGTGAGGACTGATATCTTAAAGTTGGCAAAACTAACACAAGCTTATTCTTATTCATCCGAAGTGGCTGTTCAAGTTGGAAAACGGTAGAATTTCCTCATTAAACTCAATTTCCACAGATATTGCAATGTTCTTAGAAAAGTAAAGCCTTGCTTAGAAAAGATAACCCACTCAAAAGATATATAAACAAAGATATTGGAAACCTGGGACACTTTCTAGCACACAGTTTTAGCAGACATTTCCTCCTCTAGGGATCCCAAGTAAGGATGGCATCACTGGGGTTCAAACTTACAACCTCTCGATGCATTCTTTCCAACATCAGAAGATCAAGGGTTTGAACCTCAGTAATGGCAGAGCCCAGTGACTGGGAACCCAAGGGGGTTGGTGAACAGCGTTTCCGGCTTTTCCATCCTTGGACACTTAACCCCATGACTGCCCCCTGCTTTTTCTGCCCACTGCTCCTGCTCCTGGTTTGTGTTTACTAACTGTGTGTGGGATGCAGAAGATACCTTAACTGCTCACTGCAGACCTATAAAGGTGTGCTCATAGAATTCAGCAGCTGCCCATTGGCGTCTCTTATTTAAAGGAAAGAAATTATAAGCAAGTTTTTATCAGTGGTTGTTGACTAAAATGCTGGAATATTCCTTTAACTTCATGTTACATTTCTGAAGGGTTCGCAAGGGGAAAGAGGGCGAGACGGGCCCAGGGGAGAGCCAGGGCATCCTGGCCCAGCAGGATTACCTAACCTCTATCTGTGGAGAAACACACTGGAGGATTGGGCTGCATTCAGGGTAGGCCTCATTTTCCTTTTGCTCTCTTCATAGCCTGGGGAACCAGACAGCATGGAAAGGTCAGGGCAGCTGACTTGATCACAAAAACGAATTCTTGAGCCAAGCTAAAGTTACAAACTGAACTCATGTGTAGTCAAAAGGCCAGAAATGTTCCCTGAATTTTGCGTGGAACCACTGCCCTGTGGGCCATGCAGCAAGATGACCCAGCTATAATCTGCATCCCCTCCGGACACTGCAGTCCTCTGATCTGAACTCAGAACACTCAGACTGCAGGCCTGACCTCCACAGTGATGTCTGTGACTGGAAAACATCTTGGAATGTGAATGTAATGTATGCACATCGTCAAGTCTCCATTGCCAAAGTAGGTCTGAAACTCAGTGCCAGCGGTGGTCTTGGCTCATTTGGTGTTGTAAGTGAGATCATATAAGGATCTCGTCTCTTCCAGCAGCTTTTCTAGCAGCTGACACTGGCTTTATAATGTTCAGCTCGATTTTAATACATTAGCTGTATCCAGCGTTAAATAGCTGATGGTAAACAGCTATTAAATAGCTGAAGCTAGGGTTAATTTAAGGGCCGTAACTTTTTTAAAGCTGTGGCTCAGTGGATATATAAGGGTGGAAAAATAATGTAAAAACAAAGTGATCTATTGTATTTACTGCTTACTTTGCTGGTGCTAGCTCTTAGAACTCTACAGACCACACATTTGGGTCTGAAAAAAATAATGTTGCTTTTTATTACAAGGGCATATTAGAAATACCTAACGCAATTGTAAATGTGACTAGTTTTCAATGTTTTATAAGCAGTAACATCGTCATTTAGCCATAAAGGCTCCAGCTATTGGTTTTAAAGAAAAAGGAAGAGGTTTGCCTTTATTGCATCCACATTTACTGTGAGTTTAATTTCTATACTCCTGTCAGAAATGTATTTTCTGCCAGGAAACCTTTACTTTGTGGTTTTAACAATAAAAATAGATGACTGTGAGCCGAACAACACAAACACTGGAGTGTTCAGGACTGAGAGCAGGTCTTGTGAATATAGTTTATGTTGGTGCAAATGGTAGTTAACATCGCTGCTTTGTGTGCTCTCCACAACATACACAATATTGGTTTTAAAATAATATGCATATGAAAGAGTGCGGTGATGTCACTTGTGGGTTCTTAGTTTTGGTAAGGTATTTTACACAGGAAACTCAATGCCATGTTGAACAGTTTATGATGGTGTTTCTCATCTTCAGTGGGCTGAAATGTTCACGATGAATTGGTTTTGTTTCCTTTTTTTTGGAGAAGAGATACAATAGACAGCAGAGTTGCAGGAGCACTGTGCGGGGCGTGAGTTATGTCTGGTGAATTTTGATTTGATTACTTACATGAAAATGAGGTGATTGCAGCAAAACACTTCAATATGGAGCTCTGGGCTGGTGTGGAGGGAGGTATATTTGTGCAGTTATTTCAGGAAAAAACACGAGTCAGTATATGCAATGATAACCATGCATATGGTATTGGCAGATATCCTCGGTGTAATTGCCTGCTAACTCCTTCCTGCATGAGGTCACCTTTATATAAGGCAGGCTTTATGTTGCTGTAAGTTAGAGGTGATTTCTTTAGCAACAAAAACTGATGAGGCTTTGTGTAGCCATACTTTGCGTGTGTATTCTATGGTTAAGTAGTATATTGGATCACTTCTGTGTGTGTGTGTGTGTATTTAGTTAAGATGGCTAAGGCCAGATGGCATTGCAGCAGTTTGGTGCTAAATTTCTCAGTAGCAATTAAGGTAGATTTGTCGTAGGAACATAGTAAACCAAGTCTACTCTGTGCATCAGTGTAAGGTTTTGTTTGCTTTCCTGGTGTTTCTTCGCTTACCCACAGTGTCCTCTAAAAGACCATAGTGTTGCATGGACCCTGTGGGGTTTGACAGATGTGCAGACCTCCTCTTTGCCCCTTGGGGTAAGCTGAATGAGGTCTGGCCCTCCCGGCCTGTCTGAAGCTCACCTTCACTGGACCACTGGCGCCCTGCGGCCCAGTTGAACCCGTGCCAAGGCAAACGTTGCATGGAGCAGGGTCGGCCTGGGTGGCTTAATATGTAGGCCGATGGACTGTGTGCGTCTCTGTGAGAGAAGCAGTGGACTCCACTTCCTCAGACCACACTGTAGAGAGACAGCCTGCACTGTCCTTTATCTGTTATCTCCCATCTGAGCAGTAAAGCAGGCCTCTTCTGTTTGCTCTGCTCATTTGCCCTGGCACCCAGGCCGATACATTAAAGCGAAGACTGCTGGAAGAAGTTGCAAATAAAATAAACCCATGAGCAAACTACTAGACTAGCAGTAGGTATTTCTTTTCTCAGAAAAATGGTATGATGAATAAAAATACAAATACATACAGTAAGTAGTAATTTTATGTATTTCAGAATCTTCAGCCTCTCCTCAGGGAATCACAGTATCATTTGCAGTTGTTTAATATCTGCTTTGACTAATCAAGGCTTCAATAAGCTAAATTAGATCACTGATGGAAGTGTACAGTTTACATTGTGATGGCTCAGAACATCAAGTAGAAACCTGTAGCTAAGTGTCCAGTCATAAGACCAGCTCTATTTGCATTCATTTTTACTGACTTAATTTGCATTTGAATTTATTCTGATGATGTTTTGTGTTGCTGGAATAAGTAAGAACTAATTTTGGCCAAGGTAAGCAGTTTTAGTAGGTGTGTGTGTGTGTGTGTGTGTGTGTGTGTGTGTGTGTGTGTGTGTGTGTGTGTGTGTGTGTGTGTGTTAGTGAGTGTGTTTGTCTGTGTGTCTGCCCTGCAATGGACTGGCGACCTGTCCAGGGTGTTTCCCCGCCTATCGCCCTGTGAGAGCTGGATAGACTCCAGCACCACCCGTGAGGATAAGGCTTGATTCAGTGTTTTCAAGCAAGGGATATGCAAGCTTACTATGCTAGACACAGAGGACAGGGAAACATTGAATGGATGATCTCCTGTAGCAGTCCCTAACAGAGCAGCCAGAAGAAGAAGAAGAAGATTTACCTTCATTTACTTAAAACTTACTATTCAAATCATTTAGCTCACTCACAAAGTTGGATGGTCAGATGCATAATGTAATGTAATGCAATGTTCTATGTAGTTTAAGATATATAGATGATCTATAGATGACACCAGGAAGTAACAATTTGATTCTTATTTTAAATTCATTTAGTGTCATATTTCATCTCTTTTGAAGGGGACTGTATATATAATTGCCAACTAAATTTGAGAGCATTTTATGATTTGCCTATATTAGACCGGAGTTAAGTGAAAGTGAAAGTGAGTTTTTAAAATAATGAGAAACCTGAAGTACTGACTCTGTTAAAGCACTGACGCTGCTGCATGCTTAGGATTTGTAGGTATGTTATTGCAAAAATAGACTAAACAGGTCAGAATTACACCGACCTAACATTTTTGTTCTTATACCCAACACAAAACTCTGTTATAAAGTCAGTCAGTCAGTCAGTCAGTCAGTCAGTTAGTCAGTCAGTAGCAAGTGGTATGCATCTAAAAAGATAAACTACACTCTAAACATCTTCATTACATGGACTCTCTTTTGCAGAGATCATCGTTTTACTACTTGCTGGCAGCAGGGTGGCCTGTAAGTAAGCAGCATGAAATAAACCTTTATCATTTTAGAATATTTTTATAACCTTTCATTGAAGTATAATAATCCTGTGTCTTTATCTCCAGAGAGAAATGGGCCCTCCTGGACAAATGGGAGCGATGGGGACACCTGGACCAGCCGTAAGTTAAATTAAGCAAGTAGAGTTTGAGGGTCAGAAATCATGAGAGCGAATTACCAGTTTATGTTTGACAGCAAATTAAGCGACACATTTATGGCCACGTTTGTAAGAACACGTTTCCGTGCCTGCTACTAACAGGGGAGTCTTATAGCAGACACAATGTTTTCTGTTTTATAAACAGTAAAAAGCACTTTCTCTTGTTGTTATACTGTCTAAGTGATGATCTGCTGGGTCAAGTGATGGGTGTTGAACTCCACCAGTCACTTCTGTGTGTAAATTATGTAAATGTATATTATACTCGTTTAATGTATATGGCATTGCCTTTCTTATACTACCGTAAGCTGTAAATCAGACAGGCCCCTTTCCAGTCAGTTCTTCCATTTTTCAGCTCAGCCACTAGGGGTCGGAGAGAAAAAGCATCAGTTTCAAAAATGTTCAATTTCAACATAACTGGAGTTAAAATAGTATCAGTATATAGAGGACCAATGATCGATATGTTATTATTTAATTATTACTGTTTTTAACATCCCTTAACCAAAATTTCACACAATGAATTTCTTTCTGAATCCAAAAGAATCTGGAAAGTCCAAGGTTTCAATCTTGAGTTAGTATTAAGATCGCTTGCACAACTAATAATGAAAAGTTCATTCCCTCACTCAGACTGGAGTCAGAAATCCTGCAATAATATACCAATAAATGTAAACTTATTGATTAATGTGTGTGGGGGTTTCTTTGAATGTTGATTTGTTTACTTCACAAGTGTGTTCTGCCTCATGTCAAATGTTAAATGGTCTAAAGTCAAAAAGTTATAATGCTAAGATCGTGCATGTTCATTTTTTGACCTGTTTTTCGTACAGGGCATACCTGGAGATCCAGGCGAGAGGGGACCTCCAGGGCGCCAAGGTGACATGGTAACCTGTCACATTCTGTGGAGTACTGTTGTTGATTTATAGCTCAGAGCTGCATATTTACTCCTTTAATTTCTGGCTTTTGAGAGAAATACAAGAATGAGATTTACTTTTTTCAAATTATCTGTTTAGGCTTGTTTGAAATAAATCCTCCTGATATAAGATCAGGTTTACACAGCATAGAATAGTTAAACAAGGAAAAGGACGTTAGCAATGTATTGCTCTGCTCATTTAAAGTCAAGGTGTAGATATGCGCTGAAAATGATTCTTTTCTAATAGGGTGACCTGGGGCCAAAGGGGGTCCGAGGACGGGCAGGACGATCAGGAAGAGATGGAGAGAATGGCCTGAATGGAGACCCAGGCCCTCCTGGAATACGTGGCCCACAAGTGAGAAACTCACTGCTTTAAAAACACATTGAAAAAACTTCATTGCAATAGTTACGTTGCAGGGATCGGCAGCCTTTATAATCAAAAGAGCTATTTTTATCCCCACTTCCCCAAAGTATCCTTCGCCTAGAGCTGGAAAACATATTTGATTACGCAGCTTATGAAATGTCTATACAGTTATATAAGGGCTATATATAAAAACCATATATACATAAACTATAGTGTATAGCATTTATGAAAGTATGATGAAAATGAATGTGTCCACATGGTATTAAACTCTTTGTTTTCCTGTGCAACTTTTCTTTTTGGGGGATTTTCCATGGTTAGCTTATCAGGCCGGAGTGTAGACGTAGTTTGTGATGTATAATAATGTTGAAACAATATTGAAACTATTTTGTCTTTTAGTATCACCTTAAACACCTCAAAGATAACTGTATAACATTGTGAAGTGTGATGTGGCAGCGGAGGCTTAGTGGTTAGGGACTAAGCCCCCAGATCGGAAGGTTGTGGGTTTGAATCCCGAACCAGTAGGTGGGTCTGGAGTAGCCTTGAGCAAAGTACCATCTCCATCACTGTTCCCTGGGTGCTGGACATAGCTGCCCACTGTTGTTATATGCAGAGAATTAATTTTGTTGTGTTTCACTGCGTGCTGTACTGTTTTGCAATGACAAATAGTCACTTTCACTTTCAGAAAAGTTTGTTTTATTCAAAGCTGCTGAGAGGAGCCAATGCAGAGGGACTGAAAAGCCGCATGTGGCTCCAGAGACGGCTTATCAAACCCTGGGTTCATTGTGTTTTCTCTGTTTTCAGGGGCCTCCTGGTTATAAAGGAGATACAGCACCTCCTGGAGACAAAGGAGATCAGGTGCACCTGATTAGTACAGCATCTGCTGAAACATTTCTCCCAGTAGCATTATGATTTAGATTGTTAATACTGCAGTTGAATTACCCTATTACATGAATATATATTTCTATATCTCTATATCTGTGGTGATTATTTAATGGATTTGTCTACTGTTGTGTTAACCTTAGGGTTTCCCTGGTGTATCTGGGCCAAGCGGAGACATAGGGGAGCCTGGGCAGAAGGTCAGCTGATCAGAACCTTTTTAAACTCAATAAAGCTGCATTTCTAAAAAAAAAGAAAAAAAAGAAATCTAGATATATACTGCCCTCTTGTGGATTGGAAAAACTCTTGTATTGCACCAAGTTGTTTTCTGTAATTTGTGAAACAGCAGATCTCCTACCTGCAGTTACTTTATTGCTTATTTTTTTCCTTTGAGTAAATCATGAACTTTATCACCCTATTAGGGCTCAAAAGGAGAAGAGGGGTTCATGGGCCCTGTTGGCCCTGCAGTAAGTAAATCAAGACGAACAAGATGTCATATATTGTATAAAATTTACATATACATATACTATATACTGTATTTAAGCCATGCTTACTGTTAATAAGAGATTATTCTTCACCAGACATCTGTTACTGCTGATTAGTTGGTTTATTAATTGTAAATCTATTCAGAAAAAGCAACAGAACATGTTCTAATCTTTTAAAGTGTGGTAATTTGAGTCACACTGAGACTGTGATGATCTACAGTACTGTGCTAAAGTTTTAGGCAGGTGTGAAAAAATGCTGTAAACGAAGAACGCTTTCAGAAATGGAAGTGTTAATCATTTATTTTCATCAATCAGCAAAATGCAGTGAATGAACACAAGAGAATCTAAATCAAATCAATATTTGGTGTAACCACCCTTTGCCTTCAAAACAGCATCAATTCTTCTAGGTACACTTGCACACAGTTTTTGAAGGAACTCGGCTGGTAGGTTGTTCCAAACATCTTGGAGAACTAACCACAGATCTTCTGTGGATGTAGCTTCCTCACATCCTTCTGTCGCTTCATGTGATCCAGACACACTGGATGATGTTGAGATCAGGGCTCTGTGGGGCCAGAAGAACTGATGCTGTTTTGAAGGCAAAAGGTAGAAACACCAAATATTGATTTGATTCAGATTTTTCTTTTGTTCACTCACTTTGCATTTTGTAAAATGATAAAAATAAACAATCATTATTTATATTTCTGAAAGCGTTCTTTGTTTACAGCATTTTTTCACACCTGCCTAAAACATTTGCACAGTACTGTATTTCCATAGCTACCCACTTCGTCATAACCAAAATCATCATCTCATTTTTCTTTCAGTAGCTCCCTTTAGGGGTCTCCATGGTTCACCTTCCTCTTTCACACCAATCGCCTGCATGTCCCCTCTCACCACATCTTTTTTCCTTCCTCTTGCCTGACAGCTCCATCCTCAACATCTTTCTCCCCACACACTCTTCATCTCACCTCTGCACATGCTCAAGCCATCTCTTGCTATTCTGGCTTTGTCTCCAAACTATCCAAATGGACCCGTTCCTTCAGAATACTCTTTCCTAATGATGTCCATCCTTGTCACTCCCAGCACAGATCTCAGCATCTTTAACTCTGCCAGTTTCAGCTCTGCTGCCTGGCTTTTCATCAGTGCCGTCATCTCTAACCAATATAACGTTGCTGGTGACATTACTCTCTTGTAAACTTTTCCTTTCCCTCTTGCTCCCTCTTCCCTCTTCCCTTCCCCTTTCCCTCTTGCTTGGCATTACTTGGCATGTCTCCACTTATTCATTGTCCCTTAAAGCTGCTCGCTATTTTCAGTACAGATCACAATGTCACTTGCAAACTTCATGGTCCATGTGGACTCCTGTTTAATCTTTTCTGTTCACCTGTGCACCACATTGCATACAAGAATGTGCTCAGAATTGATCCTTGATGTACCCCCACCTCTGTATTAAATGGATCCGTCAGCCCTGCTGCAGACCTCAGCACTGTCATACTGCCTTTATACATATCCTGTACCACTCATACAATCTCAAAAGTCCTCTATTGGCACCCTGTCAAGTGTGTTCTCTAAAATTCACAGTGCAACTTCTTTTGACCCCTATATTTCTCCATCAACACCATCAGAGCAAACATTGCATCTGTAGTACTCTGTCTCAGCCTGAAACCAGACAGCTGCTCACTAATCATCAACTCTTTTCTTAGCCTAACTTCCTCTACACTAACCCATATCTTCATGCTGTGAGCTTGAAGTTGTATGTGTTATATCTGTTTCCAATCAGGGCCCTATTGGTGTAAGAGGATTTGAAGGGATTCCTGGACCTCCCGGGCCCAAGGTGCGCTCTAAGTACTTTTTGGTGAAAGATACTTTGTCTTTTTTTCTTTTTATTCTATTTTATGATTAGCCGAAGCATGATTTTTTTTTTTTTTTTTTCAGGGGAATGCTGGTAGAGAAGGGAAACGTGGTCCTAGAGGAGAAGTGGTGAGTTATTTTGATATAATGTCCACCATGTAATTTTATTTGTTATCAAAGATTCCAATTAAATGCTACTTCTGGACGGTGTGTGTGTGTGTGTGTGTGTGTGTGCGTGCGTGTGTGTGCGTGTGTGTCTGTGTTTGTGCGTGTGTGTGTGTGTGTGTGTGTGCGTGTGTGTGTGTGTGTGTGTGTGTGTGTGCGTGCGTGTGTGCGTGTGTGCGTGTGTGTGTGTGTGTGTGTGTTTGCGTGTGTGTGTGCGTGTGTGTGTGTGTGTGCGTGTGTGCGCGTGTGTGTGTGTGTTTGCCTGCCTGCCTGTGTGTTCGCAGGGAGCTCCAGGTGCTACAGGAATGGTTGGAGCGCAAGGATTTAATGGCTCAGATGTAAGTAAACACATTAATATCCACTTGATTTCTTTTCGTGTTTTTTTTTAACCATCTGAAACTGCCAGCCTCTCTTCGTATTGTGTATTTCATTATGATGGACTAATAGAAATGGATTAAAAATGACTTTGAACACAAGCTCCTTAAATTAACTTTAATAACAGTTAAGACTTTTTCTATAAATCCTTTAAGTATACAATTTTAGTGCCATTTTTTTAATGGCAACAGTGACTTGCTATGCATTGAAAGCCTTGTAACCACACACTCAGGTGTTCTTGAATAATTTGTGACATAATTATGAAATGATTTACCTTGAAAAGCTCCCACATAAAATCAGTGTATCTTGTTGGACCTAACAGGGTGATGTTGGACCTGCTGGTGCAGCTGGTCGAAAAGGCCCTCAGGTCAGTTTTATTCTTATTGTTGAATAATGTAAGGCTGTTGTTATGACAACTGTACAAAAAACCCATTAACCCATTTGCTTGCTTCGCTTAGGGTCCTGCTGGTATTGTCGGCATCAGAGGTCAGCCTGGTCTGCCAGGCCCACAGGTAATTAACACTGATCATAAATCAGGTTCAGATGAATCCAGATTACAGATAAAGTTTCAGGATGTAATACCTAATAATAATAAAAATAACATTAATCACTCATATGTAGCAGCTCGAAGTGCTTTACAACAGCACAGTTAAGAAATAAAATGAAGAACAAAAAATAGTTTCAAAATAAAGAGCTGAAAAAAGACAGCAAATGAAAGAGAAGAAGAAGTATAATTACTCTTGTAGTACTTTCACCACAAAGTGAGAAGTGTTTGGTTCCCAGCTGGGACGGCATGGGTCCTGACTTTTTGGACTCATTTCTGCATGGATTTCCACTGCGAGCTCCAGTTTGCTCCACTCTTCAGGTGACGAGTGTGTGCATGAGTGTGTTTATTTGTGTGTCTGGCCCGCGATGGACTGGTGACCTGGTGTCTTATGAATGCAAGCCCACCACCTTCAAAGCCTGATTAGAAGCAGTGGCTCAGAATAATGATGGGCTGAAGTTTAGATAACTGAGGGAGACTTTAAACACAACATATTACCTTAACACAATTTTATCTTTCATTAAACTCCCTTTGATCAGTACTGACATTTAGCTCACTGATGCATTTGAGACGTGTAAATTTAGCACCAGTTTTTCAGTATCTTTTCTCTTTCCCAGCATACTTGACACAAGCAGTTAGGAATGCTGGTCAAAAGTGAAAGTGACAACCCTTGTCATTGCAAGGTCACAGCACAGCACAACAAAATTGGACCTCTGCATTTAACCCATGCACTCAAACACCATGCAGCAGTGGGCAGCTATTGAAAGCGCCCGGGGAGCAGTGACGGGGACGGTACCTTGCTCAAGGGTACCTCAGGGCAACCTACTGGTGGGGAATCAAACCTACAATCTTCCGATGCAGGGGCAACTCCCTAACCACTAGGCCACCGCTGCCCCAAACAGTCTGGTCAAACAGATACAACAGAACAAAATGCCACACAATACAGTGCAGAGTCCAGCAAGAATAATGGTCAATCATTTGTGTACAGGTGAACTAATACAACATAAATATAATCGCAGGTGTGATGTTAGACAGCATTCCAACCAGTGGTCAGAATGAACTGTTGTATAAACATCAGTATTTACAGTAGACTGCTTGTGCCTGCATGTTTGAGTGTTTGTATGCAAAATCTTGGAATTGGCTTGGCTTTAGGTCAAGTTCGGGTTAGAGATTTGACTTATACCAGTCTTTCCAAGCTGTGTGTGTGTGTGTGTGTGTGTTTTATTGGCCAGCCAGAGTCAGTACCTTCAGACATTATGATTGCACTCCTGTGGAAGTCTGGCTGGGACAGCAGACAGTCATATTGTTTCAAACTGCAGCCTTTTGGGTTTTGTTAAATCAGAAATTGTGTTCAAATCCACACGGTGTTCTCCGTATCCATGTGTTACATCTTTCCAGATGTCCGCTTTCAATGCAGAGGAGTCACAAAATCTACAGCCGTGTATATCCACCCTGGAAGCAACGTACATACTGAGAGATACTGCGATAACAGTTTTGCGCAGAATCCATTACATTGCAAAAAGTAAAACAGACACAAATTAAATAGAAAATGTTAAAGATGAAGACTGGCCTTAACAGCATTTACAGACAATATTTGTATTCATATCAAATAACATTAAGGCTCCCACATTTCCCCTGCCTCTGTCAGAATCATGGTAATCACAAGATGCCAGCTTGGAAGATGCACATAGATGGCCACCTTAATTCTTCACTTTTACTGGAAATATCCAGAGATGTCTGAGACCCACGCTCACATTTTGGGAGCTTTAACCGTTCAGTGGTGATGAGGTTCGGTAATGGATGGTTCTTTATTTTTTCAGCAGTACAACTACTGTCAGCTGCTGCTTGTGTGCATCATTTCAATCTGTAATCTGTGTGCATTTAACCCTACATAGTCCAACTTTATTTATCATTCTATCCAACCTGCCCTTATTTTTCTAATCATGTTTGCTTTTTTGGCTTCAGCAGCCACATTTAAAGTGCTTGTGTGCACTGATACTTGGCATAAACTGATGCATGCAAATAAACCAACCATAACTTATTTATTTTTAACATATTTGGAGAAAAACTGCGCCATTTAGGCCTTGACGCAAAGACAAAGCTTCCAAATACTAGAAAAAATAAAATTCAATTGCAGCAAGACAAATACTTCAGTTTTTAAATTCTTTGGGGCAGGACTAAAAAAGGAAAAAAAAAAAAAACTCACTCATACTTTTTTTTTTTCTCAGGGACTTCAAGGAATGGACGGTCCGCAGGGTCTTAAAGGGGACACAGTAAGTTGTGATACCAGTACATTGTATACTTCTTATGGGCTTCACAGCCATCAAAATGGACGGGTAGAGATTTAATACGAACGTTTTAACTTGTTGCTGTCCAGACAAAAAGCTGTGTCTCTGAAATGGAAACCTTTTAAGAAGCACGTCAGCTTCAATAGTATGTTATAAAATATTTTAAACAGGAGTTTTTGGATTATTTCTGTTGATCTATCCAGCAAGAAACATTTGTACAATGGAAAGGGCAGTAGGTTGTTTTTAGATTAAAAAATCAAAATGGAAAAAAAAGGTTTTCATTTGGCAGGAATGACATTCTTGCCTTAACGTGGTAAAATTGTAGACCACGATGTTCGAAGTGTGGCCCATTGGTCAGACAGAACTTTAGAATTGGCCTAAAGTTACTCATTTCCTCACTTAATTAGAAAAAAAATGTAATAAACTCTTTTAGTAAGAATATCGAGCAGTTTTATAAAACACATTTTAAGAAACTTTGAAACCCTCAGAAGATTTTGGCACCCTGCCATACACTTTGGTCATACAGCTTGTGCCTAAGTGCATGTTCTGCATCTTCTTTTAGGGAAAGGAAGGTCCAGTGGGCAACAGGGGTCTTCAAGGCATTGAGGGGCCAATGGTAAGAACACGTTTTCTAGGTAACTTGCTTTTATTACAGTGTTCAGTCACAAGTTCACATCAGTACAGAGGGCTGCAGTGTTCTCAGGCTAATTAGTAAACTAGCAGATGAGGAACATGTATGTGGTGTGCATTTCAGGGACAATCTGGCTTTGATACAGTAAAACGCTGCCATTAACTTTTCCCCGAACCATGCAGACACACCAGCTTTTCTCTTCTTTTCTTATCTTGAAGACTCGTCCAAGGACCATGAAAATGGAAATAAGAAAAATGTTTTGGAAATGCCAGCATGTGTCTCTGGAGTCATTTGATTGTTCGCATGTAGAAGAAGATTGTTTGGCAGAGTTTTATAGCTGCCTTCTCTGCTGTGGGTGAGGTCACTGGAGGAGATCCTCAGAAAGTGATCTTCCAGAATACTGTCTTAAATCCTCCTAACTTTTACAAGTAAATGTATGATTTTGATGCAGTGTCTGCATTTCGTTGAGGTTCACTGAGTGTTGTGCTGTGTTCTCACAATGACAAGTTGTCACTTTCACTTCTCGTCACTTATGTTTATAAATTGATAAGGGAATATTTTATGAGATTATGATGTAATATGATGCGATTTTAAAAAAGTGGTGTTGGGGGGGGGGGGGGGGGTTAGAATAAATGATAAGCGCATTTTCTGTTTTGTCCTTTTTTTACAAATGGAAAAGTTAGAAATGTGGTTTCAAACTTGTTACTGACTGAAAAGCAAATTGAAACGAAATTCATTGGGCTGAGTGTAAGAACTGTGTTTTATGGAAGCTCTGGGTTTGTATATCATTATAACTGAGTGTCCTGTATGTATAAAATTACTACACTATGCACAGTATGTATCCACAGGGCTTGGCTGGACATCCAGGTCCGAAGGGCTTTCCGGGTTTAAGGGTAAGAAATCTAAAACTGAATTCTCGGTAATAGAATATTATGCAGAGTTTCCTTTTTGTTATGCTGTGTTTCTAAATTGTTAATCACACAGGGCCGTATGGGGGTGGATGGAGAAAGAGGGAACCCTGGACCCAAAGGAGAAAAAGTAATGACATTTGATTACGTAAATCTTCCAAATTAAAACTAATATCCTGTATTGGGAATAGTCTCATCTAGATGTTTTACCATGATTAGGGTCCACCTGGAGCACCAGGAATTGCGGGACCTCAGGGAGAGGGAGGCCCGCCTGGCCTTGTTGGCTTACCTGGGGTCAGGGGTCAACCAGGTCCCCTAGGTATTCAGGTAAGATTTAGTAACCAGTGCCATTATAAGCAACATGCGTTATGTTTTATGCCTCTCCTTCTTCTGCAAGGCTGACAGCTGCTTTTGCAGACAGATGTAGCCTTGATCCAGGACTAGATCTTAGGCTCTGGGTGATATGAATTTTGTGCAATGTCATTTTAGATATTCAAAATGTTTCAGCTGAGCAGTGCTTTTTTGAATGATTATGATTACCCGGTATCTGTTACTTCAAAGCTTATCAACCTTATGTGATTTTGGTTTTGGAGCCTTAATGTCAGCTAGTTTTTTCAGGCAGCTCTCATTATAGTCAGGTGCTAATATTGTTAGTCTGAAGATAATTCTGTTATTAGGGCTGCTGATGACTTTACAGAAAAAATATCTGTCCAGCATAATATATCATACCAAACAATATACCAAACATCGGCTAAGACAGGCTCTTGGATATGCTGGTAAGACTCTTGGATGAATCTTGGAAATGCTGGCCCATTTTGTAGGTCTGTTATGCTACTAATCCTAAGACTCTGTGTTTAATAAGAACCAGTTACATTATGTAGTTATTGTATGAGGGTTAGGAGTTGAGGTTTGTTGCTATGGTCCAAGGGGTTAATGAATCAGGGATTGCCTAGAAACCACTGTGTTCTGAGATTTCAAGTGATCTTAGCACTTTCTTAGCAGTTCCTGATTGGGGCTGTAACGAAGCATTGACTTCCTAATTTAAGAGTTTTCTTTTCTCACTATTTTCTTTCCTCACCATCAGGGTGAAGACGGCGAAGTAGGTCTCCAGGGAGTGATGGGAAAGGAGGGTCAAAAGGTTGGAGTAGTTTATGACTTCAGGTGGAGCAGTAGAAGGCATATGGAAAATAGCTTGGCATTTCATATTGAAAAGTTTTTCTCAGTTTTTCACATTAAATCTGAACAAATTAAATGCTATTGATTGTCTAAAAGAAAAGAAAAGAAAAGAGGTCAAGCCATTCTCATCAGGAGATGAATATATTGGGGTGAATGATTAAATGGTTATATAAAATGAGTTTTTTAGTATGTTAAATTCAGCAAACGTTAACGTAGTAAATTGCATTCAAGCAGGGTGGTTAGTTTCACTTAGAAAAACAACAATATGTCAATTGACTCAGATGCACAACTTTTTCATATGACTTCGCTTACTCTTTCAGAGAATTTCTCTGGAAACGGAAAGCAAACGTGATTGTTTGTTGCTGTTTTTTTTATTTTAATTTTGCTTTGGTTCTTTTGTGCTCATAAGGGAACTAGGGGCAACCCTGGACACAATGGGAGGACAGGACTCAAAGGACAAAGGGTAAGATGTGCTTTCGGTTTAATTTTGATATAATTCTCGAAAAAGCATTCCAAATGCTTTGAGTGCACAAAAAAACATCTTAACATTAGAGATTTAGATGCTCTTTTTGACATGCTGAGTTGATTTTGAATGAATCATGTCAACAATTTTCCCACTTTCAGGGCCGAACAGGCCAACAAGGGTCACCTGGTATACATGGACAACCGGTATGTTCCTAAACTGAATGGATGATGGCTCAAGATCTGTCCATTTTTGCCGTTTTTGCTGTGTTTTTTGGTATATGTTCTGTGTGTCTTTTGGCAGGGTTTGAGAGGCCTTCCAGGGACAGAGGGACCAGAAGGAAAGCCTGGTACACAGGTTCCCATTTTATAAATTATCAACTCACTTTATTCACGTTCTCTGGGTTTTAGTTTAATAACAAATACAAGCATGGTCACACATTTTCCAAGCTACTGGATTAAACAGGTGTTTTCTACATTTTTCTTGTGCTGTGTTGCTCTCCTCATCTCATTCGTTAGGCAGTCTGGTCTCAAATGCAGATCAGACTAGTATGTCGAAACTAACACTCGGTTATGTCAGGAAACAAAGTGTGGCTCTTGGAACAGCCATGAATGGGACGTTGCTCATATCACATTCCTACTCTTATAACTGTCTGCAGTAACAACATTGCTTATGGCTGTATTGTAAATAGGTGGGCCGAACCACTGTGCTGACTGGGCAGTACTGGGGAAGTATGTCCATAGTTCATAATAATGATGAATTTAAAATAGACGTCGCTTCCATTAATAAACTGTATGGACTGGAGTGTAAACAGTGTTTACTCCATAGCTTGGCACCTTTAACAAAGATGGTATTTTTTGGTAAAACCACAGTAAAATATAAAAGCGTCTTGCTGAATGTGTTTTGCAGGGTGTTCCAGGATCCGTTGGAAGCGCAGGGGATAAAGGACCAGACGTGAGTACTGCTGTGATTGCTTTATTTGTGGTCCTGCAGGACTTTAAATTCCCTGCTGCCCTTGTGTACCACTGTTAACTTTAGTAAAGCTGCTAGTTAAATAAATGAGGTTGTCATCATGAGTCAATATGAGTGACAGGGGAGCATTAAAATGATTTTGACTCTTGTGTCTGTGGCTAGGGCGCATTGACAATCAGTCAAGTGGAATAACACATTGTATGTGTAGTAAATGTCACAAAAAAAAGGGTGACAAGACTGTTAATTAACAAGGCTTTAAACACCCAGTGTTTAGTATTCCTTCTTTTCTTTACAAGAAAAGAAGGAATACTAGATTTTCAGGGGTTTATTAAGTGGACTGTTATAAGACTTGGCTTTATGCTCTGTATCTTCATTCATGCATTCGTGCGTTGAATGGTTTTTGATGATGCAATCTGTGCTTTTATGTTGTGTAAAATATACATTGCAATTTTTATCAAATCTAGGGTTCCAGAGGTTTGGCAGGAGAGCCAGGACAAAGAGGACCCCCTGGATCACCTGTAAATATTGAATAAAATACTTTTCTAGTGCTAATGTGCTAATCAGAGTGTTGCTAATCAGAGTGTTGGTTAAATATATTATGAGTTCTTTAAAAAAATCAGAGGCTCATACTCATTATATATTTAACCAACATTGCCATGACATGACATGAGGAACTGCAATCATTAAAACCTGTAGTAATAGTTTTGAGAATGCACAATAGTTGAGGGGCAGCGGTGGCCTAGTGGTTGGGGAGTCGGCCACAGGATCGGAAGATTGTGGGTTCGAACCCTTTACCAGTAGGTTGCCCTGAGGTACTCTTGAGCAAGGTTCCAGGGTGCTTTCATAGCTGCCCCCTACTGCATGGTGTTTGTGTGCATGGGTTAAATGCAGAGGTCAAATTTCATTGTGGTTCGCTGTGCCATGACAAGAATAGTCACTTTCACTTTGTGAAAGCACTGTAATTATACTTTCTTTACCTGTGGACTACTTAACGATTTATAACAGGTTATGACAACCAACAGCATCCAAGGACAAATAGATTGTTTACCAAGAATCATCAGATAATGTACAAATAATCTAAAATACATAACTAGGCCTATAGAGGACATTCTCTGCTATTGGCTACAGGTCCTTTTTTTATATGAGCACAGTATATAGAAACAGTTCTCGTGATGAAAAAAACATTTTTGTAAGTCCTGTGATTTTAAAATCCAGTTAAAAAAACAAAATTTCATTTAATTTCATTTTCTGCCGCTTGTCCCAAACGGGGTCGCGGGGGAGTGCTGGTGTCCAACCCAGCGCACACAGGGCGAGGACGGGGGACGCACCCTGGACAGGTCGCCAGCCCATCGCAGAAAAACTAAATTCTAACGCAAAATCCATTCTTGTTCTTAATTCAGGGCCTACCAGGGCAATCTGGTACAAATGGTCACCCGGGTCCACCAGGAGAGAGGGTAAGTGTCACGGCTCTATTACCCCTGTATCACTGAAACAGCTGCGTCGCACTCTATATACCTCAGTTACATGTATAATGTATCAGTCTTAAGAATGAGGGTATGTTTGCTCCATCAACAATCATATAGTAGGTTTATTGTTACTGACTTTGGGGGCGTCTGTACCAGAATGAATGGTCCAGCACAGGACCACTGCTCACCTAGAGCACTACAGTTTTTTGGTCCACTATAATAATAATAATAATTTTTAATTATATAGCACCTTTCTCAAACCCAAGGTCACTTTACAGAGCAGAACTTAATTTGAAAACATAACATAATTTGAAACAGAAAGACAGAAAAAAAACAAACAGCAGAATTAGGAAATCAAGAACTGGGAGAAGTGGAATAGCACAGACTGAACAGATATGTTTTTAACTGAGTTTTGAAGAGGGACAGAGGGGACGTTAGGCGCAGGTTTTGAGGGAGGGAGTTCCAGAGTTTAGGGGCAGCAACACTAAATGATCTACCACCCATGGAAGCTTACTATGCATTCAAAAAGCATTTGTTAGAAAACAGTGCCCTTTTGGAGGCATGAGAAGGAGAGCTTTTCTTCCATTAGAGTTAGTTTTAGGCTGAGACACTCTGCAATATAAACTGCACACTAAAATCACCACATATTTCAGAAGCTTATCTTTCTTGGCTATGAATAACTGGGTTTCGGCCTAATCTAATAGCAAGCACGTCGCTCCCAAACTGAGAATAACACTGGCAGCCCCTGCTGCAGAACAGGTATTATTTTTATAGTATTACTAATGAAGAGAAACTAAAATATCATTGGGTGGCTGGGTTCTAATTCTTTTTGAAGATTGTGACTGTACAGAGCTACTCTACAGGCTTTAAAAATGAGGTAGTGCCATAGAGATACTTATCTAAGCAGCAAATACATTTACATTTACGGCATTTAGCAGACGCTCTTATCCAGAGCGACTTCCATGTCCGAATTACAGGGACAGTCCCCCTGGAGACACTCAGGGTTAAGGGTCTTGCTCAGGGACCCAGTGGTGGTGGTGTAGAGGTGGTATTCGAACCTGGGACCTCTTGAGCCATTGGTCCATAGGCAAGTACCCTACCACTAGACCACCCCCATCACCCCCATACACAGATACGCAGATAATGACACTGAGAATGAAATATATTTCTTTAAAGAAGGAGGAGAATCAGCGTTGCTGGGCTTTTTACACTTCAATATCACTGGTAACAACAGTCTAGCAGTTAAAATATTCAGCCAACATTGGTCCTGTGGCCAGATACTGACCACTGATGAAGGACTAGGGGTGATTAATAACACAAATGGTAAATCTATAATGTACCAACAGGGTAGGTACTTTGCATAACATGGCGATTATATTTATGTCAGTAATGGTTTATGTTGTTATATGGTGTAAATAAATAGAATTATAAAGTGCAACAAACTGAAATCTCTCCTTTCAGGGTTTTGCTGGGAAGCCAGGACTGAGGGGACTGCAGGGGCCTGTGGGAATCTATGTACGTAAGCCAACTAAGTCAGTTTTACTGCATGTCTTTCTGCAGTGATGCACTGATTTCTGATCACTAATGGGGAATTAATTATGTGCCTTTTCACACTAATGCTAATGCTACAGTAAAAAGTTTAAAGGCACACAATGAAACTGACATTTATAAATGCCATCGGCTGGATTACCTTGTTAAAATGTCAGCGTTTTATTCACTTTAGTGCAACACCAGCATTGGCATCAACATCACTAGATGTAAAAAAAAAATCAGAAACCAACCTCAGCCCATAATTCCCCTATTCATGTGGCAAAAGAGGGAATATTACCCATAATCTATTTATGTTAATCAGTTGGAATTTTCACCTCCTTTCCTTGTGCCTCAGGGTTATCCAGGAGCTAGAGGCCTGCAAGGACGGCCTGGTCATTTTGGAGAGAGGGTGAGAAAATGTTTGATCATCTAAATTACATCATAGGTTTAATACAGTATTTGTTTACATATGTTTTGTGATGTGACATACTGGATAAATGTGGTTTATCCATTAAGGGTGAAACTGGTTTAAGAGGACCCACTGGAAAGCGTGGAGAAAGGGGAGCACCAGTAAGACAAACTGTTGTTCAGATTCATTCTGATTCATTCTGACAGCACTAATGAGGCTCATGTTAGAGTCATTGATCATAGAAGTGAAGTAATTTAGTTATTTTGATTTTTTAGGGTCGTCCAGGTCCACCAGGTGAGATGGGCCCACCTGGACCACAGGTGTGTAACTTTAAATAGATTTTAATTAAGTCCACAAAAATAAACAGAAAATAAACCTATGTAATGTGATCTGATAGTGGAGCCCATTTTTTAGGGTCGCCAAGGTGACGTAGGACCGGTTGGGATACAAGGACCACCTGTGAGTATCATCATTAGCAGATAATGTTCACTAGCTAGTAAGTTTCTTAGCTGTACCTTGTAGCTCCACTCATCAAGGTCAAAGTCTATTTACAGGTAAAAATAAATAAATCAACACAGGTACAAGAGGTAGGTATTTCTGTCTTTTTGACAGTTTTCTGTTGCTTGGATGAGTGTTCATGAATCAAATATAGCATGGATCACTGATAGCTTAACACAAATGTATTTTCAGGGTCTACCGGGTCTTCCTGGTAATGTTGGCATGCTAGGGAAGCCAGGTCCCCCTGGCAACCCTGGACCTCAAGGACCAAGTGGAAAAGATGGGCCCATTGGATTGCCAGTGAGTGGGTACTACTCATTTTTCTCATCATGCCATCAATGCTACAATTAAAATAAAAGTATATTTATTTATTGCCACACAAAAAATTTTATGTTTTACGGTTTTAAGTCACTATGAACAGTGTCAGTGTTCATGACAACTGAGTTAAAATACTACATTGATTGCCATCATCTTCCTGTTTGTCAGGGGAAGCAAGGAACTGATGGAGTGCTTGGTGCCGCTGGAGAAAAAGGAGATAAGGTAGAAGTGGATTTTAATGAGTATCAGCCCTTTTACAAGGGCTATAATTACCCAAGATAAACCCTTTATTATGGCCAGTGTGTAACTATAATGATAAATGTAAATGAATATTCTTAAGGAGACATGGAACTATGCTTTTTCTCAGGGAGTTCCAGGACCTCCTGGTGATGCAGGTTCTACCGGATTAAACGGACCCCAGGTTAGTTCAGTGTATTATAAATAAATGTCCTTTTAAACATTCAAACTGTGTTTCATA
Source organism: Hepsetus odoe (assembly GCA_017165825.1). Classification (NCBI taxonomy): domain Eukaryota; kingdom Metazoa; phylum Chordata; class Actinopteri; order Characiformes; family Hepsetidae; genus Hepsetus; species Hepsetus odoe. Next base: position 17,568,149 of record CM029390.1, read on the forward strand.
TTTACAAAAATAGTTAAAGTAAACAGTTACTGATTTTAAGAGAGCGCTATGTCTGTTCCTCCTTTATTTATTTCTATGTTTATTGCAGAAAAGCAAAAAATCTCAGGAAATGGTGATACAGATTTATCAGGTTTTATCTCCTTTCAATAGGGTTATCCAGGTCCACGTGGGTTAGAAGGACTACCAGGCAGAAAAGGAGAACATGTAAGTTATTCAGAGTAATATATTTTTTTATTGGGAACAAATTTAAACATTATTCCTAAAAGTAAAATGCATTTGAAAGATTAAACCATAAAACATGAATGTTCCATAACATTTACTCAGGCCACATGTATTGTATTATATATATGATATATTGTATATAATGCTGTACTACTTTTTACAGATGCTCAACTATGAATTTAAATGCGAATGTTATCTGTAGAGTTTATGTATTTAGTTCCTTTTAGATAATTGACAATACAATTTGTAATTTGACCACAGGCATATATAATCATATACAGTATATCAACAGCTCCTTGTATGTTCTTCTTCGTCTTTCGGCTGCTCTCATTTAGAGGTCACCACAGTGGATCATCCGTTGCCATTTCTTCCTGTCCTCTGCATCTTCCTCCTTTAAACCGACCACCTGCATGTCATCTCTCACCACGTCCATAAACCTCCTCTATGGTTTTTTTCTTTTCCTCTTTCCTGGCAGCACAATCCTCAAGATCCTCCTCCCAATTTAAAGCTCATCTCTCCTGTGTACATGTCCAAACCAACACAACCTTTGCTTCTCTAATTTCATTTCCAAAACATCTAACCTGAGCTGTCCCTCTAATATACTCATTTCTAATCCTGTCCATCCTCCTCACACCCAATGAAGCTCAGCTTCTTTAACTCTGACACCTCCAGCTCCGCCTCCTGCCTTTTCATTAATGCCACCATCTCCAACCCATACAACATAGCTGGTCTCACAACTGTCCTGTAAACCTTCCCTTTTACTCTTGCTGGTACCCATCTGTCACAAATCACTCCAGCCACTCTTCTCCACCCATTCCAACCTGCCTGCACTCTCTTCTTCACCTCTCTTCCACACTCGCCATTACTCTGAACTGTTGATCCCAAGTAACTCTCCATGTATGTTGAGCTTTGATATTTATTGTAGGGTTCAGCAGGAGCTATTGGAAAACCTGGATCAGTTGGACCTCCAGGAGAACCAGGGCTGCAAGGCTTTCCAGGAGCACAAGGAGAGAGAGGACAAAGAGGCAAAGAGGTCATGAAGTATTAAATATTGCCGTCTTGTGGTCATTGTTATAAAGAGGAAGAAATGGAAAGAAACAGACTCAGCTTGATAATATTAGGCCTGAATCCATTTGGACGCTGCAGTTACATTTTTATACTTTTTCACAGGAAGAATTTGAACAGTGAATTAATCATTTAAAATGACTTTATATTTAGGGAGCAGCAGGTCTTGTTGGCAGCACTGGGGACTCAGGCCCTAAGGGACGGAAGGTACAGCATGTTTTGAGAATACTTTGTCCTTTGTTCAGGTTCTGTTGTTTACAGTCTATTAAAAGGGAAATGTATTTTTAGGGTGACACTGGCCTGCAGGGAAACCCGGGGCGCATGGGGCCTCCAGGAATATTTGGGAACCAAGGAGAAAAGGGTCCAAAAGGCAGTAAGGGCTACATCGGACTGATTGTGAGTTCTCACTTCTTTGCCTCATTATTTTATGATGCCAGTTCATACCTAGTTCCTGTTTAAATGTGATACTCTTTGTGCTCGTGTTGTATTTTCCAGGGTCAGAATGGGCTAATGGGGAAGACTGGCCCACCAGGCCTGATGGGGCTAGAGGTATTGTCATATTACTGAAAAGTTGAGACTTTATTCAATTGGAGAACCTTTTTTTAGACTGGAATTTGCTTTTAGCTTGCAATTGCATACTTAAAGGTGTAAAATGAGTGTATTTTATTAATCACAGGGTTTGATAGGACCACGAGGAGGGCTTGGGGTGGACGGACAACCAGGGCCAAAGGTAGTTCATTTCTTTAACTCCTGTTCCTCTGATTTCTTTTAAATGAAAAAAGTATTGTTAAAAATACAAATCCTAAATCATCCATTTTCAGCATTTGATCTGGTATGTTTTTTTTTTTTTTTAGGGGTATGCTGGATTTAGTGGGCTTATAGGCTTCCATGGAGAACTAGGTGAACCGGTAAATAACCTGCATGTTTCCTACTAAACAAAATGGTGAAATGTGTACAGAAACTAGAATTGTGATAATACACCCACAGAAACACCCATTTAGAAATGTTGGGATGAACATTGTTATTCTTCAACAAAACCTGAACTCTGTTAATATCTGGTCAACAGATTAGCTTGTAATGCATTTTTAGTAATAGCCCTGGTATTAAAGTCTTCAAGTCAGTAGACCTGTATGAGTCTTTTTACTTTTACTTTTGCTTGTCTAAAGGGAGAACCTGGACAAAGAGGACAAAAGGGGGAGATGGGGAAGCCTGGACCACAGGTCAGGAAAGAAAGGTCTCACTAAAAAGGATCATGTTCTCCAACTGTCCTCTATCATAAGCTGACAGTGCACCTGTTTTAGGGAGCTGTGGGCTCTAGAGGTCCTGAAGGCTTGATAGGCCCTAAAGGCTTACCAGGAATACAGGGACGGAAAGGTGACCTTGGCAAGACAGGACCTCCAGGAGAGACGGTAAGTCAAAAAGAAATGCTATATATCATCCGCAATGTGCCACAAATGAACCAGATGTTGTTGTTTTGATGTTTCTTGGCCAGGGGCCAGATGGATTTCCAGGAATCAAAGGCCCCCCTGGACTTCGAGGATTACAGGTATAGTCTTCTGATCCTGAGTGCATTTTCCACCTCAAGCTCAGCATTGTATGAAGGACGGCCACTAATAAATGTGTCATGTTACACCATATGCAGGGACTTCAAGGAGAACTGGGACCTGACGGGCTTGTGGGTCCTCCTGGACCACAGGTAAGCTCTTTTTTTGTGTTACAGTTTTAGCTATTTCTTGTAGAAATATTGTAATTTGTTATAATACTTAATAATATGCTTACTTGAAAAGTATTGGAACTGGTAGATGAACAGACAGACAGAGAGATAAACTTTTTTACTTAGAATAATAAAGAATAAATATTTTATTCTTTGAAATCTAAAAACATTCATAAATTCATAAATGTAAAAATGTAATAACACGTCTTGTTTTGAGGTATTCATAGGTTGTCTTTAATAAAAGGTTGGTTTGGATGTAAGAGGTGTTTCATTTCTTGTCTCAATATCCACCCTCTTCTCTTCTGTTTTCATCTTCACTGATTCAGCGACATCGGCTTCCAGGATTGTTTTTACCAGTAGAATCATTGCTTCCCTCTGTCCCTATAACACTTCCTGTCCCAACAGCTATTAAACAACCCCAAACTATCACAGATTCACCTTCATGCGTGGCAGCTGGCAAAGTGTTTTTATAGCTTTATTTGTAGTGATGCATATTCTTTTTGTAAAACATGAATGGCTGAATTTTTGCAGGCAACTGCATGACTTGACTTGAGGTACAGATAGAACATAGATCCATCCATCTTTTGCCAAACTGCTTACCAGTCCTTCACCCCTCATAAGCTGGAGCTTATCCCAGTGCAACCAGTTAAAAAGATGGAGAAACATCCTGGACAGGTCATGTGATAACATAGTGTTAAAGAAAGGTTTTGGAACATTTACCCCCAGTCTAGTCATTCAGCAAACAAAGTACATGCTGTGTTCCAGCCAGGAGATTATTGTGGCCTTATTGGTTCTTATAAACTGCTTTTGAGTGATTGTCCTGTTGCAAGGTTACAAGCCATGTGAGTTGTGAATGTGAAATGTTTGGTGCTATACATTTCATAATTCTTACGGTTGTTACATCACCAGAAAAGAGAAACGAGTCCCTTTGTAGCCATGTTTGCTCATTCCATGTTTCATTGGTGATATGTTTAATTTTATTATGAGCAATTTATATTTTATAATTTATACCATTGGACAGTGAATTGTGGGAAGATTTTATGTGGCCTTTAAAAAACCACCCTGATTCCTGTCTAGTTCAGGCAGTATAAATGTAAAACCGTTGCATTATAAATAAATTTAAAACTCACTCTGTTGAATTTAAAATGTGATTGAAGAGCAAAGAGACAAAATAATAACATCCAAAAGTCCAGCAGTGGCCTAGCAGTTGGGAGTCGGCCACAGGATCGGAAGATTGTGGATTCAAACCCCTTACCAGTAGGTTGCCCTGAGGTACCCTTGAGCAAGGTACCGTCCCCGTCACTGCTCCCCGGGTGCTTTCATAGCTACCCCCTGCTGCACGGTGTTTGCATGGGTTAAATGCACTGTTCCAATTTTGTTGTGCTTCTCTGTGTGCTTTGCTGTGACCTCGCAATGACAAGAATAGTCACTTTCACTTACTAGGTTGTAATAAACCCAGCCTGTATGCATGTTCTTAGTCACTTATTGTTGTCATGGTTCTTTTTTCAGGGTTCAAAGGGCAGATCTGCTGCTGAGGGACGAGAGGGCCAGAAAGGTCAGAAGGTCAGGCCTTCTCATCTATTATTGTCCAATGGGGAGCCTGCCCTTCAGTTCATTTATTCAAACATGGTAGTTGAAAACTCCCGATGTGCATTCACATGTCCATACCTCTTTGTTTTTTTAGGGAAAGGATGGTCGAGATGGGCAACCTGGAATGACTGGGAATGCTGGCAGGAGGGTGAGAAAAGCCAGATTGTTTAATTCAATGATGAATTAGTACTAAACCTGCTCTTGAATTAGTATAGCAGAAATAATCAGTCATACTGTTTCATTCCCAGGGCAAAAGAGGGAAAGCTGGACAGAGAGGATTGAGAGGGGTCAGAGGAGAGAAGGTGAACACTCTTATATCTCATTTGATCCTGATGGTATTAACTTATACTATTGTTTGCTTTTTTTAGTGATAACACAGAGAACCATTCCTTGATTTCAAGTTTTGGCTGATTTAGCTGATTTGGTTTCCACAGGGCCAACCAGGGCCTGTGGGACAGAATGGACCACCAGGGAGACAAGGCTCATATGTAAGTGAATTTAATCTTCTCTCTCACATGAAATCATTATCACAAATATGGATTTCCCTTTTCTGGCCAGCTGCATGATCTGATTCATTATTTATTTTATTACTTTATGTGTATTGAACAAAACAGCTCAAACATCACTAGTCCTGCACTTCTTTCCTCTTCTGTAGGGATTACCTGGCACTGAGGGAGAAAAAGGTGTTAAGGGTGAACAAGGGCCTCAGGTTCGATGTGATTTGAGAGTCATCCTACATTTCATTTCCTGCATCGCTCTGACAGTTAAAGAGCCAATGCTTAACTGCTGGTACTGTAACCACAGCTACATGGCTGTTGCTCTCTGCGGTGGTGCCAAGATAGTCTTGAGAGTGCAATTTTCAGGTTTTAACACTAGAAAACCCTCAAATGATGATGTATCTTAAAGGTTGCAAGGAACTTTTTATCAACATTTTTTATCACCAGCTGGCTATTGCCAGCAGTTTAAGTTTTTTATTAACTATTAAATATTATATTGAAAGCTGGTTTACACTGGCATGTCCCTTTAATGCTCCATTTTCCATTTGCAGGGTGAGAAAGGGGACATGGGTCCACCTGGTCCACGTGGGAGCTATGGGGTGAAGGTACTTTAAGTCTAAAGCCATTTAGCAAACAGTCTAAAGCCATTTAGCCAAAAGTCCAATTTAAACAACTTTGCCTTTATTCTAAATGTAGACAATCAGCCAAGACATGTTTTATGTTGGTTTGTTAGTTTTGTACTAGAACTATTAGTGAATAGAAGCTTACCATGCCTAAATCATGCACTGGCTTCAAATATAAGTATGTCACAACTAAGAACAGCAAGAATTGAGTAAAACTGTTCTTAACGGAGTCTTTTATTAACTTCAGGGGGAACAAGGCCTTGTTGGACCGACTGGCAAACATGGCACAAAAGGAGAGCAGGTGAAATGCTTAATGGCTCCTGTCATTAAAGTTGAATGGGACGAACAATAGTTAATCAAAGGGAGGCTGATTAATTGCTCTTTTTTGTTTCAGGGAGATATCGGTCCTACAGGGCCACCGGGGAGACCAGGCCTACCAGGCATGCCTGTAAGCTCATTTGGTTTCTTAAAAAATTCTGTTAATGTAAAACAATTTTCACTTGCTCATTAGCATAAAGTCCCATTTATCTGAATCATCTTAAAACCAGTAATCAGCTTGCAGAGGGGTTCTCAGAGGGTCTTTAATGTGCTACTAATGTAATCTTAATGAAGTCTCCAAAGTACTCAGAGAGGAAAATTAGCATCCTTAAAGTGCAGCTCATGCACTCGGTGAACACTCAGCATACAGTGACTGTTAATCCTGTTTTTTTTTTTTTTCTGTTCTCCACAGGGGTTATTTGGAGAAAAGGTCTGAAACATTTATTCAAACACATGCTGCTACCTTAGTTTTGCTTCAGGAAATGGAATTTGCATATTCTTTTTTTGTAACCGCAAGCAACAAGTTCAATAACAAATCATTCTGTTGTCAAATTGTGTTTTCAGGGCCTGAAGGGATATCCAGGGATTCATGGACCTGTTGGTCTGAGAGGACCTCCTGTAAGCATAACATCTTTTGTTTCAATCGCTACAATAGAGACATTTGGGGAGGTTTGCTGTACTGACAATATGATGTCTGCTGCAGGGGCAACCAGGTCCTCCAGGGGCGCCGGGATTATCTCTTAATCTCACAATGACCGAGCTAAAGGCAAGTAACACGCTTTTATGAGTAAATAATTGTCCAAGTTTAGATAATTGCTTGACCATCTATTTCTCCTCCTGCAAATCAGGAACTCGTGTATCAGTCAGACATGCCCAACTACCCGCTCATTAGGACTCTATTGGACTCCCTTCAGCAAGACCTGCGGCTCTTCATAGATCCACCAGATGGGACTAAAGAGCATCCAGCGACAACCTGCTTTGAGCTCATGATGTGCCATCCAAACTACACCGATGGTAGGAGCTATGTTTAAATACACAAGCTTACCTCACAGACTGTGAAGTAGAATTACTGACACTAGTCTTCTTTAGGGAAACTACAGCATACATTAAAGCAATGTTTCCATGCATTCTAGATAATATACCACTATTGTGGGGTGTTGTTAGGCATACAATGTGCAGTGTGATTGAATAGACGTAGAGATCTGTCAAGGATCACAATTTATTTAAGCAAAGAGAGCATCGTTTTTATGTAATATCTTATTTATGAATCACATGATTGTATTATGCTGTTAGTGTCATCAAATCAAAGAGGTGGCCTAGTGGTTAGGGAGTCAGCCCCAGATCGGAATATTGTGGGTTTGATTCCCTCACCATTACGTTGCCCTGAGGTACCCTTGAGCATGGTACTGTCCCCATCACTGCTCCCTGGGCACTTTCAATTGTTGCCCCCTTGCTGCAATTGTGTGTATGGGTGAAACTCAGTGGTTGAATTTCGTTGTGTTGTGCTGTGCTGCGTTTCACATTGAAAAGGGTAGTCGCTTTCACTTTAAAGTGAAGTCAAGGTCAAATCAAATAGGCCTTACAAGCTACCTGAACTACCAGCAGTGTTAGATTGCAGTGGAATCAGCCATTCAGTGATCCAGTGTTGATTTGTGAAGGATGGGAGTATTTTGCAGGCAGAAAATCACTCCATGTCTGCTCCATATCCTAGATATGCTACTGCAAATATGAGAACAGTCCTAACCATGTTTCAGCCACTTAACAGAAAAAGAAAACAGCAGTGGCAGCACAATACTTCTTATCCTATAAGCCAATTTTTAGGCAATCACAACTACAAACGTTCTGCTTCATGAGAATCTTTATATATGAACTTCTCTCCCATCTCCATCGTGGAAAATGACAAGTTGCTGTGACATTTAACATGTGTTTATCTCAGGAATGTATTACATCGATCCAAACCAAGGCAACCCTGCAGATGCTCTTCTGGTCTATTGCAGCTTCAGTTTAGGTGGTCAGACATGTCTTTCTCCTCTTCAGCCGCAGGTAAAACTCCTGGAGGAACATTTCTCAGCTCTTTCTGATACTCAAAGGTTGTTGTGACCTTCTGTACTGAGTTGTTTAATGTAAGTCCATGTGCTGCAGGTACTGATGAAAGCATGGCTGAAAGACTCAAAGTCAGACTCTTTCACCTGGCTGAGTACCATGGACGGAGGCTTTCAGGTATACAGCACCCAGCAGTAAAAGCAGTATCACAGAATCTTTAATCAGCTGGAGCTCTTTTTCATTCCACTTTCTCCTCTGAAGTTTAATTACACAGAAATCAGCGTGGTGCAGATGAGGTTTTTGCGGCTGAACAGCAGGCTGGTCACGCAGAACATCACTTTCTCCTGCCAGCAGATGAGCAAGCAGGGCTTAAGCGAGAGAGAAATCAAATTCCTTGCAGACTCACGGAGACAGAGCTTCTTAGGGGCGTTACGAGATTGTGTGGTACGGTCATTTCCGATTAGTTGTTTTGTTCAGTTTTGACTCTGTTAAAATAGTACTTGCTCATTTCATGTGTTGGGGTTATATCTGGACAGGGATTGATTATCTATATAGATGCGCAGGCTCTGGAGCTGCACAGTATATCGTCTGTTCATTCTTGCAATATTGGACGCAGCAATACCGATACAGCAAATCCTGCAATATGCAATGAGCATTGTTTAATTCACCAAATTTTCCAACCTCTGTTTATCCCTTACAATTAAACAGACTTTATTGTGGCTTATTGACGTGTATGTAAATGTGTTGTTTTTGTGAAATAACGATAACAGTGAGTTAAAAATGGGCTCTTGTTGTAAGTAATGTAAGTTAATCCACCTTTCCAGCCAAAATGTGTTGCTCCATCGCAATAAATGAAGGCTAATCATGAAGGATGTGGTTGTGCATACAATGCATATTTTTAAATTTAAGGAAATGAACAGCATCACGAAACATCTGCAACTGAATGCCCAGAAAAAAACTGCACATTAGTAGAGATACACTATTAACAAAAGTTTATGTTTGAACCTTTTTGTATGTCTGAAGGTCACACAACAAACTTTCTATAAACCAAAGTTGCTTTATAAATAACATTATCTGCAATTTGATGGACTTCATTGGCATTTTATGTAATTTACCTACAAACAGTTTTCTTCTTTTTCTTTCGGCTGCTCACGTTTAGGGGTCGCCACAGCAGATAATCCATTTCCATTTCTTCCTGTCCTCTGCATCTTCCTCCTTCAAACCGACCACCTGCATGTCCTCTCTCACCACATCCATAAACCTCCTCTTTGGTCTTCCTCTTTTCTTCTTTCTTGGCAGCTCCGTCTTCAACATCCTCCTCCCAATATAATCCTCGTCTCTCCTCTGGACATGTCCAAACCAACGCAACTTTGCTTCTCTAACTTTGTCTCCAAGGCGTCCAACCTGAGCTGTCCCTCTAATATACTCATTTCTAATCCTGTCCATCCTCGTCACACCCAACAAAAATCTCAGCACCTTTAACTCTGACACCTCCAGCTCCGCCTCCTGCCTTTTTGTCATTGCCACCGTCTCCAACCCATACAACATAGCTGGTCTCACAACTGTCCTGTAAACCTTCCCTTTTACTCTAGCTGGTACGCGTCTGTCACAAATCACTCCAGCCACTCTTCTCCACCCATTCCAACCAGCCTGCACTCTCTTCTTCACCTACAAAACAATAATGTATTTAAATAGTTAATCAAATAAAGTTCCATTAGAAGTGCAATTTCAAGGTATTTAGCAGTGAGTCATGCATAATTATGTCATGGCAATTTGGTACAGGTGTATCAGCAGCCTTCAAAACAGCGCATTAAATCAGACAACGTGGAAGTAAAAAACTGGCTGAGTGTAAAATCTGCATATAAAATGGAAACACAAATCAGCATGTGCTCCAGATACAACTCTCATGGAATGAGCAGGTCTGTGTGTTGCTTCTTTATCTTTATGTTGCTCATTAATGGTCATTTTTATTGCAGCCGGTGGACAAGCTAGATACAGGCCCTCAGGAGTCCATGTTCCAGTTTGAAACTGAAGACCTGGACCTTTTGCCGATCAGAGACTTGGCATTGTTTGGTCAATCTGAAATCTCTGAAGCCTTTGGATTTACAATCGGGCCTGTGTGTTTCAGCTAGAGGTCTGCACAACACTTTCCTCCAAATACCCACTTACCTTATAGACTGCTGACTGCAGAGGTGGTTTTAATTGGTCGCTTGTTAAGCACAGCAGGACTCGCAGGCGGGAGGAGAGAGGCAATTCTTCAAGATCACACTTAATGGGCTTTCCTTTTTTTCTGTCAAGAAGGAAAAGAAGAATGAAGCAGCCCCACCGTCTATCTCTCTCTTTTTTTTTTTAGTTTTTTTTTTTTAAAGAAGCCAATCGACTTGTTGCCCAGTGGTAATGTTCCTCTGCTGCACACATTTTAGAAAGGAACTGTTGTGTCTTGTATATTGTTTACAATGCTTTTTTTTTTTCAACCAATGCTTATTATTTATGTATTGTTGATATAGTGGTACCATCATTCAGGTTTCTCGCAAAGCTGTTGATACTGTACACACACTATGCTCATAGATGCACTCTCATTTCAGGTTATCACAAGTTAAGACCAAACACACTGTGATCTCAATGGCATCCTCATCCCAGATGTTGTTAAACAGCAAAGCCTCAAATGAAAGGCACAGCAGTTGATCTAAAATGGAAGGATAATATAGTATCATTCAAATGTGTTATATCTATTAAATATTACAGTCAGCACATACTGATTTCACTCAGTAACATGTAAGTAAAACAAACGAGAAATAATATATCAGGTTCATGAATAGTCCAGAAGTTCCCTTTATATGGATTCAGCTACCTATCACAAACTGCAGATGTGGTTGCACAGCTGGCTGACAAATGCTGCTGTTTAATGCGGTGCTTTTTGTTCAGGTCCTTTTCTTTCCAGAACTGTATAAAGAGGTTCATAATGTTCATGATGTGTTAATTTATAACATGCTGGTCATTAAGTTAATGGCATTATGAAAAGACATATTTTTTATTTCCTGTTCAATATTCCTTGATGCAATAAAGAGTTCTGCCAGTTATGATGAAGTCTTTCTTAAAGAAAATAAATATAGTTTTCAGTTAAAGACTTAAAAACTCAGTTAAAGGCTGAATAATGTGCATTTCAAAAATCTTCAGTGTTTTCTTCAAAGGTAGTCTCTGTAGTCGATGAATTCTTTGTTTGTTTGTTTACCTATACAGAAAATGTCCAAATGGTCAGTGACAATCCTCCAAAATGTACATAGTGGAATATCAGCATGATTTTTATCGCTTTTCGTAACAAAGAGATGGGTTTTAACTGTAGCTCATTGTTAGAACACATGTTTTGCATGCAAGAGGTCCAGGGATCAATCATCTGCATCTCCATTTCTAGGGCAGCAGTGGCCTAGTGGTTTTGGAGTTGGACCCAGGATCAGAAGGTTGTGGGTTCAAAGGTACCCTTGAGTAAGATACTGTCCCCATCACTGCTCTCCAGGCACTTTTAAATAGCTGCCCCCTGCTGCATGGTGTGCATGGGTGAAATGCAGATGTTGCATGATGTTGTGTAATGTGTAAAGACAAAAGACAAATGAAAAATAGTCACTTTCACTTCACATCTGTCTAGCGGCACTCCTGTCCTCTTAGCTGTCCCATCTGAGAAGGTGCTTGGGTCACATCAAGAGATATAAAGAGGTATAAAGAGATGTTCAGTGGTCCAATTTATTCCTACACTAATTCCACAGCATACAATTATACCAAACCTTCATACCAAGAAGTCGGGTTATAACTATACATAGAATATACCTACTATAAACTATTTTATATTACTCTTCAGTTTTTGCAATGTTTTTAGAGGTATGTAGGGGTTGCATAACAAGCATCTTTTGGGTGCGACTAAAAGAAAGCAAAAGTCCAACAGCTGGTGGAGTCTTTCAGCGTGAATCAGCCTGAACACTGTATGAAGCGATCAACCTTAACGCTTACATGCTGTTTGTATTTCATGGCTTCACAGTTTGTCCAAGAAACGGTGCATCATCCATCCATCCATCCATCCATTATCTGCCGCTTGTCCCAAACGGGGTCGCGGGGGAGTGCTGGTGTCCAACCCAGCGCACACAGGGCGAGGACGGGGGACGCACCCCGGACAGGTCGCCAGCCCATCGCAGGGAGGAGCGGGACGGGGATGGCACCTTGCTCAAGGGTACCTCAGGGCAACCCATTGGGAAGGGGTTCAAACCCCCGATCCTCCGATCATGTGGCCGACACCCTAACCACTAGGCCACCGCTGCCCCCCCACGGCGCATTATATGCATCTAAATTGAACTTTGCATCTATTAAGAATCGATAAACAACCCATCTGACGTTAACAAATGGATGAGTAATCCTTCATAAACAGAGCAGGGAAAGGTTCTACAACAACCACTGGAGAAAAACATCAGACCAGATCGATCTAAGGTTTGTTGCTGCCATAACCTCAGTCACGCTCAGGTACCTTTATATTCTACACCCTCAACCCGCCTATTGAGTTTGGTTTTAATCTTAGCTCAGAATAAAGGGATTCTTATTTAGTTGTAGTTTATTGTGTCCCAGGTGCTTTGGGGTGCAGATCTCATATTTGTGACCTTTGTATGACCTCTGTCCCTCATGTGCACCATATAAGATCACTGCTATGTCGTCTATTTCACTGTTTTGGGATTCCCCATGACTGTTTCAAGAGTATCAGTGACAGTGGCCTCGTGAAACGCTGTACCATACAAAAAAAAATAAAAATGAAATTAAAAAAAATTAATCCAAGCATGGCATGAACAGTTTTATGATTCCCGCAAATTAATTTCTGGTGGATCTAAAATCTATCTCAGTACATACAGAAAAGCCACAATTTACACAAATGTGTAGCACCTGTCAAACAGTATGAAACTTAACATTTAAAAGTTGTGTATTTTGGGTCTCTTTAGGAAAAGTCATCAAATTTCAGGCTAAATGAATGATATTTCTGAGATTTTTACTGTCGAATATGTCGAACTGGAACAGTGAGGGTTAATTATATGAGTATATGTGATGGCACCTTGAGTTAAGATGGCATGGCTGTAATATTTAACATTTCAACAAAACAAGACTTACATACAAAAAAAAATCAACAAATAATCAAGAATACAAATTTTCGAAAGTCTGTGTGTGACTGTACTGAAGTGTGTTTACATAGATGTGCAATTCCACCTAAACATTCCTAATTATGCTAATATATGTAAATATGCAAATTGCACATTTTGGTACATTTGAACATGGATTTATTGCGTAAATATATTCTTCAAATCTCTCTCTCTCTTACACACACACACACACATATACAGTACTGTGCAAAAGTTTGTGAAAAAATGCTGTAAACAAAGAACGCTTTCAGAAATAGAAATAATGATTGTTTATTTTGATCAGTTTACAAAATGCAAAGTGAGCGAACAAAAGAAAAATCTAAATCAGATCAATATTTGGTGTTTCTACCTTTTGCCTTCAAACCAGCATCAGTTCTTCTGGGTACACTTGCACAAAGTCAGGGATTCTGTAGGATTATAGTCGGTGTCTGATCAACCAGTTCTACCAAACAGGTACTGATGATCATCAATGTCACACGGAGGAGAAACACAGTCATGTTTGGAACAACCGACCAGCCGAGTTCCTTCAGAAACTGTGTGCAAGTGTACCTAGAAGAACTGATGCTGTTCTAAAGGCAAAGGGTGGTCACACCGAATATTGATTTGATTTAGATTCTCTTTTGTTCATTCACTGCATTTTGTTGATTGATGAAAATAAACGATTAACACTTCCACACCTGCTTTTTTTCACACCTGCTGAAAACTTTTGCACAGTACTGTATATACCTATATATATATATATATATATTATATGAAAAAGAATATGTACAGGGGTCACCAGGGTATTATATAGTGAAAGTGACTATTCTTGTCATTGTGAGGTCACAGCACACAGCGAAGCACAACGAAACTGGACCTCTGTATTTAACCCATGCAAACACCGTGCAGCAGGGGACAGCTATGAAAGTGCCCGGGGAGCAGTGACGGGGACAGTACCTTGCTCAAGGGTACCTCAGGGAAACCTACTGGTAAGGGGTTTGAACCCACAATCCTCCAATCCTGTAGCCAACTCCCAACCACTAGTACACCGCTGCTCCATATAATAATAATAATAATAATAATAATAATAATAATAATAATAATAATAATAATAATAATAATAATAATAATAATAATAATAATAATAATAATAATAGCAGCAGCAACATTTGAAATATGACAAAATGGAAAATTATTACACTTTGATTAAATTCTATATTATTATTATTATTATTACTATTAATACTACTACTACTAATAATAATAATAATGATTATAATCTCCAGATATGAAATGTGATATATGCAGATGGATATTGAGGATCGCGCTCAGGAAATGTTGATGTTGATGTGAAGTGTGGTCCACGTCGCCCAGCCCTGAGTGCTGAGATCCTTCAGCCTATGGAGGAGCAGGACGCTGCTGTGGGAGTTCTCTCGGATCAGGAGCAGCAGAGCAGCCGCTCCTCCGGCAGCGCGTCCTCCCGACAGCCTGCTCTCCGGCCGGAGCTGCTTTCTTCTACTTTTATCCGCGCTTAAGACACGTCAGCCTATCAACTGACTTGTGGACACACCGCTGCTGGATTCGTGTTGCTCTTTCTTCCTTCAGTTTAAAGAAATGCCTCTTGGAGAGCGCGCCCTGCTTTAGAGTCATGATCCTGGGCGCTGTTGGCTCGGAGCGGAGGAGGAGAAGGCCCTCGTCATGCCGCGGACTCGCGTGAAACCCTGAGCCGAACGAGCTGCGCGCCACGCGGCTGGCCGCCGGAAGGAACAGCGTGGAAACAGGTGAAGCGATTTATCTAACAATTTAGTCTTTTTTGTTTGTGAAAAGACCCACAGCTTGGGTTTTGAGTGCCTTATCTCCTCTCCAAAACTTAAACAACAACTCTGTGTTGTTTTAATATCACTTTTTAGAAATAAGGCTGGCCAAAAAGCCTTTTATTTGACTTTTCCTGTGTGAAAACTTGTAAACAAAGCTAACGCCCAGAGTGGCACTGACACGGGTTAAGATAACAGTAGTGTCTCGTTTTTTTGTTTGTTTTTTAGCTTACTTTTGAGTTAAAACGTGGTTTCGTGTTGAACTTTGTGAGCCACAGTTGTCAAAACAGCCCAGTCCGTGTGTTTTTTTTGTTTTTTTTCTCAGCCCCAAGTATCAGTTCCTCATATTTGACTTGTGCACCTTAAGAGGGACTGTGGAAACACTTCGGCTTAGGTTTAGCTGTCTTATTTGGACTTGTTTCACAGAAGAGACTTTTCTGGATAGGAGCGATGTTCATCATTGTGATCTGGAGGAGATCTGCTGATTGTAATCCAGGTTTAATGCTTTAATCACAGCTGGCCTGCCTGATGCACCAGTTTATCACTCCAGAGAAATCAGGCCAGCCACTGTGCACTCAAACTGACCAAATGTGGGTGTAGATCATCACTGTCCTCATTCTGCTTTGCTTACAGCCCTGTATGTGTTCATAGCATTGTCTATGTTCATTCTGAGAGGAGAGAGAGAGAGACATGCTCCCGCCGTCAAAAAAAGACTTCGTATCTCTGAATGTCACTGGGAGCGCAGGCTACACCAACGGCAAGCAGCGCAGGCAGTCATGCTGGCGGGTGAGATTTGGTCCTCCATCCTTGTGATTGTGTTCAAACAGGCCAGAAATGTCATGTATATCCAAAAGTTTGTAGATCTCCCCTGTTGTTGTAGTAAAGGACTCTTTTTCACTTCATTTTGGAGCTTTGCTGAGTATTTGACTACATTCACTCAAAAGAGCATCAAGCAGTGATGTTGGATGTTCGGTTTTTATCCCAAATGCTGGTCCAGCCCAATGCTGGGAAGGCTTCTCACTACCTTAGCCAAGCTTGACCTTGGGCAGGGTTACCTTAGGCTCATGGATGGCTGCTCTAGGGAGTCCCATTTGAAGACAGTGTTTTTCCATGAAGATGGAACACCTGTGTCAGCAATGGGTGGACCTTGAAGTAGCTTACAGTGAAAGTGAAGTTAAAGTGACTTTGTCACAGCACAGCACACAACATAACGCTTCTTCTGCATTTGACCCACACATACACCGTGCAGCAGGGGGATTGGACCTTGCCCAAGGGTACCTCAGGGAAACCTATGGGTCTGGGATTCAAATCCACGCCTTTCCCATTATTGGACAAAATCCTTAACCACTGAGTCATTAGTCACATAAAAACATCCATCCATTTTCTGCCGCTTGTCCCAAACGGGGTTGCGGGGGAGTGCTGGTGTCCAACCCGGCACACACAGGGCGAGGACAGGGGACGCACCCTGGACAGGTCGCCAGCCCATCGCAGGGAGGAGCGGGACGGGGACGGCACCTTGCTCAAGGGTACCTCAGGGCAACACGTTGGGAAGGGGTTCGAACCCCCGATCCTCCGATCACGTGGCCGACGCCCTAACCACTAGGCCACCACTGCCCCGCACATAAAAACATACACAGGCTTTTTACACCAACAGTAGATCAGCTTTGTTTGGGTTTGGGTAGCACATTTTAAGCTGTTCAGGGTATTTTTCCTGAGAATGTCAGTTCTCAGCTGGAACTAAAATAGTGGGGATTGTGACAGCTTTAGTGGGCGTGTCCCTTGTTTATTTCTATTTTGTAGCCCCTCTCTCTTTGATGGCGCATCCTTAACTTCAGTTAAACTCCTTGACCGTACAAGAAGCTGTTACATGCAGGTAGAAAAGCCAAAGGAGGAAGTTCCTGTATACTTTTGTTTTGCTATCTGTGCATTTTAGATTTTTATCCATTTTTTTCTAGATTTTTAATATAAATAATTTTAGATTATTTTTAGATTAAATTTTGTCATTAAATACTTAAGTATCATCAAAATAAAGATTAACTGAGAGCTTGCTGTGGAATATTTAAACAAGTTAAAAATTAATTCTTTAAATGCACTGATGTATCTTTGCACATAATCTCCTCTTGTCATTCTTTGCTTTGCAGAAATGGAAGCAGTTATCACGCCTGCAGCGCAGCCTTATCCTGTTTGTCTTGGTTCTGTTGCTGATTGGTGGAATTGCCACATATCCCAGTCTCTCAGCCCACTGGGAAGGTGTGCAATTTTTTTAAGCTTAGGAGGTATATGACTCTATACGGAGACTCTGCTGCAGTATTCACTGTTTTACAACCTTTCAGAGGCGACCGTAGAGGAGAATGGTGGTGAAGGGAAGCAGCCATTTGTTATTGAGCTGAAGAATCAGGGCAGGCCTCTTCTTCCTGAGCCACCTTCAGAGGTTTGTGTGGCCCACTTATTCCCTACTTTTGAGAGCTGCAACCAATTTTTTTTTTTTTTTGGGTCCATGGCCTCGTTTTGTGACTAACCTCATTTTAACCAAACACCCAGGGTGCATTTTAAGATGAAAGAAACACATTGTCATCTCCAGAACTGGTTGTGTGCTGTTTTTCTTGAAACAGAGAAGAAACTCGCATAAGCGAGGGCCACCTGTCCTACAGAATCGCTTGCAGAGTAAATCGAACATCTCTGATCCGAAGGGACCAGAGTTGAAGAATGTGGATGGAGAAGATGGGAGAAAGCTCATCAGGTCAGACTACTCATGGACTTGGCTAAAATAGACTTAGCCCTCATTGTAATCTTACACAGACCTCAATGCGCTTACTGTTTGTAGTGCAAGGGTTTACGGATAGTAAGCTTTAGTGTTAAGAAGATTTTCCTCTTCCTGGGTCATTAACAAGTGTTCTTTGGACAAAGTGTCAGTCAGTTATCAATCAATTTCAGTATTTTATTTCTGAATAAATATTTCTAATACTTGACTTACTGGATTTTCACTGCTTTATTGAAACAATAATTTGGCTTTTTAATCAAAATATGTGCATAATAGAACCCATCATTTGATTGTTGTTGTTGATGTTGATTTAGTTGGCGTGGGGCTGTTATTGAAGCAGTGCAGGGCACTAACGCTGATCCTAACGCTAAGGAGAAAGAGAAAGCAGCTGAGCCTAAGCATCCGCCGCTAGGTTAGTTGTTTATGTTCTTTCAGCTCTTGTTTTTTAAACTTACTGAACAACAGTGTCCAGTGTAAAATATGAAATTTCAAAAGCAGACATTTTTACCCACGCTTCATTGATCCTCATTTTTTATGTTCAAAAAGAAAATTGTGAATTTTGTGGGGAAATTACAGTTCATGGTTCATTAAGTGGCTTCAGGGTTAAAATGAGAAGGTCTGTGTTAAGAATGCTTAGTGTTTGTATTTCTGCTGTTCAAGTAGAGAAGAGACAGGAGGCGGTGAGGGAGGCTTTCAGACATGCCTGGAAGGGCTACAAGGACTTTGCCTGGGGGCATGATGAGCTCAAACCCGTTTCCAAATCATATTCAGAATGGTTCGGGCTGGGTCTGACTCTCATCGATGCGCTGGATACTATGTGGATCTTGGGTCTGAAGGAAGGTAAGTAATTGTGATTAGGAGAAGAGAAAAAACTTCTCATCTGTGGGGCTAGCATAGGTTTATAGGATACTCAGCTTTGGGTTGGCTGGCTCTACCCTTTGTCCAGCACTAGAACCATTTGAGACCCAGAACAAAGGCCCTTAACCCCTAATAGCTTAACTTTGTCTTTCATTAGGTATTTAATGTCATTCAGAATAAAACCATTTGATAAATGTTTTAAAAAAAATAATAATAATTGTTTAATAATAGAGTATTACTCAATTGCCTCCTTTAATTTGTTTACATTGCTAGAGTTTCAGGAAGCCAAGCAATGGGTAGACAAAACACTCTCCTTTGACAAGAATGTGGATGTGAATCTCTTCGAGAGCACTATTCGCATCCTGGGTGGCCTGCTCAGCACTTACCATCTGACTGGTGACGTGCTGTTCTTGGAGAAAGCTGTGAGTATGTGTGTTTGAGAGTAAAACGAGATAGCTGTATACGATGACAGCATCTAGTGCCACCTCCATTCCTTCTGTTCTTAGCGCAGTCATTCCCTGCACATGTTCCCTACTTATTCAAGCATCAACTTGTGAAAATGAAAAGGCCCTTCAAAGGCTCTGATTGTAGGCGTCTCTATTTTGAGTAACAATATGCTAATGTTAAAGTCCAACAGCCTCCTACTGTTTTTGATGTTGAATGTTCTTTTGGTGTGGTGTAGAAAGATATTGGCTCTAGGTTGATGCCTGCTTTCAGCACCCCTTCTAAGATTCCATACTCAGATGTAAACATCGGCAAAGGCACAGCTCACCCCCCACGTTGGACCTCTGACAGCACTGTGGCCGAGGTGACCAGCATCCAACTGGAGTTCCGTGAACTCAGTCGCCTCACTGGAGACCCAAAATACCAGGTGGAAGTAGTGTGTGTGTGTGTGCGTGTGTGTGTGTGTGTGTGTTTGTAAATAATTAACCCTGTAAACCCTTTAAGGGCAGGTGTTTGAGCCCACATTCAGTTTTGGTTCTCTCATAATCTGTCAATAACACGATTTGTTGTAGTTGGTAATGAATAGATGTTTATATTAAAGTTAAATACTAAAGTCACAAGATTTTTAAGTAAACAGTAATTAAAATTTGTTAGGTTTTAATAATTTATGCATACACCAAAATGCCCATGTGTATGTAATTGCAGATTGCTGCTCTAAATCTCTTGATAGAAATGAGACACCTCTGTAACTTCTGTCAAGCACACTCTTCTCTAGCCTTGCTAATTTTGGCTCTAGGATAGAGCAAAAATCAGGTGATCATAAACAGTGCTGGAGTGGACTGATTTTTGAAAGCATATGCCTTGTGAACTGTTAACGGTGAATAGATTTTCATTGTTTTTGAAGACGACTGCTCAGATCAGTGAAATAAACTGTGTATGTGTAAAGTGGGACAGCACAGTGGTGTGGTGTTCAGCACTGTCTCCTTACAACGAAAAGGTTCTTGCTTCGATTCTCAATCGTGGCAGTCCGGTCTCTCCATGGTCTCCCAGTGTCTGTTTGGAATTTCTCTAGCGGTTAAGAAGATTGAAGAAAGTAAATTGACCGTAGGTCAGTGTGGCTGCCCTATGATGGATCTGCCTTTCCCCCAGTAAGTGCAGCCACTGTGACCCTAGTAAGGATAAGCGGTTGAGAAGGTGGATGGACGGGTGTTAATTGGAAGTTAAACCCTTGCTGATTTGCCCTCTTTCATCTGTCTACAGCTCTTAACTTGGATCTCTTTCCTCCTAGGATGCAGTGATGGAGGTCATGAGAAGGGTGCACAAATTGGAGGGCAAGCAAGATGGGCTGGTACCCATGTTTATCAACACCAACAGTGGGCAGTTCACCCATTTAGGCATCTACACTCTGGGAGCCAGGGCTGACAGCTACTATGAGTACCTGCTCAAGCAGTGGATCCAGGGAGGCAAGAAAGAAACCGAGTGAGTCAGCTTTGTGTGTGCACCCCCTTGTCCCTGCTCTGCTGTTGCCTAAACCTGAACCACAGCTGTCCCACAGCAGCAGGTGACATCAATCTGGATTATGTGGCTTGCTCACACGGATGACAGCTTTCATTCCCACACACTGTTTGATCTACTCTGCACTTACCTGAGCCTGATTAAACAGCATGGTGCCTTTTTTTCCACCTTTCCTTTTGACAAATGGCTTGTGTACTGTAACAACTTAAAATATTCAGCTTGTCGAGTGATATTGGTTTTATCTCAAGGGACAGAATGCAGTTAAAAGCTAGGCTATTAAACATGTATTTGCCGTAAGAGAGATCCATTTGCAAAGCCTCTGCATCCCGCTAAGGCATTCTGTTTTAGTTGGTGGAATGATCTGTACAATATAAAAATGAGGCAACTTTGTGCAGATGTAGTATTCAGGGGAAGGGAGACTGTGATACTTATTCAATCTGAGTTTTATTATTGTGAGTTCACAAAGCATAAAGACTTAACTGGTCCCAGGGGTCTTGCTTTTCTGTTGATGAATAGTTGAGACGCCCCTGAAACACAATGAGAATCTCTCTTTCGCTCTCTCCCTCTCTCTCTCTTGCTCGCTCTTTCATACATTCCCACTCCTCTGTGCAAGATCAAATGACTAAGTCATTTGCATGAACTGCATGTAATTCAGTGCCTGGTAGAACATGATTGTGTGTTAATGTGCTTGTCTGCCTTACCCAGGTTATTGGAGGACTATCTGCAGGCTGTTGAGGGTATTAAAAAGAACCTCCTGAAGAAGTCTTCTCCTCTTGGCCTTACATTTGTTGGAGAGCTGTCTCATGGACATTTCAGCCCCAAGATGGTACATTTCTGCTCCTGGTTGGATTTGATAAAATAGAAAATGTCAATGAGCTGCTTTATTTCTGTTTCTACCATTCAAAACTTGCTGTGAGCTGTTTTTGTTGTGTTACCAATTTTGTGGAATAGTTTTAAGAAATTGATTAATTAAAGAAACATCTTCTAGAGGCTGCCATGCATAAAGCATTTGTTTTCTCTTTGCTTCTTCTTTCTCTCCCTCAGGACCACTTGGTGTGCTTTCTGCCTGGTACACTAGCCCTTGGGGTACATTATGGTCTGTCTGCTGAGCACATGGATTTGGCGAAGCAGCTGATGGGAACCTGCTACCAGATGTATGCCCAGATGGAAACGGGCCTGGCTCCGGAGATTGCCCACTTCAGTATGCAGCTCGGAAGTGCACAG
This sequence comes from Hepsetus odoe, assembly GCA_017165825.1. Taxonomy (NCBI): domain Eukaryota; kingdom Metazoa; phylum Chordata; class Actinopteri; order Characiformes; family Hepsetidae; genus Hepsetus; species Hepsetus odoe. The sequence goes on from CM029390.1 coordinate 17,589,984, forward strand.
GACGTAGATGTTAAAGTGAGTGGTTTAAAGCATTTAAACATCTTCAGGAACTTGCTTTATGTCAGTTTAATTCTTGACCTTTCTTTGCAAATTGCTAAAATGTGCAGAATGTTTTACACACACAGGCAAATGCTACGCTGTGTGAAGAAGGAAGGGAAAAAAACCTGCCCTCTTTCTCTTTTTAAACTGTTCACATGTAGCTTAAGTTTACTGGACTTTAATCAAGCTTGGTTTTAGGCTGAATTTCAGTGCTGATGATGAATCGCTAATGGAAACTGTTTCATGGTCTAGGCTTATGGTTCAGTTGGGTTTGGAAGCCTGTTCCAAAGTAGGATTAAAGTCGGATTAATTATTTATTAATTAGATGACCAGTTGCTGGAATGGAAATGTCAGTGTGAACATGTGTGCACAATTCTTAGGCAACTGTTTGTGTGCTGAATTATCACTGCTCCCCGGGCGCTTTCATAGCTGCCCACTGCTGCACGGTGTTTGCATGGGTTAAATGCAGAGGTCCAGTTTCGTTGTTGTTCACTGAGTGCTGTGAATGACAAGAATAGTCACTTTCACTTCACTTTTCACTTTAAAAAGTGAAAATGAACAAACAACTTACATTTTACAATTTACAAATAAACATTTCTGACATTTCAAAAATAAATCCACACTCAATATAGCCACCCTTCTTTTCAATAACAGTCATAATCCTTCCATTCGTGAAGTCGGTCAGTTTCTTGATCTGCTGATGATCAATTTTTGGTGTAGCAGCAACCACAGCCTCCCAGACACTGTTCAGAGAGGTTTACTGTTTTCCTTCCCATTTAAATCTCCCATTTAAGAAGGTCCACAAGTTCTGAGTTTTGGTCAGGTGAGGAAGGAGGCCATGTCATTATTCTTTCATCTTTAAGGCCTTTACTGACACGCAGTAGAGAATTTCCATGCATGTGATGGAGCATCATCCTGCAGAAAAATCATGATCATCTTGAAAGATCAGACATTTTTCCTGAACCACTGCTTGAAGAAACCTTGTTGGCATCTGAGTGGAAGTGGACTACTGTGCCCGTTACTGATCCAGCCACAGGTCTGTCCATCAAGAGCCACTCTCATCTCATCAGTCCATCAAACCTTTGAAAAATCTGTCTTGAGAGATTTCTTGGTCCAGTCTTGACGTTTCAGCTTGTCTTATTCAGTGGTGGTCAGGTTTCAGTCTTCCTCACCTTGTCCATGTCTTTGAGCACTGAACACCTTGTTCTTCTGGGACTCCAGATCGGTTCAGTTCTGGAAAATGAGAGCACTGGAGGTTCATGGGTTCTTGGTAGCTTCACGTTTAATTCTTCTCGAATCTTTGGCAGTTCATTTACGTCTTTTTTTTTTTTTCTCTACATGTTTCTTGAGACCCAACATATGAAAATAAGCAGATGGATAAGAATTAGCTAAACAATAATGAAATTCTTTGCATTGAATGACAATGTTTTGTGATTATCACTGCAGTTAAGTTGATTTAAGTTGATTAACTGTTTATTAATTGCAACATACTTTGTTTTTTTGTTTTTTTTTTAATGCTGTATTGAGTCCTGAATAGATTTCTATTAAACTGTTCATACTAATGCATTAAATGCATTTGTCGCTGACCTGCAAGAGTTGTCCTTTGCCTGTCCGCAGCTTGCAGACAGACACAACCTCTTACGACCAGAGACTGTGGAAAGCCTCTTCTACCTTTACCGCTTCACCAAGGACAAGAAGTATCAAGATTGGGGTTGGGAAATCCTTCAAAGCTTCAATACATACACAAGAGTGAGTAGTAAAGAAAATATTACTGAGCGTTTTTTTTTTTTTTTTTATATATAAACCATAAGTCTGTCATTATGGCTGTTTTGAAAACAACAATAAAAATGAACAAGTATACTGACTTATCATAACATTAAAACCACCTAATGAATACTGCACAACTAGCCCTTGTGTAGTGTATGTCAAAGGTCACACAGCTCCCAGTTATTAGATACTCAATGTAATTAACATTACTATGTAGCATGTTTTCAAGATTATACAATTACGGAAAATTGGAAGCCTTTAAAAAGTAACTGAATATGTGTTATCATGACAGCTTTACTTCACTGCTGTCTTAGTCTTTGATTTTAGTTGGCACCAGGCTGTAGGTGATACATGATACTAAGAAGTCTTCCTACCACTGTTATTTCTACCATGCTCACTGCAAGCCAGAGTCCTGCTATTCTGATGCATGGCTTCTCTTATTTCTGTTGGTTTACATAAGGATCAAGTCTTTTAAGTCTTTTAATTTAAATCCACTACTATCAGTTTGCTTTTCCTCAAATGCTTGCTGATCACTAGTTTGATGCGTGTCTCATCTTCATATTTTCTAGGTTCTGTCCCTTGATTCTGATTCTACCTTATTTCCTTAGGTCGAGACGGGTGGTTATACCTCCATCAATAACGTGCGGGACCCAAAATACCCCAGTCCTCGAGACAAGATGGAGAGCTTCTTCCTGGGCGAGACACTTAAATACTTCTACCTGCTGTTTTCCGATGACCCAAACCTTATCAGCTTGGACAAATATATCTTCAATACAGAAGCCCATCCTCTGCCCATATGGCCACAGGCAGAGTAATGTGAACAGACATGGACATATAGCAAACACCTTTCATATATACAAACACCTCTCAGGGCCTTTACACAAGGAATTTTCAATCCTTTGCTATATCTAAACTGCCATGCTTCTTTTTCAACTCTGGGAACAAAACCATTCTCATAATTGAAAGTCTTTGATTAATGGAAATGATTGTAATAGAATTGCATTTGCAAAGGTATTGAACGTAAACAATATAAATATATATATTATTTTATCTATGAATAGGGAGCGATGGAGGTGGTGCGCTTTTTTTTTTATTTTATTTTTTTTATTGGTTTCAATATCTCTTTCTACTCCAATGTTTTCCAGCTCTGGTCATGGAGACACAATTCTTGCCCCTTTTTTCCCTCCTTCTCATTTCTATACAACCTAGATAAGGCATCTGGTAAAGAGTTCTTAATCATCTTATTAGTTAGAGTGTGGGAGCAATGAAAACGCTCAGTTGTATACAGTGGGGTTGGGAAACGCTGCTCAGCACCACAACTGTTTGGTCTTTTAATCCAATAGCTGGTCCTGAAATTTGTAATCACTCTTGATTGAGCTGTTGATTGGCCAAGTGGTACATGGCTACTGCATTGTAGATGCAGAAACCAAGGATATTGATTTATTTTTTTTTGGTCTCTAGTCTTTGGGAAAGTGATAGAACATTACTGTGAGGATCTGATTGCATGTAGCCATAAGCAAGCATGGCCTCCATTCCAACTCACCCCAAATGTATTGGAATGGAGTCAAGTCAAGTAGGATTTCATTGTCATTTCAGCCACATACACAGTACATAGTGAAACGAAACAGCGTTCCTCCAGGACCCTGGTGCTACACACAGGACAACAACAGACAAGACATAGGACACGACAACATAACAGAGGACACAACATAATACACAAGACGGGGCAGCGAGTGCAGAACAACAGACAGTACTTTCATCCGGAACAGCAGGTTGTTGGGCAGTGTAACGGTGTAACAGAGCAGCATTAGTAAAGTGCAGAACGCAAGAAGAAAATAAATAGATAATAGCTAGCTATGGATGAATAATAGGTGTGGACACATTAACGGTTTAGGGAACACTCCAGGGAACACTGTTTCACTGCTCCACGGCCCAAACGCCCCCTCTAGTGAATGCTTGGCATTGAGCACGGTGGCCATATGCTTGTGTCTGGCTCCAAAAGTTCATCCCATTTCATTAGGGATTCTTTCAGCTGGAGATGATCCAAACTGTGTGCACATTTGAATGCCTGCACTCTGTGGGTGCACCACAAGCATAGCTTATTCAACATGGCCGTTTGGATACATATGTCTGGAAATGTACCTGCCAATGATTACAAAATTCAGGACCAACATTCAAGGTCCAGAGTTGTAAACTCTGCTCCACTCAGCTTCAGTTTTGCTGAAACATCCTCTGAATGACAACCAAAATCCAGGACTCTCTGCTTTGAGGATTATTTTTAACCATATCCAGTGTGACTGCCAGAACGGGTGTGTGAGTCAGCTGTGACGTGACGTGATTATATCCTAAGCCACAGCCGTGATGAAGGCAGGAATTACGCTGCCGTTCGGCTGCCTTCTTCGGGTAGCTGTTTGTTTTTATGCCATTTTGCTCAGTCTGAGTAGGAGTGTAATTCGCTTTCAAACTGTGAAGCTTTTTGTACATGCACTTTTTGTTCAGCTTTCTTATTCTTGGGGTTGTATATTTTAAGGCAGCAGTGTGCCCGTGTACTACTGTGAGTTTTGTTTTATGTTATGTATCGGTGTTTCATGTCCGCTTCAAATCCAATCAAATCGGTTGTTTTATTTCCAATTATTTTATCCCTCTAGTTTTAATTTCCTCTTAAATGTTACCTTATTTTAAGAGCAATTCTTTATCCTTTTACCTAACCCCTTATTGATTAAGAGGGTAATGACATTTGTGTATATATGGAATTAGTTTTGGTCATGATAATTGGTTTAAAATTTTAATTTGTTTGACCCTACCAAGATCCATCACTTATGACCTCAGTTGGAAGCAGTTTGTTTAATTTTTGTTTCTCAAACTTCTGTTTAAGAGAGATTAATAAGCACAATATGGAGAATTCTTTATTACATACGCCATCTATGTCACTTATCAGGGGACCTTTATAAGAAATGGCTGTTTTTGATGTTATTTGCCTTCTCTTTTGATATGAAGGGTATTAGAATAGATTATAGAACAGTGTTGGGTCATGTAGCCGTATTTCTTAACTACAGCCTGATCGGTTACTTGTTGTACAGCCACTGCTTATGGCCAACAAGGGCTGAAAAGACTGAGTAGATTTCCAATGTCCCATCCCATGTTTTCATACTTGTGCCTTTGAATCTTGACTGAGCAATGATTATGTAATTTTATCTATTGAATTCTGCGAATCATGTTTATATGGAAATGTCTCACTATTTTATTCATCCTAAGAATATGGCAGTGTTTACACATTTCGTGTAGATTCTGAGAAACACTTGTATTATTTATAATACAATGAGATTTAAATAACTTATTCCTTTATATCTGTGATCAATCAAACCAGTGTATGTGCGTTTTGACGTGTTGATATGTAGAAAAAGACATTCACAAAAGACATTTTACACACAATTAAGGGCTTTTCATGTGCTTTTTCCCCCCAATGAGTGTAGATTTCTTAAATGATTGTTAGCCATGATACTTAATCATTCATTGACCAAAGCCATTCTGCTTTTTCATGGTTTAAGTGGGATTCTTTTGAAATTACATGCAAAAGGACCTTAAAGCAGCTAAACCGTGAAGCTTTTCACTAACGCTGATGCTTTTGCTGATGAAACAGTTAAGTGCCCAAGCTGTCAGTCAAACTGAAAATCTGTCGATGCTGATTTGCGATCTGCTTTGTATTCTGACTTTGAGGGTTGTTTAACTGGGAAGTGTGTGATCAGTACACTTGTACAAAGGAGATCCCTTTGTCAATAAATATCCATTTCTGAAGAATTGTGGTTTTTTTTTTTATTCTCCCTCCTCCTTCTGGATAAATCATCATGTATACATCATATCATCAAGGTCTGTATTTGGAAGACAATTTATTTCAACATCTTAAAAACATATCAAACGGTGAAATTAGTTAACACTAAAAATGACTATCAGAACGTCTTTTCTCTTGCAGTTTTCACCCACTGAGTGATGAGTTCAGCCTCTTGCTGCCGTGCCTTGATCACAGAGTCAGGGTCAGCTTTGTTGGAGGCCCTGCAAAACACAACAGGATCGGTCTAGCGCTACGAGACGGGTGAGTTGAGTTTTGTGCTTTAACATTCTTGGAGGTTAAAATGTTAAAAATGTGAGTGATGGAGCGATGTGTGACACTATATTCCCTAAACAGACAACAGGAAAAAAACCCTCCCCATGTGCTGCTTGTTAAGCTTGCTATTACATTTGTACTGGTTAAAATTGAAAGCTTTTTTTCCCCTCCACAGACTAAAGAGATAAACACCTCAGATCAAACTTTGTGTTGAGTTTCGATGTTCATAGATTATGTTCCACTGTATTCATTAGTTAGATTTGTTTAGACACATTCAAAAGCTGCAACATATGGATTTAAATAAACGTAAAGATTAAGCCATCACTTAGATCCCCCTGGAAAAAAAAAAAAAAAAGCACACCTCAAATCCAGATGATGAGCGCCGTCTGGTATGTTGATTGCAATCAGAGAGTCACTCAGTGATTTCCTTATCTGAAAGAAAAGGGAAAAATAGCAGTGTTCGTTATCAGTATTACACCATTGTGAAGAAGTACTGTGATGTGCTTAGTATTTCTAATCACATGCTGTAGAGATGATGTGGTTTTAAGAGTCAGAGGAATAGTGCACTCTTTTGCCTTACCCCACCATTGGCCCACGGATCCAGATCACCATTTGAGAAAATGATGTTGCTGGCTGTGGAAAGAGCTGCAGAAGAACACCCATAGATAAGAAACAAAAAAAATAAAAATAAATAATGGCATAATAAACAATCATGGCTTTGGTCTGAATGAGTGATAAAAATGTATTATATCGTAGTATATATAAAATATGTATTAATGTCATTAATTACTTCCGAAATTTGGTTGGGGTTGGGGTGGGGATTAGAGAAATAGATGAAAAAAATTACTTTTAAATCTAAAATTAAAGAGTACTCTCTCTTGTCAGTTTACGCAGGCAAGCCAATAAAAATCTTTAGACCCAAATTGTTTTTTTTTTGTTTTTTTTAAAGCTTTGTGGGCTCAATGAGCACATGAAACAACAGAACATCACATTGCAAAAACAGGACACTGGTATTTAACTCAGAAAATCAACCACAGTTCTAAAAAGGGGTATCAAAGTAAGGTGAGACATGATTATGCTCTACAGTTTCGCATCAGGTGTAGCTGCAGCAACATGCTTTTTTGCCATAAAATTGCCAGAAAAATTTGCACAAATCAAACTTTTAATAAAGTCAATAACTGATCTTGAAGCAAAAAAAAAAAAAAAACTGATTTGTGATTAACTGATTAACTGATTTGTGCATCCCCATTTCCTGTTCCAACAATCTGACACAGAGTGATGATTAAATCAAGTAGCAAATGAACAAAAGCGAATGACACTGATCAGGCCTGTCTTGTGTTTGTGTAAATTTTCTTTGCCAAATTATTCCTTTTAACACAAGGTGGTTCTGAAGCCGTCTGTGTCTTTGATGCTCACCGTCACCCCAGTACTGTGTTTTAAGCCAGCCTGGCCGAGGAACCACTGCCCACTTCTTGGCGCAGTACTGCTCCCTCATGCTTTCCGTGAAGGGCATGGGTGGGAACATGTCGGTCACATTGTTGCTCTCAAAGCACATCTCAATCTCTGTGCATGCCTAACAAAAAGAAATGAATCATTTTGACTTGGTTCATAAGTACCAGAAAGCTACTGGAACTGTTTTCACACTTGTGTTTGATAATCTTGGATTGTGGTTAAGCATTAAAACATGTTCTACTAGAGACGGCATATTAACCTGATAGTCCCACGCAGAGCTGTCGAAGCCGAGGCCACAGCCAGTAGGGTCCGCACACTCCACATAGAGCGAATAGATGTCATAGCAACCATGTTCCCCTGTTGAATTGTATACAATACCTGGGAAAAAGCAGGTAGTAATTGGCATAAGCAACTTTTAAAGCTCTTTAAGAACCGATTTGTTACATATAAGCAATTATGCCACCTAAGAGTGATTTTTCTTACCAACAGTCTCTCGGAGAGCAGACAGCACCTCAGCTCCTTGCAGCATGGTTTCACACGCCACCTACAGTAAGAAAACAAGCATCACATTACAAATTAAGTCACACTGCATTTCCCACCAGAACAGTGGATACACTGGCAGATTCCATGTGCTATTTTACAGCCAATAGTGTAGCCAATAGGCTGGCTTGTCAGTTTTTAACATAGTTGTCCAGCTGGTGAAAGTGAAAGCGTAGCATCTTCCTCTCAGTGTTAAAGGGAAATTTTACAACATTTCTGAAAACTAGGTCATTTAGAGCGCTGAAGGAGAAATTGTGCACTGCAGAGAAACTGGATTTAATTACAGTAGCCAATTATTGATAAGGGGGGGAAAAAAAAAAAAAACAAAAAAAAAAACACTTGTTTTATTATTATTTATTTATTTATTGCCTTAGGATGCCCTCTGTGTACCTGTTAGTCACAGCTGGTTTACATTTAGGCCAAAGCCATTTCTTGGAATTGATATTAAAAAAAAAAGCTGTTGTGCACCATGAAGTGACTTTCTGCAGTTCCAGTTACGATCACTGCCATGATTTGAAGTACAGCTGTTCTCATGTTTCTCTAAAAAACTGCATTTCGAATTTGGCAACTCTCTCTGAAAAATAATTTGATGAATGGAATCTTAAAGGCACTCATTTCTGTGGCGTTAATGAGAGCGTTCCTTCTTCACTGCTCATGTCGGTATATTGGCTTCCGCGGCTGATAATGCAAAAGCTGGTTTGGGAAGACCAAGCTGTGAGAAATTGAAAAGAACACACGCATTTTTTTTTTTTTTACCTTGACAGGGAAAGCAGGCATGACGGACATAAAACTAGTGTTGTAAGGATAGTCCATCATGGCCAGTAAGGTAAAAGCGTTGCGCAGGAAACCGTTCAGCTGGTGGACGTCCTTAGAAGAGGAAGGAGTCTTGCACAAAGAAAATGCAGACTGGATGCGTGCGTAGTCTAGATGAGACAATTAAAAAGAGGGCTCTTAAGCAGTTATTCTCCCATTATGAAGTTGAACTAGCCGGCCTAGTGTTTCATTCACCAGCATCATGAGCTTTTGGAGATAGTTACCCTGTTGATGCGCCAAAGTCTGCAGCTTCTGGAAAGCTAAGCTTACTTTATCCCTGCAGGCTGGGTTACAGTTCTCAAAGTCCTGCGTCCAGTTATGGGAGAAAATAAACAAATAGATAAGTTACCAATCCTTCTATAAGTAGACAAAACAGTATACTCAATAGTATACGCCGAGCCATGACTTACAGCCGTAACGTCTCTGAAGAACTGAGCAGAGTCACCCATGCCTGCTGTAGACAGGATGGGAGCGCTAGCAGCTAAAGCTCCAGTGACGATGTTAGGATACCGTATTCGCATGTAGACACTCAGCATGCCGCCATAGCTAAATAAAGAGAGAATCAATTGCAGAATATCCTGAACTTGCTCTTTTTTTTATGACCTAATGTGAATATGCATATACATTTCTTGATGCACAGTTAACAAGGTTTAAGGATTTAACTGATCATATTTAAACATGTTCAATAAAAATACACAAAGCTGCTTGATCTCTCTGAGGAAGATCTTTTCCTACCTTCCACCAAAGACGATGACGGGACACTTTTCAGCTCTGAGTTCCTTCTTCAGCTCTGTGATCATTAAAGCATAGTCAGCCAAGGCCTGCTCCACGGTCAGCAGCCCAATATTTGGGATGTTAAAGGACTCGTCCCCAAAAGGCAGAGATTTCCCATAATACCTCTGAAAGGGAATTCAAGAAGCATGTTGATTGTAAAATTAGTGCAGCCATAAAGTTATGCTGCACTGGTTTGTGTTGATGCACCTTTGCACCATGCACCTTTTAGAACTCAGGAGTCCATATTTGATCCACTGATTTCAGGCCACAAACACTGACCAGGACCAGCTCACGTGGACCATGTGGTCATAAGGATTCTAGATCAGACCTCTTTTCAGATCATCTCCTACTGCCGTTACTTCCTACTCAACTATGAATGATTAAAGTCTAAAACACATTGACCACATGACAGGTCACAAGATTTGTCTTCTGTTTTAAAACGAGGATCTTACATGTTCAGCAAATATGACCAGTGCTCCTTGCTGGGCTGCGAGCTCTGATATGAATCCAGAGTTCAGGGCAAAGTTCCAAACGTCCCCTTCATTGCCAGTGTAGAAGAAGATGGGTCCATAGCCTTTCTTCCAGTACTGATCTGAAAAGAATATACACATTTCTCCCTACATGAGTTCAGAAAGAACATCTGAGGATGAGCGAATAAATGAACAGCCGTTCTGCGCTACAGACCTGTGATGAGATATCGCTGAGCGTATGTACCGTTGCCCAGGCTGTTGTAGTTGAAGTGGTCCAGAATCTGAGAGAAGTACTTTTCACTGAACTGAACTTTGGGGTCTCCTCTTAATGGGTGCCTGCTTTGCTTCTGCTGAGTGAACAAATCGAGCAGTTCAGAAGGAAAAGTAAGAGCACAAAAGTAACACTGAATACTTCTATTGGACTATTGTGTGTAGTATTATAATAATAATAATAATAATAATAATAATAATAATATATTTTTTTTTTTATATATATAACAGTTTCCATTTTTATTTCAAAGTTTTTTGGGTTTTTTTTTCTTTTACTTTTTTGTAGCATTTTCTGTTGGTTGATCTAGATTGTACCAGATTTGGTGTTTATAATAGACAAAATAAAAGTCTAAAATAAAAAATAAATAAAAATCAAATGTAAAATAAATAAAAAAATATTAGATTTTAAAAATGAACAGAAAATGCTGTCAGGTGCTGGATTTCATTATTAACTGAAGTAACTTTTACTGGTGAATACTTCCTGCTCTGGTTTAAAAGCAGCATTAACTCAGGATGTACTTTATAACGGTGTGCGGTTTATTAAAAGCAGACTTTACCGTGGATGATCTGACGGTCAGGGCTGCAGTTCCGTCGGTCAGGACTGTCAGAGTGAGACAGAACAGAGCCCACCAGCTCGCCATTGTGGAGAAAAGACCCTCAGAAATCAGAGCAAACCGAACTCTGTTTATACCCTTTCTGTCATGTGACGGCGAGTCACGTGATGTCTCTGGCCGCTCTGGAGATGGAAAGTGGAAGTAAAGGAGACAAAAATACCAAACAGTAACAAGAGATGATATGTATATAATCATATGACGAGTCTACAGCTGCGGTATCATGTTGTGCACTTTCAGTAGAAAACAATCAGGAAATTGTATCCTTTGATCGAGTTAAATTTATTTTCAAAATAAAAGTCCACAAAAAGTGGACTCGAGCTCGAACCCACAACCCAATTAACGATCTGACATGGCTGAAATACTAATTTATTTTAAGCTTTAATGTTTACTCGGGCTTTATGATGCAGTGAAATACTTTTATACTGCTCTGTTCAGTGTTTTATGGAATATTTGTCTACTGCGACATCTACTGGAGAATGAGTGCTCAACTTTAAATAATAATAATAACAATAATAATAATAAAATGAAGTAGAGCGCTATATATATATATATATATATATATATATATATATATATATATATATATATATATATATACATACATACATACATTTTCTTTCTTTTTTTTTCAATCTCCTGTTTTAACAGAAATACCTAGTTCATGCACCCTTTCACAAGCCACTTTAAAAGCGCCACTTCTATATGTACAGATATACATTCCTTTATACATATGTATAGTTGTAAACTGTAGCCCAACTCTGTTCCATTGATCACTGGTCATTTACTGGCCACTAAACTGCTGTGGTCTAGATGTGTGAACTTTTTTCAGTACAGCACTGATACCGACAAGGTGGTGACGTGTGTGTGTGTGTGTGTGTGTGTGTGTGTGTGTGTGTGTGTGTTAGCACACAAACAGAGCTGCATGGATTTTACACCACAGACTGTTCCAAGCATCCAGACATATCTAGCCAGAATGTTCTGCTGAGCACTGATGATGGGTAGTCATGAACTGTGCTCCAGCAAGATCCTGCTACAATAAATCTGTAATAAACTGCCTGCAAATGTATAACATCATCAGTCCTAGTATTCATAAATTATAGCAGATGGAGGCCCTGAAATGGAATGGATGTGTTTATGCTCAGAAGGGCACTGTAAAGTATCCCAATTGTAAATCAGTTGTGATGTTAGTCATAGAGCTAAGATTACATGCTGGGAGGATGCCTAGTGGGTGCTCTAAGCTGATAAAAGCATCAAGGTTAAAAACAGCACACTAGCATAAAGCTTGGTAGCGGAACATAAATATGCCAGAAGGATGACTGAAACGGCTGCTAACCTGAACTAAACACACAGTGCCCAGTGTGCTGACGCAAGCTAACCATGACAGAATGTAATTTGGTTCTGTCTGGAACCACTCGGAGGGCAAAACCATACAAAATTGCAAATGCATTATTAGAAGGAGACCTTGAAATGCAAGTATATACACACAAAAAAGTCTTTTCCTCATAAACGACTCCTGAAATGTTCTAGAGTGTCCCACTCTTTCAAGCCATTCTATAATGTTCGCCCCTGTTCACGTTATCCAGGATTAATGTGCTCCATCCACCTTGATGCCGTGACACTCTAGAACATTTCAACCTGTTACAGCTGCAAAATTGGAAGAATATGACTGCATGAAAGGGACATTATAGAAGAGTGGAAATGAAGGAGCAATGTCCTATCAAATAGGAAGGAAGAAAACCTTCTAGAACATTTTAAATGGAAGTACTAGAACTGTGGAAATAGGGGAAATCATTCTGTACCAACATGTATACTGACACACACACACACACACACTCTTTCACTGTTGTTTATGAGGAAAAGACTTTTGTGTGTGTATATACCTGCATTTCAAGGTCTCATTCTAATAATGTATTTGCAATTTTGCATGGTTATGCCCTCTGAGTGGTTCCAGACAGAGCCGAATTACATTCTTTTCCACCTTGTTTTGAAATATCCATTATAGAGTATTCTCTCCACTCGTTCACATTCTTGAAAGATGTTCTTATCCATCCTCTCTTTTTTCTCACATTTCTTCTGTATTGTTCAAGGATGTTACTGTCAGCTGATAATATTTCAGAATTTTCTCCTTCTCATTCACATTGTTCTACAAGGTTCTGCTCCATTCACCCTGTTAGAGCATCCTCTGCCCTTGTTCACCCAGTTGTAGTGTGTTCTACTCCATTAACACATGTTTTATTATGTTCTCGTTAATATTGTTGAACTGTTTTGAGGTATTCTCTGTGCCTGTGGTGCTTAAATTCTTTTCCATTAGGGGCCAGAAAATGAAACCCGAAGTCAAAAATAAACTGTGCTGTGTGATAAAATGCTGTGTGACACTACGTTGCATTAACCTGTACTGTATTTTTTAGAAAATGAATGTTCTGAAATACAAAATGAAATGAATAAAACAGCAGTCTGCAGACTGGTACAGTGGGGAGCACTGTTGTCCTCCAGTGAGAAGATTCTGGACTTGTTTTCCAGTCTTTCTGTGTGGAAGTGTCTGCTTGAGTTTTCTCCATGTTCTCTGTTTTGCTGTCACCAGACATTCACGTTTGATGGACTGGAGAAGCTAAAGTGTGTGTGTGTGTGTGTGTGTGTGTGTGTGTGTGTGTGTGTGTGTGTCTTTGTCTTGTTTCTGCTCCTGGCTGTTCCCCCCCTATGAGAACTGGAATTGTACTAATACACTTTCACACTGTTCTACAACGTTATGTTCTCCTATTTGACACAATTTTATATTGTTTACACCCATCCCCACTGTTCTCAAGCGTTCTTCTACCATTGTGACCGTTCTAATTACTTTTCTTTCATCCACACTTCCTTTCATTCATCTGTCATTCACACTGTTCTTGAATGTTATTCTGCCATTCCCATGGTATTAATCATTCACCTGCAGTTTGCACCTATTTTCTTTTAGTCTGTCCTTTCTTTCTCTAAAATAACTGCCAGCATTGGGTCCATCTGCTTTGGGCTTAATGGAAATCACTGTGCTGTTGTTATTTTTAACCTTTGCTGTCACAGCTGGGAGCGTCCTTTCATTTTAAGTGACAATAACCTGCTTATCTCAGGTGTGGTGTACGTGCCATGTTCACCATTTACAATCTGTTTCCAAACTCTCTCTCTCTCTCTCTCTCTCTCTCTCTCTCTCTCTCAGGAGAGTTTCCTGGTTTTTCTCCTCCTTGCCGTGGGCGGGTAAGCTGTCTGCACTTCTTGGTTTCCAGGCAGGTTGGCAGGAGGAGCGTACAACACCTGTTCTAGGCACACTCATCTTCACTTTCGTTGAAGGCTTTTCTCTTTTCTTCAGCCTTTTCCTCCATTCTGGTGAGTTTTGGTTTGTTTATAGATTCAATTTTGACACGTTTCCATTTAAAAGAACAAAGCTGCTCATTTGCTTCTTCTGTAAGAGACTAGTGAAAGACTACACCTGTAGGTAAATTCTTTGTCGTGACTCTTCTGTTATAGTTCTTACAGTTACTTGAAATTTTACTTTTGTTAACTTTTCTTAACTGGTGTTTATTTGGTTCTTCTGGTACTAATCCTTCTGTAACAAGCTGGTTGTGTATGATGTACCATATAACCTTTTAAAGCTTTTCTGAAGTAATTGTTTTAAGTCACTTTTTCCAGCATTGGCTAGTCTTTAACTGCTAATTACAGTTCATTGCAGTAATTTTGCATCATGAACAAAGACTTTAATGTTGTGTGTAACTACAAGCCTAACTATAAATCCGTTTGTCTTTCCATTGTGGAGCCAGTGGTAATCGGGATGTGTACATTTGAGAAGTGTAATGTAAGTGTTTGCTTTCAGTAAAATAAATGTTCTCCCTCATAGTCATGCTGTATACAGAGCTGATCAGACTGTGGGACGAGGCTGTGCAGGCGGTGGATAATCGGTACTGGCAGGGCGCCCTGGTCAAACTCTACCAGATTTCTGATCCCACCTCACGCACACTGTTCGTCACCTCCGCTGTCCACCTCGCTCTGGGCGAGCTTGACCTGGCCATCAAGGTTAACTTCAAATAACACTGTAATATAAATGTTTATTTCTGAAATCTGCAAAGGGTTGAGAACAGCGTCAAACTAAAGAAAGACTATTGTACAAAGCTTTTTTTTTTTTCTTCAATAAGCTTACTTAAAATGCATGATTATAAAATTGATTAGGGCATGCATGTTAGGTAAATTGGAGATGCTTTATTGACCCCTAGGTGTGAGTGTGCGATGGTCTGATGATCTGTACAGGGTTGTTTTTTTTTTATATGCCCTGGCTCTATCTTCGCCCGCAACCCTACTCTGGATAAGCAGTCATGAATAAATGAATGTTAAAAAAAAAAAAACAGCTACTGTGCAATAAGATTTTAAGATTGTAAGATCTGTTTTGTTAAGTTTTTACAAAGTCTTTTACTGTATCTAGAATCTAGATCGAGTGATTGCAAAGGATGAGAGGCTGGCTGTTGGCTTCTTCCAAAGGGCTGCACTTCACTTAATGGCAAACAGGTAAGAAAGCTGCATGTCTTTAAAAGATTCAAAGTATCTTTTACAGGTTATATCAACTCACTCACTCACGCTCTCTCTCTCTCTCTCTCTCTCTCTCTCTCTCTCTCTCAGGCTGGAGGAGGCTCTAGGGGATTGTGTTTGGGCACAGAAGCACATGAGAGAAAACACTGTCATTGACTACAAACAGTTGGGACTACGCTATAAACTCTACAGCTGGCAGGTTGGCAAAACCTTTATTTATATATCTTTTTTTTAATTTTTTTTATTTAGAGGTTTATTTCTTATATCATCACTGTCCTAACAAAGTGCTTGTCATCAGAGAAGGAAATTAGTTATTGTGTTAATGTAAAAAAAAAAAAAAAAAAGCTCTACACATTCTCATTGGTCTTCATTGCCCTGAACATCGAAGAATATTGCTCACATTCCTGAAGTGTCCTTATGTCAGCACTGCCATCGTGGGCAGGACTATGATTCACTTGCACTGCCTCTTTAAAGGGGAATTCAGATGTTCAGCACAATTCAGCCATTGAGATGTAAATAATGTCCTTCAGATCAGTTTGAAAACTGACTGGAATCATATCAATAAAAACCATCAAAACACACTATTTCTTTACAATTGCATGAAGAGTGAACCTACATTATTTTATTATGCATTTTAATAATATGATTAAAAATGTACCTTATGTATCTTTCAAACATGAAGGTATTAAAAGAAAGTTTTAAGCCCTAAGCTTATCTCAAAAACTTAATAAATTTCAGTGTTTCCTGCAGAAGGCAGTGCATTCATAAATATTTCAAGTAGTAAATTTCTATATAGAAGCAATAAACCTTTCTAATGTTCACCACTGTTAACAATCCTGACTCATTCAGTTTCTCCAGAACACTCCAAATCACTCTGAAAGAATTTTCCCCTCGTCCAAGAGCAGTAAAGTACCTGCCAAAGCATGATAAAATGATCAGTGAATTTTGAATGAACAGTCCATTTCTAAGTGTTGTCCATGGTAACTGACTGTTTGCTACATACAGCAGACTGACACTGAGGGGAAAAAACCTGGAACTTCTCCTTTAAGAGGAAAGCAGGAAAACGCCAGGCTTAAACAATGTCGAATGCCATTCAGGGCAAAGATTAGACATATCACACATTCCTCAGCTGCACTCACCTGCAGAAACAGGTGGGACAACTTGAGGCTGACAGAGACTGGAAGTATGTGAGGGTGTCTGTGTGCACATTTACACATTTGAATGGCTGGATGACATGACTTATAGGAAAATGTGGATAATGTGTATACTGTATTTCGTTTCCTTCTTCCTGGTCTATGAAGGAGTGGAATTTCCACTGTAAGGAAATACTCCTTGGTTGAGAAGAACATGTGATGATATCACGCACACAATATCACAATGTCTTTATGTAGCATGACAATTATCAAGGTGTGTGTGTGTGTGTGTGTGTGTGTGTGTGTGTGTTATCCACAGGTCGTTTATAATGCAGCAGCAGTCCACTCAAGAATGGGTCAGTGGGAGAAAGCTGGAGAGATTCTATTGGCTGTTTCTCAGGAGAGAGGAGGGAGGGGGGCCCACGTGGACCTGGCCATGGACAGTATAGCAGTAAGGCTTTCTACTAATATTCTCAAATGTACTCTCATACAGCACCGAAACACTGTTTTAAGGGGCCAAGCACCAGGCTTCTGAATGAATCTTCATCCCCTGCTTTTCTTTTTCATTATCCTCCTTGGACTCTTCTTCTTCACGAAGGTTCACTTTGATTTAAAACCTTTTTTTTGTCCAAAAAATGACAGAAACACTCGGGTGTCAACTACATTTTAACACATCAGAAAAGTGAAATAACACATCATGTCCATAGAATATTGCAAATGATAAATAAAGGTTAAATAAGTGAAGGTGACTGTTTGTCACTGTGAAACACAGCACAGCACACAGTGAACCACAACAAAATGCAGCCTCTGCTTTTCACCCATACATACACGTGCAGCAGGGGGCAGTTATTTAAAGCACCCAGGGAGCAGTGATGGGGACAATACCTAGCTCAAGGATACCCCAGGGCAACTTACTGGTCTGCACCTTACACATATATTCCCATTTATATTTGTGTTAGATTTCAAGCCTTCAGATATTTATCCTGACCGTGTGTATGTGTTTGTGTTTTAGAGGAGGGAGGTGATCGCTCCCCTCTTCGTCCCAGAGGGAGTCGTGTTCCGCCCCAGGAAACAGGATGTAGAGGAGCTTCAGCCAAGAGACTTTCTAGGCAAATCAGAGGTAATCTCCCACAAACTCACAAAAATCTAGCAAAAATTACAATAATTGCAATATTTCATACACAATATACGACCCTGAAGCCTTTTCTAAACACTTCAGTGAAACATGCAGTTGTTCTGTGTTCTGGAATTGCAGACTATACTACATATAAGCTCAGAAAAGTACCACTCAGTCTTATTGGCAGTGAACATTCACCAAAGCCATACATGTCTGAATGTGTCTTTCTCAGGTCATCATCTCTGAGATTCCGCATGATGATTTTGGAGGCTTTGAACCTCTCAGGCCACAGGTAGGGTCAGTTTACTGCTTCGCATACAATCATAATGTGGTTACACTTAGGCAGGCTGTTGAACTGAAACTCATTTTTATTCAGTTATTCTACATATTAAATATTCTTCTCACTTGCGTTCTGCTCTCCATTGACCTGTCAGTCATTGATCTAGTCAAGGATCTGATAACTCGCGATAAGAAAAGGAAGACCATCTTAATTGAGCAGATGTGTCTAAACACAATGTATGCTTTTGCAGAAACCTGGTTACTATGAGCCGAAAACAGAGGAAGGCCAGTGAGTATGCTGATCAAACTAAATACATCTTCGTTATAAATGATGACAATTCTGCATAAGCCACCTGTATAAGGATGGGAACATGCAACCTTTTTTTGCAAGATATTCAGATGCGTATAGATATAATATTGATATAGAAATCTATACAAGATATTTTGACAAATGTCAGTTTATTAAAGAAAATATGGCAGTTACACATTGTCTTTTGATCTTCTGTAGATAAGAGATTAAGGTGCTTTCATTGTTAACAAACCATTTGGTAATGCTGGATAATAAACAGTGTTAGGATTTGGCCTAGGATAAAATTAATTTGGGCTATGGTTAGGGTTACATTTAATAGAATATTTCATGTTCAATTGCAATTCAGTGCCATCTACCAGACTGCGAATGTTGTGTAATGAATGTTGTAGCTGAGGTTAAGTTCTCTAGGCTTTCTGAAGGAGAATGATTTTGGCTCTCATTTTCAGTGCAGTCCCGCTACCTGACCAGTTTCAGAGGATAGTTTTTGTTAGTTAGGCTGCACAGGGATCTACATATGAATCATTCAAGCAGAGAAAAGTCATCTAGTCTTAGCCTAAGGCATGAAGCAGTGAAAAAACAGGTGAAGGCCGGTGAATTTTTAAAGCTATATATATATATATATATAATAAACTTCACGCTGTCTCAAGTGCAGAAGTCGTTATTATAATTATAATAATAATTAAATTAATAATAAATGTGTTTATAGTCTCTTTCTTTTGTAATTTTTTTATTTGGCATGATCACCTTTTTGTTGATGCTAAACAGTTGTTGCATTCATTCTGGAGACCTCTATGACTTTGTTCTTCTTTCTAGAAGCATCTAAATTAGGTTTATCTATATTTATTTTCTTCCTCTTAACTATATGAAACCATGGATGTTCCACAGGGCTAGTGTATATATTCATTATATTCATTTTTTTGGCATCTGCCTGCATTCAGATGGGTTTCATACTGTTCAGAACTGATTCCCAGCTTTTAAACAATGGTGAAATAATCACAGAGGTCCTTTAGGAGTGTATGCATTGGTTGACTCTGTGCTCTGTGCAGGGATTCGCACTACATGTGTGTGAAGAGCGCATACCTGGCCAAAGGTGCAGGAGAGCTGACTGTTCCTGCCGGAGCGCACGTTTTCGTCTTTAGCCAGGACGAAAGAAACGATCTGGCCACAGTTATATATGACGGGCAGGTGCGCCTTTCATGAACCCTTTCATGGAGTCTGACTCATTCTCGAGTGACTCACTGATGTGTTATAGAAGCACATTGCTTATGTATGTTTCCCTTTTTGTACCCCTTTCTTTTGCTCTTTAGAGAGGCCTGCTTCCCAACTTCCTGCTCGCGCCGGTGGAAAAAAAGACCAAAGGCAAGAAGAAAAAATATGTGAGCATGCTCTCCGTCTACCGTGGGTTTTTTCCTTATTTGTATTCCTCTTTTGTTATGCTGCTCCACAGTGCCCGAGGGTCTATGCTGCACATTAAAATAACATTTCATAATGTCTCATCTTGCTGCATTGTACTCCACTTTTTCTTTCAGGAGCTTAAAATATACACTTGCCTCAGAAACCCCAGACGATTCAGCACAGGATTACAGTTTAACCTGACTGTTTCCTCAAAATATGAACTTTGAACAAAGATTATTTGCTGAAAGTTTAATGTGACTTCTATGGACCTGAACACTTGGGAATCATGAAAAATAAATGGAACCTAGATATCCTGTTAAAATGAAGGTACCAAAAGGCTGACTCAAAACATAATGTTTGTTTTAAGTGTGTTTTGAGCCAAAGAGGCTTTCATTTAATTAACTAAATGAAATGATATCTAAATGATAACGATAATTAAATACAAGCTATAAACTGCTCCAAATGTTGAAAGCTATGGAGAGCTCCACAAAACAACCATTGAAAGGTTCTCTAGGGAACCAAAAATGATTCCTCCTTGCCAGATAATCCTTTCAGCAACTTATTTTAAAAAAGTGGAGCTTCCTGGTGTCCTAGAAGCCAAAGTCTTTTATGATGTCCTGCAAGTCAAAGGTTTTAGGATTTAGCTTTAATGAAAAGGAGATAAATTGTCTCCTGAATGCGGAGATGATGAAAATTAAAAGGCATTAGGAAGATGCTCCTTTCTCCCCGCTTCTGTCTATTGGAACAGTATTAATGTACAACCTAGTAATTTACGAGCAGCCGTGATACACTCAGCACTCCTCTTTGGTGTCCTCTGCAGAGTTTGCCCAGTGGGATCCCTCTGCCTCCCAGCCTGAAGCCACCCACTCGCCCAGAGGCTGAAGTTTCACCTCCCCCAGGTATAGCTCTAGCTTTAAATCACCATGAGATCATGCCACCTAGAACCACACTTTGACACCTTCAGTTTTTGCTAGTGAAAGAAATGAGCACCATTCTTACAAAGCACTTACTCTGGAACTGTTAATCCGTCCAACCCAGCTTAATGTATCACAGTTGCTGTTATACCAGCTATATCAAATGTGTTTACATACTAGCAGAGGGTGAGTTTAGTCTGATTTTTATCTTTTTGGCTGTTTACTTCCAACACGTCATCTGTGACAGCAAACAAGCATCATTTTGTGAGATCCTGCTAGTGGGGGTCCATTTCAGCTTCATCACAATGGGGCCCTTGGAACTTTAGTGCAAGATATCCTCCAGTTTTCTCCATTTAGATATGTTGTGATTTTACCAAGGAAATATTCACCTTTCAAATTTACATGTCCATTACCAGCCTTAATAACTTGTACTCAGCCAATGAGCTTCTCCACCCAACACTCAGTCACAGCATTGCTAGTGCATTATTAGTGTTATTACAGATTGACTATTAAATGGGCCTTAAACTGGCTGGGGTCATTCTAGTTTTCCCCCTACAGTGCAAAAGCTACTTGAGGGCTGATATGCTTCCCTTTTAGTTAATCTTCTGCCTTCTAAATGTGAGTGAGGGAATCAGCGATTGGAGCAAATTAATGAGTCAATAAATCAGTGAATCATAAAGTGAGCCTCTGAGTTGCTTCAGATACAAAAAATCTGTTTAAATATTGTAATTTCTTTTTTTTTTAACGGTAATCAGCTGCCAACTAACTCTTGCTTTGATGCGATCTTGTCTGCAGAGTTACCTCCCTCCTTAACCAGTGTCACACACTCCATTCCTCCTTCACAGTCCATCAGCGCACCCCAAAGCCCCCCACAGCAGGTGAGGCTAAGCTTCTTCACACCAAATCTCACCTAAAAGTCAGGCCAGCTATCTGGTGAAAATTCCTAGTCTAAAAGACTTTCTGACACTAAAACTAAAAATGGCTCCCCGGGTCTTAGCCTGCACACCGCGGATAAACTTTAACTGTTCCGTTTTGGCCAAAAACAAAGGTATTACAGTTGATGTTCATGACTCTGTTTACCCCAGATGCTTTATTTAAAGGGATTAGCATCCCTTTTGAAATGTTTTTCAGTGTTCATTGTGCAAATTTTACTTCCGCTCTTTCGTATTCGTGCACTGTTTACACTTGTCTCAGAAAAACACTCTCAAACTTCAACCAATTCATGCTTGTGAAAATAGAATCTGTGCATGATTAATCTAGAAGCCCGTTGCGGCTGATCCGGGGGAGATAAAATGCATTTGGTGACTCAGGCTTGGAGTGGTGCATTTGAATAGCACTTTGATATGGCCTGATTCAGTCAGAGTAGAGGCTCAGGGGAGGGAAAAGGAAGGCAAATAATAGTATAAACTGAACTATTTGAGGCCAGAGCACTATATGCTGCCTGTCTCATAGACCCCTATATCATCAGAGGTCACCTTTATTTGTATAGTGTCAGGGCTACTCAAGATAACATTTGTTAATCACTTTCAGGACGTTGGTCTTTTAATACTGATAATACAGAGGTTTGCAGTGTGTGAACAAGACTTCTAACCAATCATGGCGCTGCAGTTCCAGATGAGTGTTTTTCTGGGTCAGGAATGAATTAATTAACACTGGGTCTCCATCCCTGAACCTCTGCAGGGCCCTCCCCACTGACAACAGACATCAGCAGGCCTAATATTAAGTCTCTGTAATGATGATAAACTACTGTATATACCACCACCACTACAAGAGTGGTGACAAACTTTACAAAAACAACCAAAGACCGGATGAGTTCAAGCAAATGCTGACAAAGAGAGATGTGCTCATTTTGGTCAAAAAGCAGAAGCACTAGCTGTGCATGTTGTAACACTCAGTCCGATCAACCTAATCAGTGATTACAGATCCCCGGAGAAATATATGTACGTGCGTAGCTTCTCCTCTTCTGCAAACAGAGTCTAAAGGGGCACCAGCATCAATTAGTGCTACTTCTAAGTGTGGATGGATAACCTAGCACCTCCCCTTGAGCACTAGGGGATCTCTTTCCTTATTGGTTGCACTGTGCTAAAATGCTCCTTTAACTTCTAAAGAAAACATTGGAAAAATTATATTTGCTTATTCGTTTATAGAGAAAATGGCATGAACATAGAGGATCTCAGAAAATGTTGTTGATGCTTATCAGGCTGGAGAATGTTTAAAAAAAAAAAAAAAAAAAAAGTGTGCATGATGATGTGTATCCTAATGTTGTACCTATTTCTTCACTTTACCTCATCAAGACTGAGGCAATGAACTCAGTTGTAGTTAAAGTGCATTACAGATACACAGTGGCTCTGAGCGTCCCACTAGATACACCGTATCGGGAGCTGCAAGAGAGAATCGCTCAGAAATTGGAGCAGCCTGCTGAACTCATTCGCCTTAGGTAACTCTGCCGACCTGACAACCTGCTTTTCTTACACAGTTTGAAATCGGAGATGTTTTTAGGCCACTGGACAAATGTCTTCGGTTCATCCTTTCGTCTCCCCTCTCACAGACATAAGCAGCATGGTTCCTCGTTCCTGAAGCCCCTGGAGGGTGATGGAGTTCTGCGTGACCTTTCTGAAGTGATGGAATCAGGGCGGGCCACTCTGTGGTGTCAGGTGCTCAATAAACCTTTGACACCAAGACAAAATATTATCTTATATTTATAATGTTATCTTATTATAGTAACACAATGTCCCAATGCTGATGTTAAGAATATGTAGACGACACGCAATGACTGAATTTCCATCTTTGATAGGTCACAAAGATTGTCTATTTTGTTTTTCACTAAAACCAGGCTGTGAACCAGCCCTATGTGTGCATGCTTGCCCAGAAAGTTTCACATTGCATACAATAAGTGTGCCTTGCAGTTTATAAATAAGCCTACAAATAGCTGAGTAATCCTTCAGTAGTTAGTAACCGACTCCATAGTTACTCATGGATGGACTTTTGTTGGTGGACCACTCCTCACTTAGAAGTAACACTGGTGTGTATAAAAGCTTAACAACACGGTTGTGCTTGATACACCACTCAGTGCTACATGCATGACAGCTTCTGGTGCAGTTCAAGTTGTCCACCACCCAGATAATGAATGGTTAGCTACAGAATCTGACCAGTGATGAATGGCTGGCAAATTGCGTGACAGCAGATGGGCTACACTCCGTTAGCGTATATAGTGTGTATATAAAGTGGTTCTTTTCTGGCAGGCTGAAGATCCTCTGGCCAACAGGACTATTCTCTACCAGATGGTGGCACTGTATGACTATTCCGCACAGGGGCCTGAGGACCTGGAGTTTAGTGAAGGGGACACCATCGACATCCTCAGTGAAGGTACACAGGCTTTCTGTTGTTAGAGGAAATACTTCATAAGTAGCTGTAACTTAATACAGTGTCTGTGTAATATAAAGATTTATACACTTCCATTAAACACTCTAAGCTAAATCACTATTTAAAAAAAAAAAAAAAGAAGGAAAGACTACAGTCTGTGTTATCTCATCTTAAGGACAGTACTCAGACTTCTTAGTTTTGTCCAAAGTTTTCCAAATTGACATTTTTAAGATCTGCATTTCGGACAAATAACACATGATTTTTTGTGTGCAGTTTTTCCCCCCTAACTAAAAAAGTTTATGAATGCTTAGAAGACACTGAAGAGCCCCTCAACTTCTTCAGTCTTTTGTCTGTACATATTTCATGCATCGTCAAAAAGTACATACACAAAAATGCTATATACGGTCTGTGAGTTTGATGATGCCAAAGCTATTTAGAACTGGGTGGAAAAGAATGTTTTGTGGAAACATCTGCTTGTGGGACAACAAATTCTGTATTGTTAACCTAACTGAAATGCAGAACTAAAGTGTGAGTAGGAATTTTTAATAAACTAACAGGCTTGTATTGCATAGTGAACTCACAGTTGATTGGGCTAATCAGAAAAGTGGTGGTGACGAGTAATTGCATCCTACACGATAGTATAGTACAGTGCAGTACAGTATAGTACAAGATCATATACAATAGTAGAGTGTAGTACAGTAATAGTATACTATAGTATTATAAAGTATATTATATTACAGTATAGTATGGTATAGTATAACAGTAATGTATGGTATACAACAGTATGGTACAGTACAGGTGCAGTATAGTATAATACAGTATAGTATATAATAGTCTAGTACAGTACAGTATAGTGCATTGTCGTATAGTACAGTATAGTATAATACAGTACAGTCGTTTAGAATAATATAGTGTAGTACTGTATAGTATAGAAAAGAATAGTATAATATATATTTTAGTATTGTATAGTCCAGTTGGACACGCAAAATGTGTTTTGTTTAATTAGCATTAAAATTATAAGGTAGATGGAAATAAATACAACCAAACCAGGGAGGAAAAACTTTTAAAAAAAATAAAATAAAAAAAGTTCTAAAAGATATTTTCCTTCTGCTTTACAGTGAATGAAGAATGGTTAGAAGGACACACTGCTGGAAACATTGGCATCTTCCCCAGATGTTTTGCATACAGAGAAGGAGAGAATGTCACGTTCAGTGAAGCAGCTTCGCTATAAAACCTTCGTTTAAATAGACTGGACAGTGTTTACAAGCGATTTGCTATTTTAGTACAAACTGATGTAAAAAAAAATAACCTTGTTATGATTTTGGTTATCCTCCATCAACGTATGACATTATTCATTTTATATTTCGTGTCAGTATTGGACAATTAAGACCAATTTGATAGCTTTCAGTCATATTCATTTACCTTGTTGGTCATTTAAATCTGCTCTGTAAAAATCCTGCATGTGTGAAGTATAAAATATTCTTGCACAAAGTGAGAGTTTGCTGTCAGTCTGTCTGAATGAATGACAGGCGATTTTAGAGCTTTAGAAGCAAACCATACTGTGGACCCCCTGCTTTTTGAGCAAAACAAATGGCAGGAAGGTTTAAGCAGGGACTTCGACAGATCCTAAAAAGTTAAAAAAAATCAGGCGATGGCTGAGTAGCATGTTTACCTCCTTTCAT
Organism: Hepsetus odoe; assembly: GCA_017165825.1. NCBI lineage: Eukaryota > Metazoa > Chordata > Actinopteri > Characiformes > Hepsetidae > Hepsetus > Hepsetus odoe. The sequence continues at coordinate 17,615,566 of CM029390.1, forward strand.
ATTTCTGTTCATCCCTTTTTTGTGTTTGTTTCACCGATGGAGCCTTTAGGTCCTCCAGAGGTGTTAATTTGTGCTGAATTTTCCATTTCAAACTTTTCTTTGCTTTATTGCCTCACTAAGATCGATGTCTCAGTTTTACCTTCGCATAATCAGATTACAGACTATGTTCTGGAGGCACTCTTGGGTAGAAACTAATGACATTTAGAGAATTTAAGTCCTCTCGTGTGAAATATGTGTAATGGCAGTAAGCTGGCTGGATTCTGTGTGAATTAAGACAAAGCTGACTAGAGCCTTTGGCTACTTTTCATAGAGTAAGCTAATTTAGCTGGATATAAATGGCTGGGAGGTAGAATTTGTGATGTTTTTAAAATCATAAAAACCTACATTGTCCAAAGAGGTTAAAAAAGTTTAGTTCAACATTTGCCAGTGCCAATTTCAGTTTCTTACGTTGCCACTTTGTCACTTTCAGCTTAGGACAGAACAGCAAGAGTGATCTTATTAAGCTCAATCTACACCTAACAGCACGTTTTACAATAAAGAATGACTGATTACAGCTCAGCCCTACAACTCTTTCATTCTCCCTCAGCACAACTACATCTCCATGACGAAAAAGAAAAGGTACTGAGAGGTGTTCCTTGAAGCCATGCAGGACTTTCAGTTCCCTAAAGAGCCTTTTGACTGATGGCTTTTTTAAGAAAGGATGCTTGTAAATGGAATGTTTAGAACCATTTTAGAGTGAAAGAACCTTCACATAATGTCTGTTCTGTAGAATTTAGAGCAATTTTAATAGTTCTAGAGCTATTGAGAACCTTTACTAAGACTTGGAGGCGACAAAATTAGAAGCATGTGAAAGATGCATGAACAAAATAACCTTGTGTTGGATAGTCCTTTGGATCATTTATGTAAAATAAAATTAGTGTGAATGAAGGCATGTGTGTGTGTGTGTGTGTGTGTGTGTGTGTGTGTGTGTGTGTGTGTGTGTGCGCGCGCACACACACACACACACACACACAAAGAACTTTTATTTGTATTACTTGTATTAAAAGTTTTACTATTACAGTGCCGTGCTTTTGACAAGGCTCAGTATTTTTGCTTTTCCAAGCCTTCCATTGACAATTTAACCTTAACGAGCACAGATGATTCAGGAATCTTAAGAATTTAACTTATCAGATTAAAAAGAAAAAAAAAAAACTTGCAACAGGATGCTGGTACATCAGAGGAGGAATGGCAGAACGTAACGCATCTTTTCTTGGGTGATCCCCAGCACTGGTGCCATCATGGTCATTTACAAGAGTTAAAATCCGCCACTGAAGTCAGTACTGAGTTGTAGAACTGATCTGGCCTCGAGAATCCTGTAACTGGAGCCGAACAGCCTTTAAGAATATCAGCAGTAGTGGAGTTCACATTCATCTGTGTAAAAATGGCTGTTCTCGTAGAAAATGACAACTTTTACACAAAAGCTCCATGTTAGCTAATTAATTCGGAGTTTCTGGAGCAGCCTCTAGTGTCCGCTCAACACAGCAGATGTACAACCGCTTGACGATGATTATAATGTTGCAGCTTAATGGAAATATTTAGAAATACAGTGGCAAAAAGGCTTAAAAATATTGCTGATAATGAAACTCAAGTCCTACTTTTTAAGGGTTATTTAGAGCAGAAATGGTTGAGCACCATTTCAACGAGTATTCAAGACCCTAAAATGCTATTTGGGTCAACCTAACATATTTATTTCTGTGCAACCACTTGGCACATTTAACCATGAATCTTTTTTTAAGGGTACTATATTCTCTCCGTAGTACTCACCTAAAACTAATTTCTCTGCACTTAACCTCATGACATGTTCCATCACACTTCGTCAGATGTTATAGCAGAGCTTTCGATCACTCCACCATTATGCAGAGTTAAATGAGGCTGAACGGACCAAGAGATCAGCACTATTGAGGTTAATGGCGTGAAGGCCCTGGCCCAGGCTTTCTCCTCTGTTGCAGAGGGTTCTGGACGAGCGTGGGTGCAGCATAAGGTCCCTCTCCTTTTTTATAGTACTGTAATCATGGGGTTGGCACGGCCCACCGTGACTCACTTTCTCCCGCACTTCCATTAAACACTCGGCCGTTAATCAAACTGCAGCCTCTTCCTCGCTCCATTTCTCTAAATAATTTTTTTTCTTTCCTTTCGCCTCTTTTATTTCTCTAGTTTTAAATATGTGGTAGTGGAAGAGAGAGGCGTATGGTTATAAGATGCTGTAAATGCAGTAAAAGCATATTTGACCATTTTATGGAAAATGAAAACCATCTACTCTTTGCATTTGGTACAGTCAGTTTTACTTTTGTACATTTACACTCAGGCTGACAAATGTAGCTAGAATATTCTCGTGTAATATTTCAGAGAAGAAAGAAAAATGGAGAGTGGTCGTCTAGTGGTAGGATTCTTGCCTCTGGACCAAGAGGTCGCAGGTTCAAAATCCCACCTCCAGCTCTACCACCATTGGGTTCCTGAGTAAGACCCTCAACTCCAAGCTGCTCCAGGGGGACTGTCCCAGCTATAAGAGCATAAAAGTGAAAAAAGAGAATTATCCAACACTGAACTCTTTGCAAAAATGTATTACTTCAGGCATACATGCAACGTTCAGCTTCATGTTGATCATCTTCAGCGTTAAGAGAATGTTTTTCCTCTCATTTTTAACTTCCATTACAGCACATATTGAAACTTTTGACCGACCTGTGGCCTAGTGGTTAGGAACAGAGGGTTCCAGAGGGTCATGAATTCAAATCCCAGGCCAGTAGGTTACCCTGGGGCACCACTGAGTAAGGTACCGTCCCCATCACAGCAGTGGGAAGCCTCTGGACCCTCTGGAACCCTCTGTTCCTAACCACTAGGAATGCATGTTTCAAATGCAGAAGAAGCACTGCGTTGTGCTGTTTTTTAACAGTGACAAATAGTCACTTTCACTTCACTTATTCAGATCATTTTCATGGTTATACATATCACAAATATTTGACACTGATGATAACTACACGTCTTTCCATCAACCCATCATATGGGCCACTTATCCTAACCAAAGATATGAGGGTGGGAGCTGGTGGGGCTCTATTGTAGCGCCTTAAGGGCGAAATACCCTGGATATTTACATGCTATCTTTCAGTTATTCATTTTTAGCCTCGAGGTGATTCAGTAGCTGCTGTAAATGATTTAATAGTTACTAATATGTAATTTATGAAGTTATGAGAGTTAGAATTGAAGTGTGGACCACATACAGGTTTTTTAGAACTGACCCGTTTAAAGATTTTGAAAAGTTAGATGTTCCCAAACTTTTGACAGACCCTCTGCAAACCCCACTCGCTAACTTTCCTTCCCTACACTCAAAAAGCTAATTCGTTAATGATCTCTCCTCCACACACTCGCTCTCGCTCATGTTCTCTCATACACATCTGTAAACACAAAAGAGAGAAAGCTCCCCGCCTGAGCATTAAGTGGTACGGAGGAGGAAATTTGGGCTTGACTTTGAAGCCAGAAATGTTATTCAAGCTTTAGAATTAATTCAAGCTTTAGAGATAAGACTTAACACACTCTCCACTTCCTAACTATGCACACTCACACACAGGTGAGGTGAGGAGGAAATATCACTTTTTATGCTTTTCATGTTTAATAAGAGAAACCTGCTGATAGACCGGTAAGTAATAGATTTTTTAAACGAGGAGATACGGTTACAGAGAAACTGTGACTGGACATTGACCTAATCTATAAATTCTGTTTTTTGGTGTGTATATGTGTTTCATATATGTGTGTATTTCGTGTCTTATGGAAAATCCTAAGCCTGGCTTTGAGCATTAACACCAGTGAAACAGATAAGACCCACTTCACACACTTGAATGAATTCACATGCACGCATGGGGTGATGCACGACCTCGTTTTCTGAAGAAGCAAACCTGGATTATAAGACAACGTTCAGTGGGAGGGGGTTCTTTTCAACTGAAAAACTCTTGAGCCAATAAAATCTTAATTAAACTGCCATTAGGTGCAGAATGTATTTTTGCCTGTAAACTAAATCTAATACTGGGGGAGGATGGAGCAGTGTGTCTGGCTAGAAAGAAGTTTTTAGCAGCCATTGCTAGCAGAGAACCACCAGTTCTCTACCAGTACTGCAAGTCACTGAAGTCATCCAGCATGGCTGATAAATTCACAATGCAGCGCTCTTTCAATTACGAGGCTAAGCGTGCTTACTAATTCTCTAAAAGGTTTGCCTATAATAATTTTTTTCTTCACAGTGAATTTTTAATGAGGGAGTCAAGCCTCATAAAGCCTCCTAAGCCCTGTGTTCCTCCTTCATGTCCTCCTTTTGCTGACTACCAACATATTTTGCCAAAAGACCCAAAAGACGGGTTGTACCCGTCCCAGTAAAATTACAGCCATAATGCGGATCATTAAATTATAATAATATATCATTTTTGATCACATAAAAATATTTTTTTCTCCAAATGGGACAAAAATCCATAACTGGACAAGGTTATAGGGTGTCCCATCATTTTTTTATTCTGGCATTCAGTGGGTGTGTACCGGTGCCCTTTAAGCAGCGAGGACGTGTCGATGGAGACTCAGAAGCTGTCTATTAAACTATGGTTGGTTTTGTTTACAGCAGTCTGGCCAGCATGTGTGTCAGCATTTGTTTAGTCCTTTGACTTTCTTTTAGTTGTTTTATCTCTCTTTCTCTGCATTTTCAATAAAAGAGAGAAGAAGGTCAGAGCCTGAGAATTACATGGTATGGGGGGGAAAAGCTGCTATGGATAAACAATCTATAAGACCTTTAGGTCTTCTTGGCCTATAGGTCAGCAGGGTGATGCCTCAACATAGGCTAACTCCAGACATCAGTCCCCTCTACCCTGACTGGCCAGAGCTGGTGTGTGAAGAAGTTTTGGTAAAGGATCTGAGTGTACATTCAGGTGCTCTTCGACAGAGATAGTATTAAAAGTACACGCAGGTCACCAACAAACCTCGAAACACTACAGTGCCCAATTGAGCAATTGAATTTTAATTGCTTAAGCCTTCAATTAAATTTCGTTTCTAAATATAATGTTAAGGCCACCCACCCTGTCTCTCCCCGATTAACTAGAATGCTTGATGCTCCTCCATAATTACCACCTAGGATTTTTTCTTTTCTGGTAAGGTATATACAACCAGCATCAGCGTCTCATCTGGATCCATTACTTCTCTGTGAACTTCTTTTATATTTGGCTTAAGCAAAGAACAGCGATACTGAACAGTAATAATGAGTCCAGCTCATTTGTCCTAAAGTCATCATCTTCGAAAGCTGTAAATCGATGGGTCAGAAACTCAGAAGGAAGCAGTGAGCTCAGCACACAGGAGCACTGCAGGTATGAATGGAAGAGTCTGCTTCAATTCTGAGGATGTGCCACTATAAATACAGGTGTATAAATAGCCCGAGGCAATCATGTGACAGATTCAGTCTGTAGACGTCTGCTGAAAGCCTTAGATAATGCTTCTTTATGAGCTTAAGGGAATGACATAGTGTCCATAAGCTCTTAATAATACAACACAGGGAACTCCCCGAGTAGGTCTGCCCAAGACTTTTTTTTTTAAAGATGCTTTATAGACTAACCCAGCCTGCTAACTCAGAACATCATCAGATAGGACCCTGATGTCTAAGTGCTTCTTTTCCTGCCCACCCTCCAATGTTGCTGTTCAGATAATAAACTGTAATAATATTAGACATCCTGTTCACTTTTTAAAAAATCTTAAAGCAGAGCTGGACACTTACTGTAATTAGCTAGAGAGTACTGTACACGTCTTATAGATTACTAACATAGACATTACTAAAGGAATAAAACATGGAGGTGGAGTTAATTAATGGTTAATTAATATACATTAATGGCATATTTTTGGATCAGAGGTTTTAGTAAAGGAAGGATTTAGTTAAGTGAAAGTAACCATTCCCGTCATTGTGAACCGCACAGCGCACGGTGAAACTACACCTCTGCATTTTACAACATACACTCCCACACGTGGAGCAGGGGGCAGCTATTGAAAGCATCCGGGGAGCAGTGATGGGGACGGTACCTTGCTCAAGGGTACCTCTTACGATCCCGGGGCAACTCCCTAAACACTAGGTCACCGCTGCTGGTTACGTGCAGGACTTCAGATACTGTTCACTCCACTCATACGAGAGGATTTGGTGAAGTCCAGCTTTAAATGGAGCAGCGGTGGCCTAGTGGTTAGGTAGTTGGCCCGGATCGGAAGATTGTGGGTTCGATTCCCACCCCAGTGGGTTGCCCTGAGGTACCCTTGAGCAAGGTACCGTCCCCATCACTGCTCCCCGGGCGCTTTCAATAGCTGCCCACTGCTGCACGTGTGTGTATGGGTTAAATGCAGAGGTCCAATTTCGTTGTGGTTCACTGTGTGCTGTGCTGTGACCTCGCAATGACAAGGGTTGTCACTTTCACTTTAATGCAGTGGTAGATCTTCTGGCTTATTTTGTAGTCTCTTGCTGTCAAACTTCATGAAGACTTTCCTTCCTTTCAACATAAGTAGAGCCATTTGACAGACTGGAAATGCAAAATATATTTGACAGTCTCTCAGTCTGTGGGCAAAATGTCTTTCCTTTCATTTCTTTCCTTTTATATCCCATTCACTGACTGTGAACTCTCCCTTCCCACAGAACTTCCCTTCTTCTCTCCATCCGCGTCATTCTCTCCGTCCCCCCTCAAACCTTGAGCTCTATAAATAACTCTTCTCTTCCACATCCTCGTTTCCTTTTTTCGCTCAAATACTACCACGCTGTTGTTGGTTTCTAGGCAACGCACACCTGCGTCACTTCCACACCAGTTTTCCTCCGAGCTCCGCCCTCGCCATAGTGCGCCCCGCCCCCCGTCAGCAGCGAGCAGTTCCAGAATGTCTCGCTAATTAAAGGGGGCGGGGCCTATCGGAGCCGCGCACGACCGCGTTTAAACACATCAAAGGCTCTTCTGGCGTCATTTTGGTTCCAGAACGAAACGAGTCCAGTGTGAGCCGCGCAGCCAATCACAGCACAGCAGGGCGGGGTGTGTCAGAATACGGCTGGATAGAAACCCCGCCCCGTTTCTCCTCTCCTGGGCGCAGTAAAGCCGAGCCTCCTTCCTGGACTCTCCTCCGTCTCACCACTCTTTCTCCCGCTAAACCACCAAAGCCTCAGTTCTCGGGCGCCGCATTCCGTGGGGCTTTATCAAGTTTTTAGCAGAGCTTTAAACCGAGAAGACTTCAACTACAGGTAGGATTTGCCCAAGTTTGTTTGCACGTGCTTTTCAAATTTGTTCACATTTACAGCAGCAAACTTTACAGCAACGTTTCTCCGAGTCCATGCACACACCAACATATCATTAAAAACTTAGCTCCTTCTATCTATCTATCTATCTATCTATCTATCTATCTATCTATCTATCTCTGGCTGTCGTCTCGTCTGTCCGTCCATTCATCCATCCATCAATTTATACTTCTGATTTCCTGACAGTTTCTACTGCCTTGTTTGTTCAGTGGTTGTATTTGTTTTTCTGCTTGTTTATGTGTTTATCTAAACAGTAGATGTTGGTGTATATTTGGATTTGCTTGTTTACATGTTTATGTCTGTTTCCCTGCAGGACTCCGGTGTTTGGGAGTGAATATGACCGCTCAGAAGAGCCTCGTGCCGGGGTCCTCGCGCGGTTCTGCCTCGCGCCCAGCAGAGCCGCCTGTCCAGATCAGTTCCGCGCGTGCCGTCTGACCTCCTCCTCCTCCTCCTCCTCCTCCTCCTCCTTCTTCTCCTCTCCCTCATCCTCTTCCTCTTGTGGGCGAGATGAGCGCGGCGGAGCTGGAGCGCGTGTCCCTGCGCTCCGCCGGTGCAACTTCTGCGTCCTCGGGCGGCCGCGCGCTCTCCGCCAACGTGAAGCGCCTGCACGACGCGCTGCACGCGCTGCTGGGTGACGCGGAGCGCGAGCGGTTCGTGCACTGCCTGAACGCGTACCACGCGCGGCGCAACGTGTACGACCTGGTGCGCACGCTGCGCGTCCTCCTGGACACTCCGCGCAAACGGCAGCTGCTGCCCATGCTGCGCCTGGTCATCCCGCGCTCCGACCAGATGCTCTTCGACCAGTACACCTCGGAGGGGCTCTACCTGAAAACCGAGCCGCTCCCGTGCCCCGATGAACCCGGAGAGGCCGGGGAAACGGAGCCCCGCCCGCGAGCCCCCTCCGTGCACTTCTCGACCGCGCAACTGCTTCCCGATTTCAGCACCGCGGCGGAGCGGACAGCGGCCGCGGCCCCGGACACCGCGCGGGACGAGGTGCGCCAGGTGACCCTGCAGCGCAGCAAGAGTCACGAGGGCCTGGGCTTCAGCATCCGCGGAGGCTCCGAGCACGGGGTGGGAATCTACGTGTCTCTGGTGGAGCCCGGCTCATCCGCAGAGATAGAGGGCCTGCGCGTGGGGGACCAGATCATCACCGTCAACGACATGGTGTTCGACCGAGTCACACACGGAGAAGCAGTGAAGGTGTGTATTTGAGTGTGTGTGTATTTGTGTGTGTGTGTGTGTGTGTGTGTGTACACACCCCATACACCCTGTCCTACAAAGGCACACGTCTTTTAGAACTAGGGCACTCTCAGACCCCCTCCCCCTCCCTCCAGAGGGATGTCCATTTCTTAATTTCAGGGACAGTCTCCTTGGAACAACTTGGGCTGTAAGGTCTTGATCAGGAACCCAGTGTTGGAAGTGTTTAAAGTGAAGTGAAAGGAACTATTTTTCATCGTGAAGAGTCGCAGCACACAGTGAACCAGGTGATTTTACCCGTCATAGGCTCTGAGGCGAGGCTACATCAGGGTGAGCTACTGTTCTGGGATTCGAAGTAACAACATTCTGATCATGGGGCCTAGTCTCTGACCACAAGCCACCACTTAAACCACCTGTAGGGCTATCTGTGTGGTTAATAATAAAAAAAAGATAAACTTCACACTCTTCACACTGAAGATGAAGGTGGTGATTAATGTTGTGATTGATGTTGGCAAACCTCCTCTGAAAAATTGCAAACATGACAGTAGAGGCCAATAATGTTTGTCAGATTCTGTAAACATGTTCAGGGGCATTTTTTCTTGCTCCTCTGACTCCACTGCTGATCTGAACCCATGGTCTCTTGGTCCATAGACAAGTTTCCTACTACTAGACCCCCAACACCCATCTCCAATCTTCAAAGACCCTTGAGCCAATGCAGACTAATCCCATCCACGAGTTCGTTCCTCCCATCCACAGTGGCGTGCCACTGCCTCTGGCATCTCCTGTGACCTCGGCTGCCGTCCCTGCAGCGACAGAGCAGATCAGTCCTGCTTTTGCATCTTCTTCCCCCTCTTGGCTTTTCTGCTGAGTTTTCATGGGTAATTTCAGATAAGCGGATAATTCGATTAACATGGCCCTTGCGATAAAACAGGATTGGGCTTGTTTGTGTTATGGTCAATTTACTCAGCCCCCTACCCCACCCCTCCGGCGTGTAGTGGATGGACACCGCAATTCACCCGTGGTGGTATCAGTGGTTATTTCGTTTGTTAGATTTCAGCTTGAGCCTAAAGCACAGCACGATTACATAATGGTTACAGACGAGTGAGGTGTTCAAGAGGGAAATAATGACAGGCATCTCTCAATTGCACACTTTCTCTCTCTCTCTCTCTCTCTCTCTCTCTCTCTCTCGTCCTGTGTGGGCTGGCAGCAGCGTGTTTGTTTTCGAACATTGAATGCAGACTGTGCTGGAAAGTGTGTAAAACATGCTTTATTTCTTTTTCTCTCCTGCTCTCCCTCTCCCTCTCTCTCTTGCTTTCACCGAATCTGTTAATCACTCTCCTGTATGAGTAATGCGATTCCTTTTGCACTCCCAATTCATGGCCTGAGAAGTAAGCAAGCAGTGCTAATGCTGGTAAGAATATCTCAATTACGTGCAAGCTTTTTGCTAAAGCAGCCCACGTCACTTACTAATAGGTTGGCACTCCTCTAGCAGATGGCTCTCAATATTCACCCAAAAATCACTCCATCAGTTTTTTTTGTTGCAATTCATGCATCCAGTTGGTTCTGGATTTGTAAAACTGGTCATCATGTAGAGGATACTGTACTGTATGGAAGCTCTGCACACAGTCCTTCCCTCTGTTCTTGTATTTTCCTGGCTCTGTAGCTCAAGCCTGCCTCTACTAGCCGGTCAGTCTTGATTACCGGTCCCATGCGGAGGGATTAGGAGTGACCGGGCTGGGATGAGTTAGCGTCAGCTTCTTCCTGGAAATGCATCTAAATAAAGACGCGCTTGGCCCTTTAAATGTAACATAACAGTGTGTATAAAAGTCCTGCAAGCTAACAAGACTCTCAGGCCTAAGCTGAACATAGTTCTGGTCTGGTGACCTACACCGCTGTTGGTGTAAACACCTGTTGGGCTGGTTTAACATGGTAGAGCGCTGTCAAAGCTTAAACGTTATCCAGAGAGGTTAAATGTGTTATGCTTATTTACAGAAATACAGAATTACTGGTACTAATTAAGGGTCAGGGAATGGGCTGTCAGCTGAAGGTTTACTGATACAGTCCCCTGGAACGGCTTGAAAAGTGAGGACAGTGGGATGTGGGTGAACAACATCCGTGGCTGAGGCCCATATGGGTAAGCAATTGACCCAATCACCGTCCCCGGGCACTGTTACTGGACTTCTCCTGGTCCTGGGGTGTGTGTGTTCACTGCTGATGTGTGGAAAGAACACTGCCCACTTTTCATACTGAGTGTGTGCCAGCACAGAGATTTCAATTTCTATTTCAAATATGGAAAACTGTAATATTCCTGTGACTTTGAATAAAACTGCAATTATTGTCTAAATGTTAAGATCCAAGCCTGTTATTTTGGCCCAGAAGATCAAAATATTTACTTCCTCTGACTGCCAGTTAGCTATCCTGTGAACGGTTTCTTTAGTTGCTTTGATTGGTATGATTTATCCACAGGCAGCTCACAAAATGTAATTTCTAGAGACTTTTCACTTCAAATGGAAGACAACACTTTGAAAAACACTAATCAGCGACTTCATTGGGTACTTTATATTTCAACTCATTGTCCATTTTCACAATTACAGACTGCAGTGCATCTGTTTCTTTATCATCTTTGAGCCCACTTTAGAAAATGCTCAGGACTGCCACAGGACAACCAGGATGAGCAGGTATTATCTGGGTGGTGGATTATTCTCCGCACAGCAGTGGACTGACATGGTACTGGTATGTTCGTATGTCTCTGCACAGAGTGGATAACATAACAGCCTTCTGGAATGCCTGAGAATGGTCCAACAACCAAAAATATCAACATTGTCCTGTGACCACATGCTGGGCACTGATGGATTAGAGGAAGATGAACTCAAACTGTGTTGGATCAGATGAACTATCATCAACTAATCAAGCACAAAAACACACAGTAAGATTCCAGAGTATCACTGCTGTGCTATGAATGACCCCCTCCAGATATCTGCTCAGTGGGGTCCTGTGGGCATCCAGTTTGTGAACGAGGTAAAGAGTATTAACATGTGGTGCAGAAAGATAAGATGGACCTCAGATTTGTGAGTCTGAATTTGAATAACCCATTCCCCTGTAAGGACTGGCAACCTGTCCGGGGGTTGCTCTTGGATCGGCTCCTTTATCCTCGGATGGATGGATGCCTCTGTAAAAAATCAGTTAATTTATTATTAAACGATGTTATATACACGCTCTAGTGATGCTCTCATTGATTTGAACGTGTTTAGAGAAAGGACTGGACACCTGCAATTTTGTGTACCTGCCTCTTCATCCAAGCGTTTCCATGTGTTTAATTTTTTAAAGCATGCAAAACCTTACTACACAATAAACACACCACTTTAAATGGTGTTGTACGTCAACAAATATCCCACAGTTCAGTGTGTTGAGGATGTTCAGACATACACTACAAATCAAAGGATTGCAATGACTTGCCATTTTTTAAATTTATATTTGATATCCTTTTATATACATTCAAAAAGCAACACATATATAACTGCATTTAAATACACAGTGATATCAGAAAGCCGGTGCATTTCCATATATCTGCCCATTCAACCTATAGGAGCCCAATACACTCCTGATTACTGTTAGCAGTGTTTCAGCTTGTACTGCACTTTAAATGAAACACAATACAAGGATATAACAAAAAAATGAAGGCGAGAAGTGATTTAAGGTTAGGTTTAGGGTTAGCATTTAAAAAGCATCTACATTGAGTTTTGTTTTTGGCCAGTTTTACATTTTCAGCTTGGGTGAACACACTGTCACACCAAATACTTGACTGTTACATCTAAGGAAAGCATCTGAAAACTGATTTAACAGATGTAACCATCTGTGTTAGAGAATCAGATATGATCTCAGTACATCACCCTCAGTCTTGGTGGAGTGTTTATTAGCATCAGTGAGAGAGTGGATCTCGGTCCTTCGCTCATCGATCATCAGCTCCATTTGTAGTCTTTAATTAAATCCAGCCTGCTCTAGCAGTAGAGCGGAAGAGTGGCTGTCTAGAGCTCCGGCGCCTCTGAGTGTAATTGTTTCTGGCAAATTGGTTTGGCACGCTAAGCTAATAGAGGTGTAGGGAGCTGCTGCTGCTGGGACGGCCACGCTCAGCTATTCATCGTCCCAGTTCTGTTCCTCATCAGGAGCTAAATAATTTATAACAGCGATTAATTAAGCAGACAGTCTTTAAGGCAGGGTACTGGAGACACTTTTGGTCTGCTGCTTTTTCACTGTTACCCCATAGGGTTAAGCCTAAGAACACAAAGCGCTCAATCTTCAAGGGTGTTCGAGCAGTGGGGTGGTTTGGGGGACGATTACAAAAGAAAGCCCGAATAACGCAACATGATCTTCTTAATCACTTTTAATTGCTGCTCTAAAATGACCTGATTTTCTGCTGTGATAACTTCAGCCGGGTGCTTGTGTATTGTTTGCTGGCTATGACTGTGCAGCAATTAATGTGCCCTAATTATAATAAAAAACCTTACACGAGCCTTTTCTTTGTTTGATGGTGCCAAATTAAGCGGCGCATTAACCGTCGAAGATGGAAATGATAGTAAATTCTTACATCAAAGTCAAAATGGTGCTATGAACATGTTAAAAATCACGGGGAGAAGGTAATTTTCTGATTTCTTGAATAAAACGATGCACAACTCTGGACTATCCATCCATTATCTGCCGCTTGTCCCAAACAGGAACTCTGGACTATTTATTTTTCATTTACCAAAATATGTCATAAAACTCTGCACCATTAAATGGGATAAAGGTCTTGAGTCTTGAGCCTCAGAGGTGTAAGTCGAGGTTTGAGTCGAGTCCTAAATTCAGTTAAATTCTTTTTTTTATCACGAGTGTGACTGATTTATGACTCTCGTTCAACCCAAAATCACACTTGTTTCAAACTGCATTGAGTATTTGTTAATATAGACCGGCTGAAGAAAGGAAAGTGTTAAGTCGAAAGTCTTAGGCTGAACTGGATAATCTCGGCGTGAACAGGTGTGCTTTAAATTTTGATTTGAAAGAGGAAAGACTTGTACAAGCCTGGGGCTTTCAGGTAATACATTCCTGACTAGAGGCGGTGGCACTGTCTATAGTCTTGTGTGAGGAATAGTAAGAAGGCCTGTGTCAGAAAATTCAGAAGGAGGAATGTAAAGAGAAAATAAGGCTCTACTTGTAAGCTACAGCAGCCTCATAGTTTCAGTGCAAAAGAAGCAGAAGCCAGGTACCCGACTTGTCTTGGCTGATTATCTACCCAAGTTTGGGGTATAAAAAAGGAAGAAAATGAAAACATGACATTTTTGGCCATTTATTCTGCTGCTTTGCCATTTCATAATGATATGTTATTGAATAATGAATAATGAGAAGTTGATTTAAATTCAGTATGAATAGGTTGGTGGGTAGTAGGGGGTCTTCAGCTTCCTCTCCTCCCTCACTGGGGGGTCAAACTACCGCTGGCTTAAAGGCATCTCTTTGTTTGCTATGCAGTGAATACGGGCTGGAGCATGGCAGCCCCTTACTTCTGGTTTGTAGGCCTTATCTTGATCCCTAAAATTCTCCATCTGTAGATTTAGCCACAAGCTATGAGCTCCAGGTGCCCAGTCTCCTGTCACTGTGGTCTTCCCTCCTCAATCCATCACTGAAGAATCAGCCTAGGCTCTAAATCTCAGCTTGGCAACATAACCCCAATATAGGCCACTGCCATGGAGCACCAGTTTGTTCTGGGCGTGATCAGCAGCATGAAAGAGGATGCCAGAGTGGAGGATGGGTCTGTGGAAGATAACGTGCTTCATTTCATCAAAGCTGAAACTTTTTTTTTTTCCATTTTCTTTTCTTTTTTTTTTTTTTCCCTTTTTTTTGTTAATGTAGCTTGGAGGTATGGAACGGGAACGAGTGAGAAAGAGAGATATGGAGGGAGGGGGAGAGATGGAAGGCAGGGGCTGGTGGAAATGGAGTTTTAGGCAGTTTTACTCCCCGTTGTGGAGATTTAGAAAGCTGGGCTGATGGCAGTGGAGGCAACAGCAGCTGAATCCTTTATCAGAGCTCATTGCTATGGACTGCTTTCAGTCTTTCCACCCGAGATCTTTCTTGTAAAATATTGAGATCTGTAGGCCTGGTGAGATGTTACCGTTGACCCACACATATTTAAGCTTAAACAAATTCCCACACACAGATTCACACACAGTAAAACCCAGACTTTATACTGGCACTCATTAGACATTTTATCAGAAACAAATTATCACTCTCAGCATAACGAACTTTGTAAATGACTAAAATGTTTTATAATGGAATTGAAAAAGGATGGAAACAGGTGAAGAGGAAAAACTACACATGAAGATAAAAGTGCCACCGTAAGGTACTGGGTGATCTGTTTGTAGTGGTTAGATTCAGAGAACCTCCAAAATGGCAGGTCCTGTGGGAAGATCTTGGTATGCAGTTGTTAATAAAGAGAAAGTGACTATTCTTGTCATTGTGAAACACAGCGCAGCACACAGTGAAACAAAAACGAAAATCAACCTCTGCATTTAATCCATACAGCAGGGGGTGGGAGGAGTTTGGAGAGGCCATGGAGAAGGACTTCCAGACGGCTTCGAGGAAATTCTGGTCCACCATCCGGCGTCTCAGGAGGGGAAAGCAGTGCACGGTCAACGCAGTGTATAGTGGGGATGGTGCGCTGCTGACCTCGACTCGGGACGTTGTGGGTCGGTGGGGGGAGTACTTCGAAGACCTCCTTAATTCCACCAACATGCCTTCCGAGGAGGAAGCAGAGCCTGGGGACATCGAGGTGGACTCTTCCATCTCTGGGGTCGAGGTTGCCAAGGTGGTCAAAAAGCTCCTTGGTGGCAGGGCTCCGGGAGTGGATGAGAGCCGCCCAGAGTTCCTCAAGGCTCTGGATGTTGTAGGACTGTCATGGCTGACACGCCTCTGCAACATCGCATGGACATCGGGGACGGTGCCTCTGGATTGGCAAACCGGGGTGGTGGTCCCCCTCTTTAAGAAAGGGGACCGGAGGGTGTGTTCCAATTATCGAGGGATCACACTTCTCAGCCTCCCGGGGAAAGTCTATTCAGGGGTCCTGGAAAGGAGGGTCCGTCGGATAGTCGAACCTCAGATCCAGGAGGAGCAATGTGGTTTTCGTCCAGGTCGCGGAACAGTGGACCAGCTCTACACCCTTAGCAGGGTCCTGGAGGGTGCATGGGAGTTTGCCCAACCGGTTTACATGTGCTTTGTGGACTTGGAGAAGGCATTCGACCGTGTCCCTCGGGGGCTCCTGTGGGGGGTACTCCGGGAGTATGGGGTATCGGATTCCCTGTTAAGGGCTGTCCGGTCCCTGTACAACCGGTGTCAGAGCTTGGTCCGCATTGCCGGCAGTAAGTCGGACCTGTTCCCGGTGAGGGTTGGACTCCGCCAGGGCTGCCCTTTGTCACCGATCCTGTTCATAACTTTTATGGACAGGATTTCTAGGCGCAGCCAGGGCGTTGAGGGGGTCCGGTTTGGTGGGCTCAGGATTGGGTCTCTGCTTTTTGCAGATGACGTTGTCCTGTTGGCCTCATCATGCCGTGACCTTCAGCACTCTCTGGATCGGTTCGCAGCCGAGTGTGAAGCGGCTGGGATGAGAATCAGCACCTCTAAATCTGAGGCCATGGTCCTCAGTCGGAAAAGGGTGGAATGCCCTCTCAGGATTGGGAGTGAGACCTTGCCCCAAGTGGAGGAGTTTAAGTATCTTGGGATCTTGTTCACGAGTGAGGGTAAAATGGAGCGGGAGATCGACAGGCGGATCGGGGCAGCTTCTGCAGTAATGCGGGCTCTGCATCGGTCCATCATGGTGAAGAAGGAGCTGAGCCAGAAGGCAAAGCTCTCAATTTACCGGTCGATCTACGTTCCCACCCTCACCTATGGTCACGAGCTGTGGGTAGTGACTGAAAGAACGAGATCGCGAATACAAGCGGCCGAAATGAGTTTCCTCCGCAGGGTGTCTGGACTCTCCCTTAGAGATAGGGTGAGAAGCTCAGCCATCCGGGAGGGGCTCAAAGTAGAGCCGCTGCTCCTCCGCATCGAGAGGAGTCAGATGAGGTGGCTCGGGCATCTGATTAGGATGCCCCCTGGACGCCTCCCTGGTGAGGTGTTCCGGGCACGTCCCACCGGAAAGAGACCCCGGGGAAGACCCAGGACACGCTGGAGAGACTATGTCTCTCGGCTGGCCTGGGAACGCCTTGGGATCCGCCCGGAGGAGCTGGAAGAAGTGGCCGGAGAGAGGGAAGTCTGGGCATCCCTGCTGGAGCTTCTGCCCCCGCGACCCGACCTCGGATAAGCGGGAGAAAATGGATGGATGGATGGATGGCAGGGGGCGGCTATTTAAAGTGCCTGGGGAGCAGTGATGGGGACGGTACCTTGCTCAAGGGTATCAAACCCACAACCTTCTGATCCTGGGGCGACTCCATAACCACTAGGCCACCACTGCCCCAATAATACCTAACAAAGGTGCAGATCGAGTACACCCCTTCATGGCAACAATATTTCCTAAAAATGCATGCAGCCCCCAACTTGCAATTTTCAAGACTTGCTTATGAGGTATAAATGAAGCAGCCATTATGTGTTATGGCTGATTGGTGTACAGCAAAGTTGTTGGTGCAAGTAACAGACATGCCAGTATCAGCTTTTCAAGTGCATGAAGGCATTACAGAAATTGGATGAACCCTACAGATAATTAAACATCAACTGTAATAAAATAATAATCATTTTGGATTAAGTGTACATTTTCTCAATTGAGATATGCCAGTTAGTTTCACTCTTCAGTACAACTTTTCACCATCTCTAAAGATACCGAGCGAACTTGTCTTTGCTTCTGCTCGCCTGCATGACTCGTCTGTTGTCACTCACCCTGGTGCAGACCTTTTCACTCTCCGGCCATTGCCCAGGACAGCTTTAAAATAAATATGCAGCTAACTGAAGTTCTTTGGTCACTGTTTAACCACATACCTACCGTACCTTCTTTCTTGCTGCTGTCTTGCCTGTTTTCATGTTAATAGGATGTGAATATGCTTAAATGGGTTAAGAGAGGCATTTAATTGCGGTGCTACGGTGTGTTTACAATGACAAATAGTCACTTTCACTCTTGATGGAAACTTATAAATGTACTGATTCTATGGACAATACACAGAAAAACAGAGTGCGTTAATAAATGGAACTGGTAGCAAGACATTTATTAATATAAAAATGCTTGGAACAATTCTAGAAATAACATTCTCAAGCCTTGTCTGTATGGTATCTATGGCAACCATTGAAGCCCCATTAAAGAATCACCCAGTCCAGTGAGCATGAAGTATAATCTGGTAACCTGGGAGAACCTAATGAAACTCTTTGTAAATATGCCCATCTGATACAGTTTAGGCACTTAACATTAACCTGCTTGTGAAACTGCGAACGCAGCCAATTGATCAATGTGCATAAATGACACCGCTAGCGTGTCCATTACTTGCTGAAGGACAGGCAGATCTCTGTAGTCTCCTGATACATTCCCTCATACATGGAAATGATCTCGTCCTCTTTGTCTTGAGCAAGTTCCTGCCCTGGGAATTTCAGGCATTATCTGTAATTAATTTCTCCCGGAGTGTGAAGTGGCTCATTGTTTCGCACTGGCCATGTAGCACTTTGACGCCTGAGCACGTTCTCTCTGGATTGGGTTACTAAATGGTCGTTTGCTCCTGTTGCCAGCTTCAAACCTAATTGCAGCTTCTGTTGCTTGTTGTCTTCCTATCTATACCTTCATGTCTGGCCTTCTTTTATTTTCTACCCTCCTGTCATCCCCTGAGATGGGCTGCATATCTCTTCTTGTACCCATTCAGAATATAAACACAGTGTTTCTCTCCATCTCTCCTACTTTTGCTCTTCCACACTTTATCATTTATCTAATATTCGGCTGCAGCCAACATGAGCCAGTTTGGAACTGGTGGCTGAGTTCATGCATTTTGGATCTTGCTATTGATTAAACATGTTTGATTCATGTTGTGAAGTGAATACTTCTTATGATGAACTGCTTTAGCTCTTTGAGTTGGAGGAGCATGTCTCTGCATCTTTTGCTGATTCAGAACTCACAGGTTTAGCACATGCTGTGTTCTGAGTCTAAATAGTGTCGTTTTAATCATGCAAATCATGTGCTTAACCGTTTTTGCTCTTTTGGTCAGTTTACACACTCACTTCAATCTCCAATTCAAAAATACACCAATAGCACAACACATTTTTAGTGATGCAGCATTGAAAGCCTCATAATTATTATGTCTGAAACTCCAGAACTTGGGGACCCTACCATGTCCTTCAGGCCTCCTGTCTGGGAACATTTTGGACTCCCAGTGAACTACAGTAGCCAGAGGCAAAGACACGAAAGCAGTGTGTTGCCATTGTTTGGGTGGTTAGGGAGTTGGCCACAGGATCGGAAGATTGTGGGTTCAAACCCCTTACCAATAGGTTGCCCTGAGGTACCCTTGAGCAAGGTACCGTCCCTATCACTGCTCCCCGGGCGCTTACATAGCTGCCCCCTGCTGCACAGTGTTTGTGTGCATGGGTTAAATGCAGACATCCAATTTCGTTGTGATTCACTGTGTGCTGTGTTGTGACCTCGCAATGACAAGAATAGTCACTTTCACTTTTTCAGCTAGCATCGGGTGCATTGAGTTTTGTTCGTAGGTTGCAGATTAATCTTGCAGATTTGATCATTTCTAGATGTGGGTACGTGTGTCCAGAATGTTATAGCCAATCATGTCCTGCTTAGAGGTTCAAAGTGTACTTATTCATGATGGTTAAATTCATGAGATTGTAAATGTTTTTTTTTTTTTTTTTTTATGTTTTGCATGACATTTTTTTTTCACTGAACTGAAATCATGCTGGACCGTGATTTTAAAATGAGGTACATACTTAACCAATCACATTTTGGATTGTGTAAAACCATACTCAAGTGAAAGAATTGCTACTTTGTGGAAATAGAGGTTTGAGAAGATATAACCTTGCACAAACCAACTTGAGTAGGAGTATAAAAGCATCGGGTCCCAACAAAGGGCTCCACGTACAAAACAACGTACAGAACTGAGGTATTACTCATTCATTACTCCTTCATTCACCATCTATTGGCACAGAAACTAAATTTGTTCGATTTCTTTTTTTTTCTGGGGATCCTTTTGATCTAAAGTGAAATATTAAAGCTGACATATTGTTTTAAATCATAATAATTACTCAAGGATAATAATGATCGTTTTAAAATGCTCAAAGCCGTCACATATCCTGCTCAGTAAATCCCCTCCCACTCTCCAACACTCGGTGTCATGGACTAATGTCCACCATCTCACCATCTCCAAACCTCTACATCCAGTCGTTCCTCTCATGCTCCCTTTAAAATCCCTGTCCTAGCTCTTGCTCTTGCTCTCTGACTGGCTTCTTAACTGTCTTTCCTTATTTATATTATTCTACTTTTGACCCTCTAGCATGTTTAATAATTTTATGAGTTTGTTGCCCTTCCGTTGCCTGTTTTTAATCTCTTTCTTTTTTGGGAGTTTGACTTGGCATTTTTGCTAATCTTTTCTAATAAAACCAAGCTCCAAGCTCCAAGCTCCAAGTCTTGACATATTTTTTACATGTCTTGATCATTACATATGACTCAGGCATGAACTTTGTCCATTGGTAGTCAGTTCTATTTCCAAATCTTTCCAGAGGGTATTATTTAGTGACACCCTGTTGAATCCCATCACACTGTGTTTCCTGGCACATGTTTATCTGATACTGTTTTCTGGATTATTGGCTTACTTTAATGCATCTGACAGTGACCTGCTGTTCATCTCTCTTTTGCTGTTTTTCTTTGGAAATATTGGATGTCTTAAGTGAACGTTTTAATTGTATATTTATTCCCTGTCTTTTCAACCTTCACTGTATTTGCCGGTTTAATTTCCGTCTTTATTTGCCCATAGCGCTTCACGTTTCCTTTTTCTCCTCCAATGCCATTTTCAGCTGTACTGTGGTACCCTGGACCCTTCATAAAATGTAGTGCACTTCATAGAAACTCTATGGGATTCGCAGAGTGGCAAACAGATCTCGACTACCAAACTCACAAAGCAAGAAAAAGAACAAACACACTCAATTTGGGTGATTGCGAATAATGGTGATTATGGTCTTGATGATGATTTGATGTGCAATCAGTCTAAAAGTAACTTTGTGAATTGATTGTCAACAATTATTGAAGAGTATGTATTAACAGGCCTCCAAGAGCTAGTGCCAATTAGTTGCATAGCATATGTTTAATTTAAAACAGGATCTATTGTACATGAAAGAGAAGTACTCACACATTTATATTAAAGGTATATATATATATATAACCTGGAAAGACACAGTTTAATTCTGGATTAATGCATAATTTGAAGTTATTAAAAACGCATTGCTGAATAGAAAGAAATGTTTTTTTTATGGATGAAACATTAAATAATCAATTGAACATTTTCTATTAGAACATTGTAATTTGTGGCTGTTTTGTAAAACAGTAATCCTCTTTATGCCGGGCGCTGTATTGATTTAAAATACCGCTGCACTACATGGAATATCACTGGACCAATAATCAGGGGCCTGTTTCTTTTAAAGTCCTTCTACATCGACTACATGCTGGTGGTGTCCTACCCTGTGTACAAATAGATAAAGTGGAACAAGCTTTGTTTGTTCATAGTTTCTAAAGTAGAACTATGCTCATGGGAATGGTGCCTTTACAGTGGTTTACACTGATGAACATTAATGGACCTGCATTGTAGGTGTAATGCTGACCAATGATCTCAATCAGAAATCTGTATAAGGCTTGCATGCCATAGATGGGTTTATTTATTTTGTGATGTTAGAGGGTGAAGCTGCTTTGACTATATTTATATATGCTGCAAAAATCATCATATGGTAGTATAATCAGAGTATAAGTCAATTAAACTTCTGGGATATTGATCTGGTCGGTTAAGTAGCAGAGGGGGTTGTTAATCAGTGTCAGCTTTTTTTGGTGATGAAATTAACAACAGGTGCACTAAAGGGGCAACAATGAGACGACCCCAAAAACAGGAATGGTTTTGCAGGTGGAGACCACAGATATTTTTTCCCTACTCATCTTTTTTTGACTGCTTTTCAGTCGTTTTGCCTTTGACTCGGGTCAGTGTCCTTACTGGTGGCATGAGGCAATACCTGGACCCTACTGAGGTTGCACAGGCAGTCCAACTCCACCAGGATGGCGCATCGATATGTGCCATTGCCAGAAGGTTTGCTGTGTCTCCCAGCACAGTCTGGGAGCATGGAGGAGATTCCAGGAGAAAACAGTTACTCTAGGAGAGCTGGACAGGGCTGTGGGTGGTCCTTAACCCCTCTGCAGGACCGGTATCTGCTCCTTTGTGTAAGGAGGAAGAGGATGACTACTGCCAGAGCCCTACACAGACCTTCAGTGGGCCACTGGCATGAATGTCTCAAACCATTAGAAACAGACTTCAAGAGGGTGGCCTGAAGGCCCGACATCCTCTAGTGGGCCCTGTGTTCACTGCCTGGCACCTTGGACCTCGACTGGCATTTGCCAGAGAACACCAGAATTGACAGGTCCAGCACTGGTGCTCTGTGCTTTTCAGAGATGAGAGCAGGTTCACTCTGAGCTCATGTGACAGATGTGAAATGGTCTGGAGAAGCCGTGATGAACCTTATGAAGCCTGCAACATTGTTCAGCATGATCGGTTTGGTGGTGGGTCAGTGTTGGTCTGGGGAGGCACATCCATGGAGGGACACACAGACCTGTACAGGATAAATGATGGCGTCCTGCCTGCCATTAGGTATTGGGATGAAATCCTTAGACTGTTAGACCCTTTGCTGGTGCAGTGGGTCCTGGGTTCCTCATGATGTGTGGCAATGCCCAGCCTCATGTGGCAAGAGTATGCAGGCAGTTCCTGGAGGATGAAGGAATTGATACCATTGGCCTCCACGCTCGCCTGACCTAAATCCAATAGAACATCTTTGAGACATTATGTTTAGGTCCACCCGACGACACCAGGTTGCACCTCAGCCTGCCCAGGAGCTCAGTGATGCCCTGGTAAGGATCTGGGAGGAGATACCCCAGGATAGCATCCTTCATCTCATAAGGAGCCCTGACGTTGTCAGGCATGCATACAAGCATGTGGGGGCCATACAAACTACTGAGGACTTTTTTCATTTTGAGTTGCTGCATGACATTTCAGCAAGTTGGACTAGCCTTCCACATCATTTTTTCAGTTTCAATTTCTTGGTGACTTCGAATTAAGCCCTCTGTGGGTTGATAATATTTATTTTCATCAAATGATGTGGAATCCTTTTGTTCCTAACACATGACCCATTCCACATCAGTATGGAGATCCAGCATGATTTTTTTTTTCCAATTGAGATCTGATGTGTTTTCAAGGTGTTCCTTTACATTTTTCGAGCAGTGTATTAATATACTATATTTAGAATTAGACTAATGATAATAATAACTTGGATGAAAATAAAAATATCGTTTTTGTTTGCCACCCAGCATTGGGAAGGGAAAAAAAAATGCAGTGATTCTTAAATTTACTTGGACTTTTATTTCATTTCAATCAATGCATTTAAAAACTGTTTCATGCTTTTTCTAGTGAACTAGTCAACTATACATCCATGCCCGCACTTAAGTCTCATTCCAAAAAAATGAGGACAGTGAAGCCTTTGTCACTTCATAATGTTGCTGTTCCTGCAAATAACACATGTTTATGCAGAGAAAAAGGGATGAAGCAAGTTAGGTGTTATTTTGTCCCATTCTTCCAGCATAAACGTCTGCAGGTGTGCAGCAGAAAGAGTACGAAATGTTGCATTTTTCAGTCCAAGGATCTCGGTCCATTACCCATAACCTCCTCTTCTGCAGCCATGCCTTTGTGATTTGAGCAGAATGTGGTTTTATGTCGACTTGTTGAAAAAGTAGCATAAATTACATTTGCCAAGGGCACTGAAATAACCCCATGCCATTACGGACTCTTTTGGACTTGTTCCTGATAACAGTATGGAGGGTATGGAGGGTACTTTTTGTCTCTGGTTTGGAGCACATGGTGATCATTTCTTCCAGATCTAGAATGCTGATCCGTCTGACCATAATACCCTTCCACTGTGTGATGGTCTGTCCCAGATGCCTCTGAGCCCAGAGAAGTAATTGGGCATGGTTAACATGAGGCTTTTGTTTTGCACAATAAAGTTTGAAGTGGAATTTGTGAATGTAACTGCATGTTGTAATGCTTGCCAATGTTTTATTTTTTTTCGTCTTTTCAGTTGTGCTTACACTCGGAAATCCCTCCAGATTTCTTAAATCATTTAATATTATGCAATGTAGAGGAAGAAATATTCAAAGTCCTTCAAAGATTTCTTTGAGGAACATTGTTTTCAACATTTCAATCCTTTTCTCACATATTACTTGACAAGCTGGAGGTCCTCTGCCCATCTTTGCTCCTCAAAGTCTCAGCCTTTTGTGGATACTGCTTTTCTAAATCATGACTTAAATCATCTGTTGACATCACCTGTTTGAAATTGCATCATTATTATTATTATTATTTTTGCCTCATTGTTAGTCCTTTTCCGATGTGCAGCAGACCTGAAATGCAGGAGTTGATGTAGGCAGTTGGCTAGACAAAGCGTGAAATATAGTTTTTTTCTTTTATCCAATCTTCCAATCAAATTCAATCCACTGGGATCCCTCTTCTACACAGCTGTAACTATGTTTGTCTCTGTCATGACCGGCAGTTTTGTGCTATCATGCTGGTTTAGTGGAGCAATGCTTGTTGCTCTTGCTCTTAGATTTATCTGCTTATGTCTGTTTGCCTCCCTTTAGTCTCTTTTTCCATTCAGTCTCTGAAAAAGCAATTTCCTCAATGTGGAGAGCAACTCGGTCATGATCACTAGGTAAAGTGTTTCAAGCCTCAAGCACACGACCTGATTCAGATTATCCGCTCATTGCACTACAGGAACTATACACATAGTTACACAGAGATTCAGTTGGAGTTCTTAGCTATGTGGAGTTTTGAAACGAGGAATCTGAGAACTTCTTGGTTCTGCAGAAAGTGAAAGTGCATTACATAATACTAGATATTTCAGAGGATAAGGAGAAAAAATTCTATTTCTGTTTATTCAACACCAATTTTCCCCCAATGTTAAAGGATTGCTGATGTTTTTAAATGGTGTAAACAGCAAAAAAGTGAGATACATGGTGTTGCTGTGTCATGTGTCCACGACTGGGACGCCATTTTTATCCCATTGATATCCTATTATAAATATGTATAAACGTTCAAGCTCAAATATAATTTAAACACAGGTCAAATCTCTGATAAAACATTACAACACACCGAACAACGTTTAACTCAACTGCACCCACTTTACACTGCACCTTAAAATAAAAATGAAACAAATTATACATCATCCTTATTGCTTTTTCATTTTTAATTGGAGAATAAATGTCATATTTTGTGCTTGCATCTTTTTTCCCAGTTAATCCATTAAGTAAGAAACTCAAATCCACTCAAACTTTCCTGTTTTTTTTATGTAGACCAGCTGAATGTTGCTTATATTATAAAATTATAAGTGCAAATAAATAAATAATATTGCTGAATTAAAAACTTATTTGCATGTCCCGTCCTTGTGCAATTAGGATGAAGGGTGGTTAGCAAAATATGGTGCACCTAGTGTACAGTGCTTACTCATCCAGCATAGAGACCGTTACACAAAATGAGACAATATTCCCCAAATGGCATTTTTAATAGTTTTCTTGTGTTCAAAGTTGAAAATGTATTTAAAAAACTGATTCTTTTAAAGATGCTTAATTTTTAGAGATTATATAGTAGAGTGAAAGCAAGTATATTATCTGGCCTGGAGAAGCATTTGCCAGAGTATCGTTTATTTTTATGACCTTGTGCAATAAACCTGTCTTTCTTTAAGTATAGTAAAGATAGGGTAGAAATATGGGCAGGCAAATAAAGATGCATACAGTTCAGGTCAAGGCCATGGAAAAGAAAAAGAAGCAGAGAGAAGTAGAGGAGAGAAGCACCTCTCCATGCAGATTAAAAGTGACAGCTAATTTACCTGCTCGCTCAGGAACACACCCATCTGCGCTTGCAAGGCGCTGAATCCTATTTAAAAATGTGCATATCTTAGACAGGCCTCTAGCTAAAGGAAAACAACGACTCCAATTTATAGAACGCATCTTCTATCAGAACCGTTCACAACTAAGGAAAAAGTGAAAGTAGTTTTACTTTAGAAAAACAAAGCTCAAAGCCTTATCTGATACATTTCATGGGGGGTCAGTGGTGGCCTGGTGGTTAGGGACGAGGCCCCAGGATGATAAGGTCGTGGGTTTTAATCTCAGACCAGTTGGTTGCCCTGAGAGCACCTTGGGCAAGGTACTGTCCCTGTCACTGCTCCCCGGGTGCTTTCAATAGCTGCCCCCTGCACCACTTGTGCGTGTGTACAATGCAGAGGTCTAACTTCGTTTAGGCTCACCATGTGCTGTGCTGTGTTCCACAATGACAAGAATAAGAATTCGCTTCATACAATATGGTGTAATACATGTGGATGTTACAGTGCTATTGCAAGGTGCAAGGTCCCTCACAATAATGTTGTGTTACATGCTAGTGGGATATATAGTGGAAATGCAGTCTAAGGCAGTAGAAAAAAAATCCTGGTCAAAATTTTGTCTGATATACTACAAACAGTGTAACGCATCTTTCAGGGTTTAATGGGAGATTAATTGAATGCAATTAAATTCTCCTTTTTTTTCTTAAAGTGGGTGTTCTGTAATACTGCAGGGTGCAGGATGCAACGGTACAGTAAAGCATGGTATTGTGTAAAGTGATGGACATGCAATTATATCCCTTTTCCACCAGCACGGAATGTGTTCTTGAACCAGTTCTGTTCAGGATTGGCCTTGGTGTTTTCTGGAGAACCACTGAAATCAAGGATGTGTGCTCAATGGAGGGGCTACACAACGAACATGAACAAGGAGAAGGATGCGCCCGGTGCTATAAAAATTTCCACTGGGAAAAAATAATTGTTTCCAGCAGGGAACCGACCTTTTAAGTTCCGAACCAATTTATTTTTTGTTTCGAAAAGCTACAAACATTTCAGATTTTAGGGTCCAGTCAGAGTGGAGATGGTTCCCTGTGGGTGGAAAAGGGCTATGTTTGGTTGTAGTGTAATAAGTGACAGTAAACTGTCAGGAAAAAAGAATATTCTGGTATAATTTTAGTCCCTCAAGCGATAAACCTTGCTGAACCAAGCTCAAATCTGCTCTATTAAATCTGTGCTAAAGGTACGCCACTCTCACTGCAGTCACTTTGTCAGGGAAAATGGATATATTTGTATATTTTTTTAAAAACATCCTTAAAAAATTAAATGAAAAACCTGTATGCGATTAATGATATTACTGCACTGCAATATGGCACAAGGTTCTCTCTCTAGAGTTACTGAAGCTGTTCCCTCGAGGGTTCCACCACAGTGAGAGCAGGAGTATCCTGATAGATATTATGTTCTAATAGAGGAGCTGAGTTTAAATCAGCGAAGTATTCGTGTACAAACCTGACCCAGGCTACCATATACTGTGGCTGTTTGGTTTAGTGTGTGTGTGTGTGTGTGTGTGTGTGTGTGTGTGTGTGTGTGTGTGTGTGTGTGTGTGTGTGTACATGAGAGAGAGAGAGGAAGAGAGAACCCTCGAGGCGAAGTCCTGCGCTGATGTCTGCTCGGGTCTCTCCTTATCCTCTCCACTTCAGCATACAAACCAACTGTGCAATTTACCTTTGCTCACACACTGAGCAACCCACACATACTTTACCCCTCCACACACTCACACACACCCCAGGAGAGCTCTGTTTAGGAACACTTCACTTCAGCTGGTGTGTGGGGCCAAACTGCTGCAGTGCATTTATAGAATAACACTCATATTTCTGAAAGAGCAAGGACCAGTGCCCCCCCCCCCCATCTCTTTCTCTGCTTTCTTTCTTTCTTTCTTTCTTTCTCTCTTCTCTTTCCTATTTCCCTTTATTACTTTTTTCCCTCTTTCTCTCTCATTGGCTTTCTCTCAACCTGCCTCAGTGTATAGGTTGGGTCACTGCTTTTCTTCAGATCCTGTTAACAGCAAACCTTTGTTCTGCACTAATGAATAAGGTTACCAAAAATAATGAAGCTGTGATGTTAAAAAATCTAGGTCATCTCATTTTTAATCCAGGTCATCATATTTATTTATTTTTTTCCCCAAAGACATTCACTTTATGGTGAAGATGCAACTCTCTGGCAAGCTGAAGGTGCTTATAAACTAGACGTATACTGCCAGTAATGTACGCTATCAGAGTTTTAATGCTCAGTGCACCTCCTATACGCTTCTTGTCTCATTTTCTTAATACTGAATGCCAATCTAATCTTAAATTCGTGCACCAATGATATAATGTTAATAAATACAGCCTGATATGTAAAGTACTTCAACAGCTGGACTCCTTTTCTATTACTTTTACTTTTAATCTCATCAAAGGACAGTCAGATGATGTACAGGACATCTTATATATCTTGAGTGTTCCCATAGAGACAGATGGTGATGTAATTTATCCAAATAACATGTATGACCCCTGCAATCTCCTCTGGTGGAGATTTTTCAGACCTAAACTTTTGAAAGGCCTGTGAAAACATCCTCTGGACAGATACTTGTTCTTGACCTGACACAACCAACATCACAAAGTTTTGGATCTAAATTTGGCCCTAGCCTAACAAGACTGTGCTCCAATGAAATTCTCTCTGATCCCACTTGTGGACTGACCAAAATTCCCTGTGAACCTGACTACAGCCCCTGCTGCAGAGTGACTATTTCTTTTTGACTGTGGTCTTGTTGAAATTCTGAACCTGAATGCGGTCCAACAAAACTCAATCTGCCATCAGCATGGAACCTAACAAAAAAATCTGTCCAAACTTTACTGTAGCCTGATAAAATCAAGATAATCTTATTGTAGCCTAAACTATTTTTCTCTGACCTCGACTGGAGTCCAGATTTAGCTGACAATTGAAAACCTTCTAATGAGAATATCTGTAAAATTACACTTGTAATAACTTATAGACAAATTAAAGGGGCTGTTAGAAGTCAGATGTATGAGAAATGATCTGAATCTGTGGTGCAGTCATCCATTATCTGCCGCTTGTCCCAAACGGGGTCGCAGGGGAGTGCTGGTGTCCAACCAGGGCGAGGTTGGACGCCCTGTATCAAGTCCAACACACAGGGCGAGGACGGGGGACGCACCCTGGACAGGTCGCCAGCCCATCGCAGGGAGGAGCGGGACGGGGACGGCACCTTGCTCAAGGGTACCTCAGGGCAACCCACTGGGAAGGGGTTCGAACCCCCGATCTGCCGATCATGTGGCTGACACCCTAACCACTAGGCCACCGCTGCCCTGCTGCAGTCAGGTCTTTCTAAATTTGAAAAATTATATCAACAGATTTTGCGTTGAGTGATTGGTTTTAAATAAATTTAAAGAACCATCCAGTGGAAAAGGCTCCATAGAACCGTGGGTGGTAGGGTCTAGTGGTAGGATACTTGCCTATGGGTCTATGTGGTAGGTTCAAATCCTACCTCCAGCACATCCACCATTGGGTTCCTGAGCAAGACCCTTAACCCTGAGTTGCTCCAGGAGGACTGTCCCTGTGATCAGGACATGGAAGTCGCTCTGGATAAGAGCGTCTGCTAAACGCTGTAAATGTAAATAGAATCCTCTCTTGCACCCTAATTTTTTTATAGTTTGTCCTGTTTTTAGTTCTCCAAGGTCAGAACTTCTGTTTGAGTTTCCTTTGGTCGTTCAGAATTATTTATACCTTGATTTGTTGTGTCTTTTTTACTTAGGGAAAAGCGACCTGCTCTTAATGTGCCGTCATATACTTACAGAGCCTTATTCACCTCATGGAGAATCTCCATGCTGTCTGCAGGGAAGGCGGGGGAATGAAACATAGTAAACACTTGAAAAAGTGCAATGGAGAAAGGGGAAAGGGAAGACAAAATCTAGTTTATTTTGGAGGGCCTCTCATTTTCCTCCACTGACAGACGGGAATGTTGCGCTGTACTCTGAAGATTCAGTTACATAACTTATTTACCGCTTGTCCGCACACCGCAGGCCAGAACTTTTCTAAAATGTGGATGTATTTTTGCTTCTGTCTTTTTTTTTATGAAAAGTTCTGGGTATGACAGGTGTATGGCTCTTTTTTTCCTCAGTGAGCCATGCTGGACCAACCTACTTTCCTCTTCCCTGCGGCTGTTAAACGGTGTTTCTGGGTCTGTGGTCTTTAGGGGGTAGTGAACATACTGCTGAAGCCCGTGCGGACTGTTCTGGATCTGTCCACTCCTGCTCCTCTGGGTTAAGAGACAAGACAGGCATTAGAATGCAGGAATGAAAGACGTCTTCACTTGAATGGCAGCAGAATCGTGCTCTTAGAAAAACTGCACTATCTGAACAAAATCTGAATTTAAATGTGATCATTTTGAATAGTGGGGCACAGTGGGTAACACCTCACAGTAAGAAGGCTCTTGGTTAAATTCCCAGCAGGGGCACCCTGGGTCCTCTCTGTGTAGGGTTTTCCCACACTGGGTGATCCGGTTCACACTGGTCTCTCACCAGTGAGACTTGCACATCAGGTGGAATGGAGATGCTAAATTGCCCGTTTGGTGTGACTGTGTGTATGGGAGTGTATTTTTAGGGAAATGGGATTTAACCAAATAATTTCTTTCAATTCATTCTGCCATTCTGTCATTGTGCCAATTCATTCTGTTTCCAGGAACTTAACAGAAATTCCAAAAGTTGAATCATATGTCTTCAACCATGAAATTCAGTTTTGGACGTTATTCTTTTAAATAAACTCAGATTTAATTCAGTTTGACTTTAATTGGTTTAATTGGACTACATAACCATCCTCAACATTGTTCACGAACAGGCGTGTTGAGGCAGGATGCATTAACTTATTAAATAAAGCAAAGAAACCAACCTAATGTGCTTACATGGGTTTAAAGCACAAAAGCATTATCAAGACCAACATGATTTAAATGAGAAAAAGTAAGATGCAAGAAACCCAGAGATACTAAAATACTCATACGGTAACAAAAGACACATGGAAACTGAAATTGAAGCAGTTATGGCACAAGGACAACACCAGGCCAAATGTTACAAACACTGAAGATCATGTTTCTATATTCAATTGGAATAAAACCTTACCTACCATTCTATATTATCCTCTGAAAACTCTCTCACTTAACTGTGACAGCACAACACATCCGGCTGTTTTCGGTATCATCACTTGATTCAGGTGCAAAAAGAAACCGTACACAGAAATCGCAGCTCAGTGAAGCATTCAGTCAATTATGATTTTGCTGAAGCAGACTCCCTGCAAGGCATCTTATAGCATGGAGATCTTCTGAAAACCTTCTAAATTCATCTTACTGTCTCTTTTTCAGTCCCTCACTCAAACCTTCTGTTTTGGCTCCAGATTGCTGTGACGTAGCAGAAGTGAAACAGTACACCATACCGTTCGTGATGATAAGCATCATAATATTCAAACAGATAAATCCAGTTTCTCCTGGCCAGTGAGAATCACTGAAAGACCATGGAAGTGTTGACTCTGTTTGGATTTCAGGTGTATTCTGTCCAAGACTGTGTTTATTGAACAAGTTAAACTGCTGTAATCAGATTTGCCTTTTTTCATAGTTTGATAAGATTACTCTGTTTCTTTTTTTTTGCCTCTTTTAGACTTGCAGACTGTTTTAGAGAAGATGAAATATGCTCTGAATACACTGAATTTGGAAAACTCCAACCAGGCTTGGTCATGCTCACACTTATTTTTATAGCCACTTGTTTGGGGGGTGTCTAGACCAGCTCTCACAGGGCAAAAGGCAAGGAATCACCCTGGACAGGTCCTCAGTCCATCGCAGGGTCCAACCAGACTATGAAGTGAAAGTGAAAGTCCTTGTCATTGCAAGGTCAAAGCACAGCAGACAGTGAACCACAACAAAATTGGACCTCTGCATTTAACCCATGCACACTCAAACACCGTGCAGCAGTGGGCAGCTATTGAAAGCGCCCGGGGAGCAGTGACAGGGACGGCACCTTGCTCAAGGGTACCTCAGGGCAACCTATTGGGAAAGGGTTCGAACCCCCGATCCTCCGATTATGTGGCCAACGCCCAAACCACTAGGCCACCGCTGCCCACTATGACTTGTAAAGCACTGATGCTATAAAACATGCAAGTACAGGAGTTAAAAAGTAACAAAATTAGGCCTGAATCTCCTCCTCCTTATAATTAAACAACCTATAAAAGTTCCGTTGTGGTGAAATGAAAGAAATCTTTTAGTCAGGCTTCTACAGCTCTTCATTAATGTCTACTAGGCCTAAGGGGAGTTTGCATACTTTGCTGGTCTACTTAATAAAGTTGACTGCATAGACACTGTGGTTAAAACAGCAGTTTACTACAATAAGTCTCAGGAGAGTGATCCACACAACACCACCTTTATATTTGAAGTTAACTTTGTGAAATAAACTTATTTTTTTCCCCACTTAGCCCATTTTCTTTTGCCTCTGCACTTTACAGAGGCTACCAATCATAAGCAGTCCCATAAATGTTACTTTATACCAAAACTCCTCTCAACCCACATCTCGCTCTTCAGGACAAAAGGAAAATCTATTTTTGGATCAGATTTATTTGTATTTATGATGCTCATTATCCCAAAAAGTGATTCTGAAAATGGCTATACAATCAAATTATGCTCGTTTCTATGCCTCACAGTAAGTCATTCTTAAATGCTGCACCATCGTAATAAAGGCTGTCTGTGAGTTAAGAGATTTGGGATGTATTCATGGGGGAAAAAAAAAAAAAAGATATTTGATCATAAACTCAGGCAGCAAAATGTTGACTCTAAGCATGCCTTGGCCAATCAACTAAATCTGGTATAGGATAAAAATTGTGATTTTTTTTTTTTGTACTACTCTTTTAGCACCCAGGGATGAACAGAAAAGATATGTCAGAGTCTAACATTATATTTGCTTCTGCATGTTTTTGCCCACAGTGCTTATCATCCAATCAAACTAATGCTTTTGAAGCTGATCAGCCATAATTTTGAAACCACTGGTGAGTTGAATAGCATTGATTTTCTTGTCACAGTCACACCTGTCAAAGGGTGGGTGTATTTGTCAGCAACTGAACCGTCTGTTCTTGGAGATGATGTCTTTGATACAGGATAAGTGTAAAGCAGACGGATCTGGGCAATGCCTAGACAACTGAGCATCTCCAAAATGACTTGATGGGTTTTCTTGGTGTGTGCAAAGGCTAGAAACCTTCAAAGGTGGTCCAAATAACTGGTAAACCAGCAGTGAAATCATGGTAGCTCAAGGTTCCATACTGTGCACTGAGGGAAGACAAACCCTTCTGGTCCAATCCCACAGAGGAGCGAGTGTAACAACAAATAGCTGAGAAGTTTGTGCTGGCTGTGATGTATTACAGCACACAATGTACCACAGGCCACAGCACACCCTCAGTCTTGTGGAGTTTTTTTCTAGATGGGCCAGAACTGTATTATGTTATTGCTGATTGGCATTAATATATATATATATATATATATATATATATATATATATATATATATAAAATAGACCTCTACCACTTATATTATTTCATTCTCGTGGTGCTTTTTAAACTGGTGTAAAAAGTGAAAAAAGTAAGTTGGCAGCAATATACAATTCTCAATATGACAAATTAAAATACTAAAGTAAAGTAGAAATGCTTATTAATGCACTATTTCTGTTTCTTTCTTTGTTTAGAGCGCTAATTAGCAGCACAGCCTTCTTTCCTACAAGAGTGATTTATTGCTGTTTTCCAATGGCCCTGGCACCCCGTCCGCAGGTTTTCAGTCAGCAAGATTGGAGCAGTCAGAGAGCAGGCAGTCATCTGAAGACCGGTAGGCTGTACTGCTCCAGCTATGTCACCATCCATCACAGCTTGTTCATGAAGCTCTCTGAACTGCTCCTTCTCTGGCTGAAAAAGAGATGAGTGCTCTGTCAGATGGAACCCGAAAGTCAAATAGCTCTCTGTTTGAAATAATGCACTGTAGAGATATATATATATATATATATTAGGACCAAAGTTAATGGCTTGTGAATCCTGTATACTGTGCTGAAGACTTTATTAATAGTTTGCAATAACACTGATCAGCCTTGGCTGAACTCTGAAGTGAGTTTTTCTGTTTTTTCCCTAGAACTGCCTAAAACCTTGCTGAACATCAAACTTGCTTATGTTGTGTCTATGGATGGCCTGAATGCTAGTCCTTTATCTTTAAACGAGTGAACACACAAATGCAGGATTCCGGCTGCTACTGTTTATAACTGTGTTCATCTACAGTGTAGAGTAGATGCAGAGTTTTCAGGACATATTTTCCATATCGTTTCCATATAAGATCTTTCGGATCTTAAAATATATTTAATGCATTTTTTTCAACAGCTAAAGTCATAAATCAATTTTACAGCCATCATGGCCACAAAGCAGCATATTAGGATTAGGGTCTGAGCCCCTAGTGAGCAAGCTAAAGGTGACTAAAGGTGACTAAAGGCTAGGTGGTGTTCCTCTGGTAGGATGCTTGCGTATGGACCAATGGGCTGCAGGTTTGAATCCCATCTGCAGAACCACCACCACCGTTGGATGACTTGGGGGGTCATACTACTTCAAAGGGACCAATTTCAAAGTTTTACAGATTTGAGAACACCCTGAAAAAATGGTGCTTGTTTTTCTACCGTTAACAAACTTGAGGTACCGGTGAGAGTGGTGGAAGATACAATACTCCACAATAGTGAAGTGTTTTATAAATGTATTAAAATGAAGATCCCGTTAACAATGGTGTTCAGATCTTTCACTTTGGTCTTGGTAAAAGCATTTTTTTGGCAGCAGTTACAGCCTCCAAGCTTGGCACGCCTTTCTTTTGGATCTTTTCCCGTTCTTCTTGGCAGAGTCACATAAGCTGAACCTGGTAAATGTGGTGTACTGGTACACGGACTTTTGTAAGTGAGGTGAAACTGAAAGTGACTATTTGTAACCCTTCATCCCACCCTGACATCCTGAACAGTCTAGAAAACATTGTCGCTATGGATTGCTCTGTATTTTTCTCTCTGTCCTGGCTAGTCTCCTGGTCCTTGTCACAGGAAAACATCTCCACAGTGTGAAGCTTACCTTGTTTGACTGTAGGAATGGTGATGCTCAGGTCCTTGTTTCTTCAGCACATCACTGGGATCTGTGTTTCTTTGTTTCATTAGACCAGAGGATTTTGCTTCTCATGGTCTTAAAGTCACTTGGCAAACTCCCAGTGGGCTGTCATGTGCCGTTTAGTGAGGCTTCCATCTGGCCACTCTACACTAAAGGCCTGATTGGTTGAGTGTTGCACTGATGGTTCGCCTTCTGTAAGGTCCTCCCATCTTCACAGAGGAGCTCTGGATTTTATTCCTAGCAATGTTTGGGTTATTAGTGACCCATCTGACAAAGGTTCTTCTGACTCTGTGTCAGCTTTGGGGTCTAAGAAGATTGTTGATGGTTCCATTTGTGAATAATGTGGATCTTGAACGTGTTTAGTTTTTACATCATTGCCGCATGTCTGTCTGGTTCACCAGCCTGTGTAGTGTAAAGCTTTCTGAGCTGGCTACTATAAGGTTTTCTTGGAGCCAGCCACCATAGTGACTCTAGATTGCTAAAGCCTTCCTGGGCCATCTGCTGAACCAACCTGACACTGCACTCCAAGGCTTTGAAAACTTGTATCACTGCTAAAAAGCATGCTAGGCCAGCTAACCAAGAAGCTACGTCGCACATCTCTTCATCTCTGATATGAGATTAGCCAGGCTGAGAATGACCTTCTCTTTTGGCCAGTTTAGACCATTCACTTTAGTGTACCTGCCAGCTAGGGACTAAAGTAAAGTGAAAGTGACTATTTTGTCATTGGGAGCACACAGCACAGCACTCAGAAACAACAAGGAAACGCATCTTCTGTATTTAACCCACACACACCGTGAAGCACTGGGCAGTCATATCCAGCACCCTGGGAGCAATAATAGGGATGGTATATGCTCAAGGTTACCTCAGGGAAACCTCTTGGTCCAGGATTCAAACCCACAAACTTCTGGTGCTGGGGCATCGTCCCTAAGTTCTACGTTGGCTGAGAATTGTGTGTTATTGTAGGCTGTTTTGCCTTTCATTCATTGTGTATTTTGTGATATAGAGCCTTTTTACACCGATATATAAATAAACTTCCAGTATTTTTATTTAATGTCACAGCAAAAGTAGAGAAGCAGAATTTTGCAGTGTTTCTCATCTCGTCTTTATTTTAGGGTAAGGGAAAATAATGTCAAAATGGTCTTTCAATAAAATATTGCTTTCAGTAAGAGGCTGTTTAGGACTCTGCAGGAGGGATGTGGCATGTTGGGGGGGTTTGCTGTATCCAAGGGCACAAACCACAGAATTCTGAGACATCTTAGGAATTCATCAGCAATTTTTATTTGACTAAAACTGCATTGGAAAGGGAATGGATGAAGTTGAAATCGATAAAGGGCTATTAAAACTGTTTAGTCCACAGGGGGCCTACAAAATCCTGAAAGTCTCTGCCTTTTCATAAATCTCTCTCTGTCATTGGATGTAACCAAGTGAATCATCAGCTGTTTCTCTTCAATTCTTCATGCATTCATTCCCTCAGTGGGCAGTCTGTGCTTTTGTGTGTTACACAATCTCTGCCCTTTATATAGATATTCATTCTTATTCTTCACCCCCTGCTGTGCAGTGCAGTTACATGACCGCAGTTTTTTGAGCGGTCTGTTCTGATGCTACAGATGCAGGCCTATGTTGTATTCTGCAAGAGTGCGGTTTATTTATAGCCTTGCCGCCTGCTTTTGTTCAGAAGTGGTCCATGAGTGCTGTTAAATCCAGGCATGAATAACACCGTTCTACATTCATGCAACAAGAATAGATACAGCAGCAGCACATTTGCACTGATGAGTCTCTGTCAGGTAACCATACTTTAAAATGTACAATACACTCAAGTCCAAAGTGCAGTCATGTCCACTAGGCATTCTACTCATGTAGCTTGATATTTAACTAAGGAATGTGCTATTTACTTAAAGAACGTGGTATTTATTTATGGAAATCACCTAGTCTCTGATATAGTACTTGCCTCTGATTTTCAATACATCACTGTACATGAGGGCGGTCAGTGTATTAGCATATGATTTGCAATTCATGACCCACATCATTCAGTTCTATCTACACCGAATCAAGTAGTCATTTTGGCCATTTTATCAGTAAAGTGAAAGTGACTATTAGTCATTGTGAAACACAGCAGTGCACACAGTGAACCGCACCAAAACTCCTTCTCTGCATTTTATTCAAACACAGCAAAACATCTAGCACCCGGGGAGCAGTGTTGGGGGTGGTAACTTGATCAAGGCTACCTCAGGGCAACCTACTGGTCCAGGATTAGAACCCATGACCTTCCGATCCTGTGCCCTAATCCCTAAGCACTAGGCCACCGCTGCTCCACACACCTACCGTTTAGGATGGGACAGGAAAACCATCTGTTGCTTTACAGTGGATCAGCCCCCCTCCTTCACCAGTGGAAAGAGACCACCGTTAAACCACAGCTGACCAATTAGGTTTGTGCTGTGACACGATTGCGTGGTCTTGCGGTTAAAGACAAACCACTTCGGAACAAAATCAATTTTGAAAGAGCTGTAGCGTTGAACTGTGCACACAACTTAAATGGCCGATACATATAAGGTGTATAAGACCTTACTGCTTTGCCTCTGATACGCTCATACCGCTGCAACTGAAGCCTTTGTCTGTTTCATCTCTGTACTGAGAATGTTCCATCACGCAAAATGCTAAGGGGTCAGTAATGGTCCTGTTATGTCATTAAATGATCAGAGTTTGATACATTGGGCAGCAAAAGATGGGCTAGCGAGGGCAAAACTACGAAGCGCACCTATATGATAAATTAACCAATGAATTTAGGTACAGGTTAGGTTATTCTCATACGTATTGTTTCCATTTAGCAGACACTCTTATCTAGAGTGACTTACAGAAAAGACAAGCAGTGAAAGCTGAAACATTATGAAGTATCCAAAGAATCTCAGTCTTAATGATAAATTCATTATCCCCAACTATGCCATTGTATTAGGGAATTATAATTACCCAAAAACCTACTTTTACAGAATGCCTGCTCGAACAAACCTGCCTTTCCATGTAAATGTCTGGGTCAGGATCAAACATCTGTGTGATCTGCAGATGCTGAGCTCTCCCAGGATTAGTGAATTTAGTGAGTGCCTCTGGCAGCGTTCTGTAGTGTGTCTGTGACAGTCAGGGAGAGTAACAAGAGATTCCAGAGTGTTCCAGTGGCTTTTTGTGTTAGTGTTATTGATACATGGGTAGCTGTGAGTCACGGTGCTCTTTCAGCTTCCCTCTCTCTCTCTCTCTCCCTCTCTCTCGCTCTCTCTCTCAGAATCAATACATGCTTGAGTTATCCCATCTCTACTTAAAGACAAGTGTGTTCGACAGCTGTTAGCCTTATCCGCTGAGCATTGGAAGATGTCTGTATTACCAGCATAGCAGAAGAGACTCCTCGGTTCCTGGGAAGCTGTCAGTATAAAACCAGCAGTGGATGACTGCAGATGTTTTCCAGGGATAACTGTAGGTTAAAGAGCAAGGCAGACAGATTACAAGGCTTCTTCCAGGGCCCAGGAATGCATTGCAGAGGTCAGCAAGGCCTTTTATAGACTTGTCTGACTCTGACCGCCTTTGACCACCCAATCACTTATCCTGTCCAGCTGCAATCACCGTAGCAATTCTCACGCTGCAGTTTCTGGTGAAAAAGTCATGAGAGGAGCGTTGGACTGGAAGTTGGGCAATGCAGAGCTTATCATGCTCCACCCATAAATGCATTCTTTTTAACCATGTTGCACTGTTGGACAGAATATTGGAAAATATCTTGTGCTACCTAATTAAATTAATCTAAGC
Organism: Hepsetus odoe; assembly: GCA_017165825.1. NCBI lineage: Eukaryota > Metazoa > Chordata > Actinopteri > Characiformes > Hepsetidae > Hepsetus > Hepsetus odoe. Next base: position 17,654,150 of record CM029390.1, read on the forward strand.
TGCTGAGCTGGACTGTGCTGTATTGAGGATGGAGGTAATGAATTTGCTACTGTGATCATGTAAATTCAATTATACATACCGTCTAACTAAACCTGATATAACTGTGACTAACTGCTTATGGACAGAAAGCCTGGACAAAAGTAACAAAGCAGACTGTGCAACACTACATTTGTTCAATTCACAGCTTCCATTTTGCAAACGCAATCCATGGCTGTCCATTACATGAATACAATCCATGGTTATCCAGCTGTAAACAAGGTAATGTGGAAGCTTAAAGGCCAGGATGATGCTAAAAAAAAATAACGAGTATCATAAAGAAATGTTAGACGTGGCTGCTTCTCATGCAACAGAGTTTTCCCTGTTAAGTTTTTTGTGTCTCAGTTTCACTTTTTTGTGCAGCAAATCTTTGCAGTTGAATGAATAAACCCCAACCAATGTTTTTCATATAATCACCTCATCAGAAAATGGGATTTTAAGGCTTAAATTATATGACATAAAATATCTCAGCAACCTAGCAGGGAGGGGAGGAGGGGAACTACCGGTCCTGGAGTCTTGTAGTCTGTCCATGTACATGGGTTTGTGGACAGCAGGTCCAAGTGACAGTGGACTGTGTGCCATCTGGGAAAAGGTCTCCCGTTAAGAGGTCAGTGCATCTAAAACAGTCATGCTATTGGTCAATGATGCGTAATCGTGTGTCAGCATTCACTTAAGCTGAGCCTGATGCTTTGCATGCGTAGGTGCTACCATATTTCAACAGTGAGACACTCAGTGAGAGTTTTACTTGAATTGAATGAAATGTTTCACCCCAATGAGTGAGGCCTGCTTTAATAGAGACATGTTCAACTCATTCATTCACTCCACACAGAAAGGACCAGGGCCACCCCGTCTGGGAAGCAAACACAGAACCTTCCTGCTAAACTCAAAAAGTCTTAAAAGTTACATAAATGTTCATCTTCTTTATCATTTTTTTTTTTTTTTACAGAACTGTGCAAATGTCTTGGCCTGCTCCTCATTTATTTGTTGTCACCTTGTTGGTGCAAAAGTACTATTTTGGGGCAGCGGTTGCCTAGTGGTTAGGGACAAGGCTCCAGGATCTGAAGGTTGTAGGTTCAAATCCCAGACCAGTAGGTTGTCCTGAGGTACCCTTGTGCAAGGTGCTGTCCCCATCATTGCTCCCCGGGCACTTTAGATAGCTGCCCCCTGCTGCACGTGTGAGATCATCTTTAATGATCTGCATCTGTTTCTTCACTGCTTCCTGCCTTAAGTTAGAAGCCTTTGTTTTGCAGGATTCACACATAGGTCACTGTGTGGCTTAACATACAAAAAACAATCCTCTGAAACTGCTCAGGTGCAGGGACTGGACTGAAAATGGGAAACGAAAACTTTGTCCTTCAAGATGCCTGGAGAGCTGTTTCTCAAAAAATCAAAATAAAATACAAGAATGTTTGGCTCTTAAAGAAAAATGAAATAAGTTTTTTTTTTGTTTTTATTTCCGCTTAATATACGTTCATTTCACACTTAAAAAAATGTCATTTTTCAAAAACATGGATTTATAATCAGTAATAATACTTTTCAACACTACAGACTTAAATACAGTCTTTAAGTGTCGGAGAAGCACTTAAATACTCGCTCAATCAAACACAGAAGTACAGAAAGTTCAATTTAACTGAATTAGCATTATAAAAGAAGATGTAAAGGACTTAACGCTAGAAAGAACAACAGGAATAAAACGTGTTCCCACCCTTACTCTTGTACACCTGCTTGTGTGCTGCAGGTGCTGAAAGGCTGTAAGAAGCTCTCCATGTCCGTCTGTTCGATGGGGAGGATCCCTGGGGGCTATGTGACCAATCATGTGTACACGTGGGTGGACCCTCAGGGTCGCAGTGTCTCCCCGCCCGCAGAACTGGTGGAGCATGTCAATGGAGGAGGACGACACTCCGACAGCCAGCGACGTGGACACACACAATCGCATGGACCGCACCAGGGGGCAGAGAGGATGGTGAGTGTGTGCAAGCCATCATAAGTGCGTCTTAAGCTAATGGACTTCATATACGTGCAGAAAAGAACTGTGCTGGGAAATTACACTTTCACCTGTAATTAATTTGAGAGATCACAATTCTCAATACCCAGCATGCATTACATGTCCTATAACCTTCGGAAAACCTTGGAATCGAACTATTCTTTACTGCTGGGCGATAGGCTTATAAATAAACCAAGGTATTTTAATTCTGGCCTCGGTCACTGAATAAAATGGTACGAAAACTGTGATTCTACATTTATTCACTCCAAAATATAAGCAATTGTTTATTTTTAACCATTCCAGGCAGAGAAGGGGTTGAATAATAGCCTGGTTGCTCCCTGGCCAAATTTGACATTTCACCTGTTACCCCTTTGCTGATGTTTCCTCCAAGATAACTTTCATCTTTCATTTCATGTTCACACAAGAAATCTCACGCCAAAGTCATCCAACCAGTCTGTGAAAGTACTGTCAATCAGCCCCCTGGTCGATTAAAATATTGTCGATTACCCCCCCAACAGTGGCATGATTTTGTTTTCCCAAACTGAACAAATCCCACTCCAGGCTGGCTGCCAAAGTTGGCGGTCCTACATTTCTGTCTGTCAGTAATTCATTTTTTCCTTTGTAATGGTGACCTGTAGACAGTTCCCACAGAGATTGAAAGAAAGTAAAAAGGCTACCCTAATATTTTTTCTCTAAAGTTCCTCTCACTTTCAAGAGTTTTTCAGTGGGTTTCATACTCTTTAAACCTTTAAACCCCACTTCACAGCAAGACTGTCCAACTCTATCTGTAAAGACGGCCAGTGTGGTGTTTATTAAAGATGAAATCAGATTAAATTAGATTAAATTGTATTAAAAGTGATTTAACCAACAGGATCAGATGAGCTTTCGCTTGATTGAAAAGAAACCTCTAGTCTTACTGACCATTTGCAGATGAGAGTGGACACTCCTTTAGAGGCTGCTGTGCACACGGGAGGATGCAAATCAGCATGTTTATATTTGTTCCTTTTAAGTTTGTTGATTCATTTAAAATATTTGAAGCAGGAAGATGCTGAGGACCGGAAGAAATGGAGACGGTTGATCCACTGTAGCGACCCCTAAAGGGGAGCAGCCGAAAGAAGAAGAAGAAGAAGAAGAAGAAGAAGAAGAAGAAGAAGAAGAAGAAGATTAGTTTAAAATATAATTATTGGATTTTCATATTTAAAGGACAGGGATGATAATAATAAAAGTGTATATTAGACAATAATATAACTCCTTTTCCTCCCAACTATTAACGATAGATGTAGAACATGTGCAAATACACATACTTCACTATAAAAATGTCACTCGGAGTCAGAAACTGTTTAGGAGATTAACATATTTGAGATGACCTTGTGGCCACAGTGATACATGACTATTTGGGGTAAATGGGAGAACGTTGGGTAAATTCAGTCTTTAAGCCCATGTGCTTAACGCAAAACAGAAATCCATAAATCCTTTCGTTATCTGAGCCGTATCGTATGGACGTTGCTGGAGCCTATTTTAGCACTTATAGGACGAAAGGTGGAGAAAAACCCCGGACAGGTCAGCAGTGCATGGCAGGGCAGACGCACAGACAAACACACTGAACACACACAGTCATGAAACCTAGACATTTTTAACAAGCGCACGCTTACAAAGTCAAGCCGCAGGACTCGAGTAAATCCAATTACTAAACGTTCTCTACAAGAAGGCACTTTTCCAAGTCCTCTCATGATTTAAAACAATTCTAATGGAAAAGGACAGTGAGGTGCTCCGTTTGGAAGGAGACGTTTGAACAGGCTAACTGAAGAGGTAATTCACTGAGGTGTGTGTAATATGTTGCTTTTGCCCAGAGGCAGCTGGCTGATTCCACATTCCATCTTGGCCCTGTTTGCCTGCAACGTTCTCTGTCTGTCACTGCGATTTATTTCCCTTATAAGCCACCTTTAACCATTTATTGTACAGGACCTTCACAATCTTTAATTGTCTGCGTTTACTGCTTGGCTTTCTGGCTTCTTCTACAGTCAAGGTAGAATTCTTCACTCATTGACAAATCAGGAAT